>ML777054.1:377162-398300 GCA_009831015.1 Picea engelmannii | reverse complement strand
TGAATGAGTAAGCTTCATGTCCCCCCACATTCTCAAACACTTCATCCGTGAATGGTGTAGGGAATGGGTTGTGTAGGCATACATCGTTCAACTTCCTCAATTCGACGTATATCCTAATCCCTCTTCCTTATTTCTTGTTTTGTACTACCATCGGGCTTATCCATTTTGATTCCTCAACTTGTTCGATGATGCCAGCTTCGAGCATTCAGTCGATCCCATCTGTAACTTTTTGTTTATATATGGGTTCAATCTATAGGGTCATTGTCTTATAGTTCTCGCTTCAGGTCTGAGTGGTATCTTCATCTCTCCTAGTTCTCCTGCTATACCCTTCATCTTTGTAAATGTTGTGGGAAAAAGGTCACTATATTCGTGCAACAATTCTATTATGCTTTCTACTATTTTCTCATCCCAGTAGTCTCCAATGTTTTCCATTTTGGGTTGTTCAGTTGCCTCGATGTTAACTTTATTTACCTTGATTGGTGCAGCAATGACTTCTTATTCTATGGGTGGTCCTTCCACATCTCTTTCACCTTCTAAATATTCGATCTGAGTGTCGCATGGGTCATATTCATCTAGTGCTTCCTTTTGTACATGATAACATGTCAGTAGCTCCTTGACTGTCTGTTTATTTCATTGTTTCTCTTCTGTGATAAATTCTATTTCGGGTTCTTCGATGAATATTACTTCTTTTATTCATTTGAGAGATGCGTCTATGTTGGGGTTCTCATGCTCGAATGAGAAAGTGATTTTGAAGTTTTGTTGCAATGTCCTCCACATTGTAGTTCCTTTGCGCAACTCCTGGTCTGTGTACCAGTTTACTGGTATGCCCTCTAAAGTATGTATGAATTGATGAGTCCATTCCTTTGGTGGTGTCATTTTCCATAGTGTTTTTCACTTCGCCAAGTGTTCCGCTGGTGCATAGTGTCCTTCATATTTTTGTTGTTTGTTGTGTTCTTGTTCTACGTCGAACCGTATGCGCAGTAGTTTCTTACATTGATAGTAGTCTGTAATGGTCTCTTTATGTGTGCCTCATCATCTTGCGGGTGTGGCCTTGAGTGCTAAGTCAAGTGATAACAGTCACTGGTTTTCTAATACTTCCTCTTCGTATTGTGTCAATAATGTTTCCAAATCATTTAGTCCATGGAAACTGGGTGGTTCTATGATTTCTGTGCCTACCCATGTTACTACGCGGTATATTCTTGCACATCTTCGCGTGGATACTTCGTGTAGTCTTTGCTGCCATTTTTCTAACCCGGTGTTTGATTCTGTTGCACATGAAGTAATGCTCCACCAACTAAGTACCCCGTCAGCAGTTGGGTTTACATAATCCTCATCACGTGCACTTTTTCTGTACAACTGGACGATTTCCTCTAACTCTAGGCAAGTGGGTTCTACGAGCCTCTCCCCTTCTGATGGATCTAGTGGTGCTATGACCCTGTATTCTCTAGATTCAAATGTCATTTTCCTGGTTTTCAAATTGATTATGGTCTGGTTATCAAACGCCCAATCCAGACCAAGCAATGTTGAGTAAGGTGTTGTGTTGTCCACTATTTCAATGACTTCAAATTCTTCTTTAGTGCACACTCCATCAAGATCTACTGTCACTCCTTTCAGTCTACCTATTGGTAGGGCTCTATGCTTGTTTGCTAGTTTTAATTGGACATTTGAGTATCACAGTGTTGGCTCTCCCATACATTGCCAGGTCTTACTGGGTAGCACATTCACTTCGGATCCTAGGTCTAGTATAATGTCTCCCATGTTGAAACCTCCAATGTTAGCATTTAGTCTAAATTTGCTATTTTTTCTTCTTCTAGTGTGTAGGTGATTGGAAGTTTTTTGTTCTAGTTTTTCTTTCATCTCGCTGCTACATTTCCCTAGTATGTTTTTCAATATTCCGTTGGTATGATCCAATGTTGGCGGCATCTCACATTCTGGGGCTTCTTTGAATGGTTGTGCAGTTGAAGTCGACGTTGTGTCCTCCTTTTCAAATTCTTGTTTGGCTTCCTTAATTGTCTCTTTTTCTTTTGGCGTGTCAAACTTCTTTTTTGGTTCAATGTTCTTCTTTACCCATTGGTTATGTGCGGCTTCTTGTCGAACTGTGTCACTTCCTATTTTTGTTCCTCCATGAGTGACTATATTGATGTTTCGTCCATCATCCCTAGCTTCGACTGAAATCCAATGGACATTCTGATTGTTTTGGTTCCTCTTTTCCTGAATCTTTTCTAGTAGTGTCGGACATTCCTCTGTATCGTGGTCCGATGCGCAACAATACATACATATTGCTGGTGGAAGTGGACATTCTCATGCATAATTTCTCGATTACTGACAATTGTGACATGTGACTGGTCCTCTACTGCATCTGAAACTTTATCTGGCTCGTCCTCTTCCTCAGTAACCTGCTTGGTCACCTCTCAGGGCATTATACCGTGGTGCCTGATTATACTGCGTGGTATTGTACTGGGGTTGTGTTGGGTTGTAATGTTGTTGCACATTGTTGTATGGTTGTTGCACAGTATTGTACTGCTACTGTGTAGTATTGTATGGAGTTGGGGCTTGATTGAACTATGGCGTTGCTTGCCCAGTCATCATTTCGGCTTATACCCTATATGCATCTGATGTTGTTTCCCGTATTAGCTCCATAGTTCTACAATCTTTATCATCGTGACCTACTAACTTACAAAAGGTGCAATATGAATTCTTCAGAACTGTGTGTTATTTTTGCATCATCGTGTAGTGATAAGGGTCGTGACCTGGTTTCTTGCATATTTCTCACCATAATCCTCCATGTGGTAGAGGATTTGGCATACCTGTTTCCATATACTGCATGAATGTTGGGCATTCTTTCTTGTAGTGTCCTTTCCTCCTTCAATTCCTCAATAGTTAGGTCCATTTGTTGGTACTGGTTCTCTTCCAGTTGCAAGGCTTCCTGTAGAGCCTCTGCCTCCATCTGAAATTTTTGTTGTCGTAAGGGATATTTTAAGTGTGGAAGTAGTGATTTGACAAATAGGTGCCAATGTTGCATCTTGGTCATAAGGTATTTTAGTTTTCCCTTTAGTCGCTTGAATCTCTGGTCGATCTCCCATATAGACTCTCCTGGTTTCTGTATTATCTCGATCATCTCGTTCATGTACTGATCCTATGAGCTCAGTTTTTGGAACTCATTAATCAGTAGCTTATTAATGTATGCCAGTGTCCTTGTCATCCCAGGGGCACTGTTTGTGTCTAGACTCATGTACTAGTCTAGTGCGTGGTCTCGTAGCATAATCGCTAGCTGCGTGAGTTTGGTATCTTCATCAGTGATCTATTTTTCCTCCCAGATGTTTACACAAATGAACAAATGCTTCTTTGGGTCTTTTGTTGCTTCTCCTCGAAATTCTGGTAATCTGATAGTGGGATCGTGTCCTACCATTCTGAATACTGAATTGCTTCTTCCTCCACGCGGTGTAGATACTTGATTAGTGCTTCCTGAAATAGCTCCTCCCATTGTTGCTCCTAGTGTATATGTACTTCTTGTTGTTGGACTTCCTCCGAACTTCAGTTGTCTAAACGATGGTGTTCTCTTTGGTGTATTAGTCACACATGGGTTTATGGGTATCACATTGACATTAATATGGATAGCATGGTTGTGTTTTCCTCCCATTCTTGGGCCTCTCTTCTTCCTCTCATACGTTGCACGTAGGATTTCCTCAATCTTCTCCATAGCCCGGAGATCCTCTACCTCTTCCTCATCGCTCGCCAAGCCTTCCCTCGTGGCTACGGCTCTCTTCTTGGTATTCACCTTATATTCAATGGTAGGGTACTCTGCTACGCATTGTTTTTGATGAATCCAAGATCTACTTGAGTTAGTCATCATCCATCATGATCGGGTCCAAGGGTTCCTCCTCCTTATTTCCTTTATCCTCACCTCCTTCCATTTATCCTCTCTCTGTCAGTGTTTCCCCCCTTCCCCCATGCACGCAGGGAGGTTTAGTTGTCTGATTCCATTGCCATTACACCTTTGTTATATAGAAGTATCTTAATAGAAGTATACAGGGATTGAATGTACCTTCCTTAAGGTCCATGTAGAAATTATTTCTCTACTGCGTTGTATGACTTCACTATGTCAACTGCAAATTCGATGATGAAACCTTCCACAATACTGTCAAGACAAAATTCTACTGCGTGGGTGAATTTGTTATTCACCTGATGTAACTGTTGAATTTGTACATGGGTCCAATCTAGTTGTCAGATCCAGTTCGTCACGTGGTTATCCTTCAACCTTTGTATCCACTCATGTAGTAGATGCGAAAAATCACAGAAAAAGACTTTGTGTAAATTAGTAAACACGTATTTATCTAGATATTTGAGAGGTGTGATTCTAGGGTTTCTATTTTCTTTTCGGGAAAACTCTAGATCTTTGGTTCTCAACCAACCTTTGATTTCTACTTTCATGGAATTCCAAGGTCTCAACATTCCCTTCTAATGGCTCATTAGTCTTCTTCTTTCACCCATTCTTTTCTCATTCAATCTATCTCATCTACTCAATCCTCTCTTGATCCTTCTAACATGGAAACATAACCATTTGTTGGTTTAACTGCTTCCTTTTACTGTCTGAGTTATTGAACCAGGGTTCAAGTCTTTTGGGTTTCCAGCAAAGCCTCTAAAACTATCATCCCTTTTGGTAAACCATAAGGAAACATAGTCCACGGAGAGCACTTCACAGTCTCACCCGAGATAGATTTAAATGGGTGGTTGTAAGACTCTGGTGTTTATAGCCTAGGATTGAGTATGGGATAGGAGATTTTTAATATGATCCATCTACTACGAATCATGACTGCAATCTACTAGTAATAACAGGGTTTTATCCATCCTTCACAGTTTATTTCCCCGAATAGCACAATTGTATTCCATAACGATGCATTAACTCATTCATTAAGCATAACAATTAACTTCTTAAAGAAAATAAACATATACATGCATTCATCACATTACACATATATTACCATGGTTCACCCCCTCCTGGGCTACATCCACAAATATTTGGCTCTTGGCTCTTTTTATTATGGTATTTCTGCATCTCCAGCACCACACACTTACAATTCCCTCTGATGGGTAAGATATGTGTGAGATGAACTAGATCGCACCAAGCTCCATAGCCTGTGATCTAATCCTCAGATATTCCTCCTCTCCTATGTTCTTAGCTCAACAACTTACAAAATTGGTCCATAACCATATTACATAACGCATCAACTCGTACATAGCTATGATAGAGCATTACAAAATCTAAACTAATACAAAAGCGAATCCACCTCTCTATGATACATGTGTATCTCTATTTATATATATCAGGGTCTTCATCCATTTTACAATGTATTACCAAAACCCTAACCCTACCGATGTTAGGTCTTCCTCCCATGCACACATGTTGTTCTTCCTCAATCTGTCATTTTCCTTGTGCACACTTTCTTGCATGCATGCGTGCTATGTTACCTTCCAGTTGTTACTTCTATTTCTGCACTCTTTATTTCCCATGATCATCCTTCTTTCCACTTCGGTCTGGTGTCAAACATGAGCTCGTGGTTTTGAGAATATGGTCATATGTAAATGGTTTGAAGGAAGTGCCTCATAAATATTTAATTCGACAGATAATTAACACTAGAATAATACAGAGAATTGATAAAATATCAAAATATGATATGTTGATGAATTGAGAACACAATATAAGCATGAGTACGATATAATGAGTCGATCCATGTATGTGATAGACTCATGAAGACAAAAGAACCGACACATATTCATGATTAAAAAAGAGTTAATTCATGAGCATTATGAATAAAGGAATAAAGGAAAATGATATTAATTAAAGATTAATATTATCATTTAAATGAAAAGGTACAATGGTTCAAATATCAAAAGACACAATGATTCAAATTCACACTAGTTGGAAGACTATATAAACAAGAAGGAATGGTGAGAAGAGGTGTAGTTAAATTTGTTGAAGTATATATATTTATATATAATGGATTGAATGAAGGTTCATTCTATCAAGTTGGTGCATGTTTACAAGCTAGGACTTGTATGGGGATTGGATTCCTCACATCTCAGTTGGATCTGAGATCAACAAGCTGGGACTTGTTATGAGGGTTGGATTTGTCATTTCTCAGTTGGATCTAAGAACTAAAAGCTGGGTCTTGTAACAAGAGAGATGGGTCTCTCACAATTGTTTGAAGATAATATTCAAAGATTGATCTTATGTATTCATTCAAGTTAAATAAATAAATAAAGTATTTATTCTTTTATATATATTGATTGAGAAAAAAAAAAACATTCTTGTTCAGTTAATTTGTGAAAAGTGAAAATTGTCCAAAGTTTTGTGACACTGATTCACCCCCCCTCTCATTGTCAAGTATCCATTCCAAAAATTAGTATTAGAGCAAGGTTACTTCAACACAATTTAAACATTGAAGGTAGATTCAGAAGAAATGGGTGGACAAATTGTTATCTCCACAAATGAATCTCCCTTATTTGATGGGACAAATTATTCATCATGGAGGGAAAATATGAAAAGATATATGAAGTCAAGAGGATCTGGAGTTTGGGATTTGGTAGTAAGTAGGCCTTGACACTTAACTACTTCAAAGAGAAAAACCAAAACTGCAAAGAAAGCAAGGAGAAACAATTCAGTAGCCTTGAAAGCAATCCAGGATGGATTGTTAGACCAAGTCAAAGAAAATATGAGACACTACAAATCTGCTAAAGAATTATGGCTCCAACTAGAAAATTATTATCATAATGAAATACAAGAAGAAGAGAAATCCATTCAAGGTGAGGAAGAAGACTCGGATAAAGAGGATTCCTGTCAGAATAAAGAACAAAACTCAAAAGAAGAGAATTCTTATCAAGATAAGGAACAAGATAAAGAAAAGGAAAATTGCAATCAAATTGAAGAACATAATACAAAGAAAAAGATTTCTAATTAGAATGAAATGTAGGATTTGATGCAAACCCCAGTTAACAATGAATAAGACAACCTCATCAAGGAATTGAGGAATAACTCAGTATTCACTAAAGAAAAAATATTATATTTTAAGACTAATGTTATAACTACATTTGAAGTGATTGGTATGGAACTAGGAAATGGTCTATATATTGAAGTTACTAAGGATGTTCTTGATCATCTTGAGTACACAATTATGTGCACTCTACTAGAGTTGGAGAAACTCCAATAGAAATATATGATGCTACTTCAACAGTTAGATCAATCTAACCATGAAGAGTTTGAACAGAGAGTTCAACTAGAAGAAAAAGAAAAGGAGATCAAAAGATTGAAAACCAAAGTTACTAATCTAACAAAAGATATGGAAGAATTAAAGACACATGACAATAAAAGAAAAGAAGTACCAAAATAATCAAAAGAATTAGTTAACAATCTAAACACTCCACTTCAGGAAATTAAATAAAGTGAAGAAGACCTAAAGATCCAGTTAACAAGCAAAGAAAATTCTTACCACATGTTGGAATTGGAAATCATCAATTTCAAAAGGATAAATGAAAGTACTAATGAAGATCTAACGACTCAAATTGAAGAAGCTAAGAAAAAGGAAGAAGCCCAAAAGATCCAAATAACTAAAAAGGAAGAATCATACCAAATGTTTGAATTAAAATCCATCAACCTCAACAGGATTCAGATAGAATACGAGGAAGAAATCAAAATATTCAAAACTAAAGTTTTTGATCTAACAAAAGATATGGAAGAATTGAAGACATATGACAAATCTATTAAATGCAAAGAAGTCTTGGATGAGACAGAATAAATAGTCATCAATCTAATGACTCAACTTGAGCATGCTAAAGAAGTGGAAGAAGCCCTGAAGATTCAGTTGACTAAAAAGGAATAATTATGTCACATGTTGAAGTTAAAAATAGTCAATCTCAAAAAGATGAATGAAAAGACAAATAAGATTGTCAATTTCCAGAATAGCTCAACTATCCTAGATAAGATTTGGAAGAGCCAAAGATCAATTGATGACAAAAATGGTCTTGGATACAATAATAAAGAAGATAATGACAAATGGAGCACCATTTACAAACATGAGAAAGGATCATCCTTCTCAAAAGGAAAAGGTGAAATTACAAAGCAATTACAAGTCATGAACTTTGTTAAGGAAGGAATCTATAGAAGTAAGAAGGAAGAATAAAATCAAATGACAGATCTCTCAAGACAAAATAAAATCAAGAATGGAAACACCTTCAATGGCTATTGATTTTATTGTCGTAGCTTTGGCCATAAAGCAATGGACTGCAAGAAACTAGAGGAAGGATATACAAGAAAATCCAAAAACTCAATTAGATGTTGGAGATGCAATTTTGTTGGGCACACAACAAACTTTTTTCATACAATGAGATGTTACAAATGTGATAGGTTTGGGCACAAATCCCAAAACTGCAAGAGTTCAAAAAGTCAATCCTTAAATAATTCATTCAATTCAGTGACAAAACCTATTAAAAGTTGGAAGAAGAAAGTAGATGACAAATCTCCATAAACACAATTAGAAAGAGAAGATCCAAAAAGAATAATATCTCATAGGAAGATATGGAGAAGAAAATCTGAAGGAGAAAGCAAGAAAGATGATATTACACCTTAAAATGAAGAAATTAATAATAAGAACATGATGGGTGAAGGTCCTAATAAAGAATGTGAAATTCAATATGAAATAAATCAAGCCCAAGAAAAGGAAGTGCCTATAGAAGAATATGGGACAATATCGAATTCTGATGAAGTCATAATTTGTTAGCCAAAGAGAGAAAATACAAAAAGAAGTTTAAATTGGTTTCTATAAAATCAAAGGATCATGCCAAGAGTTTTTAAAAACTAACATATGGAAAATCTTGACTATCTATAGATTAGTGGTCAAAAGGAAAATAAAGGTAGCAGAGAAGTTCAAGGAGTATCATACAACAAAGATCAATTGATAAAAAAATTGGTATTAAAACAATTGGTATCAATCTTCAATTAATATTCCTATGAAATATCAAAGAAGAATAAGAAGCAAATAAAAAATATCAGTACGATTCATACTCTTGTTCTATTTGACAAAGGAAAGTCAGTAAAAAATCAGGAGTATTTTGGTTGTTAAATAAGAAAGTAATTAGATTAAGTTTTGAAAGACTTGATCACTACAAATGGGTATCACTACAAGTTGGTATCAAGAAGACTAATTTGAACACAAATATACCAATGGACTGAGATAAGCAGTTAGTAAATGTAAATTCTAACCTTGTACAATGTCTACTATAAACAAATATTCAGAAAAGAACAGAAAAGATACAATGGCAAATACAAACATTACATAGAGATTTTTCCCCTGGAAACCCAAACCGGGAAAACCAGCATATATTATATTCATTCATTCTTGTTACATTGTTTACAATACAATATACATATAGGAGCCAGCGACATCCAAAACCCTAACCCAATGACTTGGATTAGTCCAAAACCCTAATTCCTTAATCGGAAATAGAAAACTATCGACAAAAACCATGTGCCAAAAAAACCACCTAAATACATGACACGTTTCCCGAGGCAAAATATAACACATACCCAACATTCTCCCACTTGTTGTTTTCTTTGCATACAGGGGGTTACAGGGTTACATAGTCAAAAATCCAGGGCAATAATGCCCATGGATCCTCTACACCAAGAGAACTTCTCAGTGCTCACAGATTTTGTTAATGAGTCTGCAACATTCTTCAAAGTGTCTAGCTTCATCAGTGATACTTTATTTTCTTCAATCATGTCTCTCATAAAGTGATATTGAACATCAATTTTCTTTGTATTTGAATGATAAGTAGGGTTCTTCTCCAGAAAAATTGCACTCTGACTGTCACACTCTATCCTTACAACTTGTTGTACCAACCCAATACCTGAACACAATCTTTGTAACCATACTTCTTCCTTACTTGCATGAGTAGCTGCCATGTATTCAGATTTTGTAGTTGAAAGTGCCACTGCAGCCTGTCTTTTTCTCATCCAACTTATTGCTCCTCCAAATAGGTTAAGCACATACCCGCTTGTAGATCTCCTACGATCCAAATCTCCAAACCAGTCTACATCCACAAAGCCATGTATACCGACCACTCTGTCCAATCCCGGTCTTCCTTTATAGCACAATCCATAGCTAGCAATGCCACGCAAATACCTGAAAACCCTTTTTACTGTTGTCCAATGTCCTTACCTTGTTTTTATATATACCTTCTCAAAAATCCCACTACATGTGCAATGTCTGGTCTAGTACAGACCATTGCATACATCAAACTGCCAACTGCACTCGCATATGGAACATGAGACATGTCCTCCTCTTCTTCATGTGTCTTGGGACACTGATCCGCAGATAACTTTGCACCAATAGGAATAAGAACCTTGACCGGTTTACATTCCTCCATATTAAACCTCAACAATATTGTCTCAACATATTTTCTTTGATTTAACCATAGTTTCCTCTTTTTTCGATCTATTTTAATTTCCATGCCCAAAATGAAATTTGAAGCACCAAGATCCTTCATGTCGAATTTAGAGTACAACTGAGTTTTCACATCCTGGATAATCTCGTTGTTTCCTATTAGCAACATGTCATCCACATACAAGACCAAATAAATCAAATGATCACCAATTAATTTAGAATACACACAGTGATCCTCTTTGCTTCTTGTGAAGCCAAGTCCCAGCATATAAGTATCAAATTTTTTATACCAAATCATTGGTGATTGTTTTAAACCATACAAGGACTTTTTCATCTTTCATACCAGATCCTTCTTTCCTTTCATAGCATAACCTTCTGGTTACTTCATAAAGATTTATTCTTCCAGATCCCCATGTAGGAATGTTGTCTTCACATCCATCTGTTCTACTTCAAAATCAAATGCAACAGCAACAGATAACAAAAATCTTATAGAGGTTAACTTGGCAACAGGAGAAAAAATCTCACCAAAATCAATTCCCTCAACATGGGAATAACCCTTTTATACTAACCGAGCTTTGTATTTATCCACTTTTCCTTCTACATTCAGCTTCTTTTTAAACACCCATTTGTTTCCAATGGGCTTTCTTCTAGTTGGCAACTCCACTAGATCCCAAGCCTCATTCTAATTCAAAGATGCCATTTCTTCTTCCATGGCACTTTTCCATAGTTTTCCATCCTCTAAATGCACTGCCTCCCTGACAGTTCTAGGATCATCATCAGTAATAGACAAAGAAAAATTTGAACGAAAATCAGATGGACTATACCTTTCCGGTAGCCTTCTTTCTCGATCTGATCTCCTCAATACTGGAGTATGAGGATCTTCTTCTTCTGATTCATGTTCTTCTGTAGAGTCTGCTTCATCATCCTTTAAATCAAACTCTATCTTCTTTGGTTCTTCCTTGCTTGGTAGGAATTCCTGTTTAACAACATCCTTCATTTCTCTAAATACCACATCTTGACTATACACTACCTTCTTAGTTTCTGGGTTCCAAAGCTTATAACCTTTGAGACCATATTTGTATCCAATAAAGATACATTTTTTAGCCTTCTTATTCAACTTACTCCTATTTTCCTTTGGAACATGAACATATGCATCGTAGCCAAATACCTTAAGATGTGTGAGAGAAGGTTCCTTACCAGTCCATACCTTTTGTGGAGTCTTGTCACCCAATGCTGATGAGGCTGATCTGTTGACTAGATAACATGTAGTACCCACTGCCTCTGCCCAAAATTCTTTCCCTAACCCGACACCAGAGAGCATGCACCTTTCTTTTTCCATCAGCGTCCTGTTCATCCTTTCTGCAACTCCATTCTGCTGAGGTGTATATGGAGTAGTCTTCTGTCTTGCTATACTGCACTTCTTACAGAATTATTCAAATTCATTCCCGCAGAACTCTCTGCCATTATCTGTTCTCAGCACCTTAATTCTTTTCTTTGTTTGATTCTCAACAAGAGCCTTAAACTCTTAAAACCTATCAAAGACTTCATATTTCTTCCTGAGGAAATATATCCAAGTTTTCCTCGAGAGGTCATCTATAAATGAGACATAGTACACAAATTTTCCTAATGATGGGACCAACACAGGTCCAAAAACATCACTGTGAACTAGTTGTAAAATTCCTTTTTCCCTCGTTGCACCAAAGGGGAATCTTACCCGATTCTGCTTCCCATATAGACAATGTTCACAGAAATAAAAATCCAGAGAGCAGTTAGACATACCTTCAGCCATACCTTTACCGTGTAGTATTTGAAGACCCTTCTCTCCGATATGCCCCAATCTTTGAAGCCACAACATACCCTTTTCCCCAGAGATTGTAGGATTTCTTTCTTCTTCAAATCCAATATCAGGAACAATGGAGATATTACACCCATCACTAGTAGTGCTTCCTAGCAACTTATACAGAGTTCCAAACTGAACTCCCTTCATTAACACCATTGCTCCTCGAACTAGCCTACAAGTTCCCTTTTCAAAAATTGTTTTTACCCCTGCATCTTCCATTTTGCTTACATAAATCAAATTTCTGTCCATACCGTGGATGTGTAGAACACCAGACAATGTTCTAATCCTTCCATCTATGAGTCTCAACTTGACCCTTCCTCTTCCTATGATTTTGGTTGTCAAATCATTACCTAAGAAAACATTACCTCCATCATACTTTTCATATTCGCAGAACCACTGTCTGTGGGGATTCATATGAAAGGATGCGCCAGAGTCAATCAACCATGCCTCATGATCTACATGTGTGCTTGAAGAGGCCAAGTACACATCCCTTCCTTCTTCCTTGAAGGTCTTTTCTTCTGTAGAAGAAGATTCTTCAGATCCCTTCTTTTTCTCAACTTTGTATCTACACTGCTTCTTGTAGTGCCCTTGTTTTCCACACCTCCAACATACCCTTACAAAATTTCCAAGAGATTTAGATCTACCCTTAGACTTAGATCTCCCACTTGAGAAATTAGATCTATTTCTTTCCTGGGAACGTCCTCTTGAAAATAATGCGTCTGTGCTATGTCCTTCCATATTCTTTCGTCTCATATCCTCCGAAAACAAGGATGAGACCACTTCTTCAAACTTCAAAGAAGTTGTATTACTACCTATGGCTACAACCAGACTATCCCATGAGTCTCGTAAATAACACAAAAAAATGATACATTTATCTTCATCTAAAATTTAAATCTCAACATATACTAACTGACTTACCACAATATTGAAGGCATTCAAATGCTCTGCCACCGAGTCTCCATCTCTCATCCTCAAGTTATACAGCTTCTTTCTCAGGAATAGTTTATTTACCTGGGACTTAGACTAATACAGCTTCCCCAACTTTTCCAATAAATATTTGGTTGTAGCTTCCTCTAACACATTCAGTAATACTGAATCGGAGAGACACAATCAGATTGTGCTCTTTGTCTTATGATACATCTTTTTCCAGTCATCTGCAGAAGTTTCTGTAGGTGCAGTACCTGGATCTACCGCGATCCACTAATCTCCGTCCACCAAAATATCTTCCATCTTGAGCTTCCACAGCTCAAATATTTTTCCATTAAACTTCTCTATCTCCATCTTCGAATTGCTTGCCATTTCTTTTCACCTGAAAAACAATACCACATATCTCCCACTATAACAAGGCTTATCATAGTCCCGAGCCAAACCCTTGACCACAAAGGAATCCCCCTGAAGCCAATAAAGCTCTGATACCAAATGTAAATTATAACCTTGTACAATGTCTATTGTAAACAGATATTCAAAAAAGAACAGAAAAGATACAATGGCAAATACAAACATTACACAGAGATTTTTCCCCTGGAAACCCAAACCGAGAAAACCAACGTATATTATATTCATTCATTCGTGTTACATTGTTTACAATACAATATACATATAGGAGTCAGTGACATCCAAAACCCTAACCCAATGACCTAGATTAGTCCAAAACCCAAATTCCTTGACCGAAAATAGAAAACCATCGACAAAAACCATGTGCCAAAAAAACCACCTAAATACATGACACGTTTCCCAAGGTAGGTGTCACATTTCTCGAGGTAGGTGTCACGTTTCTTGACACTACTACTCATGCAAAGAATATAACACATACCCAACAGTAAATTGACAAGGGAAGATATCTTGCAAGAAAGAAATACCCTTTCAGAAACAAAGGGGGAGAGTGGTCAGAGGCAGAGAGAGCATATGGACAGGGGGAGTCTTTCAGTTATGTTAGGGAGAGCATGATTGTAGGGGGAGTTACCCAAGTTCATATTTTGGTCAACAACATGCAAACACACATAGGTTGATCATAAGGGGAGCAACCCTTTACCATTGATTTCAAAGGAGGAGAGTAAATTCAGAGGAGAGAAGCGTCATCATAGGGGGAGTTTGTATATCAAGTTAGTGTGTTGCCATCAATGAAAAAGGGGGAGATTGTTGGACATATTGTCATTGATATGTTGTCATTGATGTCAACATTCAATGTCATTGTGATGTGATTATAAGTTGTTATGATTAACTGTCATTGATGAATTATCATTGATGTCAAAAAGTATGCAAAGATTCAAAGCTCAGAAGAAATAACATTAATCAAATCTCAGAAGGAAGAGCGCATTGTAGAAATTCCATCGGGATCGAAATCCCCATAGGAAAAATCCAAAGGATTCAAGGAAGAATCATGTTCATTGAGATATTTTTAAGGAGTAGTCATGCAGAAGACATAATGCGAGGTGTAGAAGAATCCACTGTAAAATCTTAGGAGAAACAACGATGAAAAAAGAGAAGAAAATACATGTATAGAAGGACTAACAAATTAAGAGCTCAGGAGGGTTAGCGAATGAAGATCAGAAGCTTAGAAGAGATGACACACATGAATATCAAAAGATAAAGTGCATTTCAGAAACATGATCAGATCAATTCATGACCATTGGATACACAAGCATCAGATCAAGGGAAAGGATTGATTGTGGAGGGCGGAGGGAGAATTAAACAACACGTTAATTCCAATCCCGCAATTAGTCTAGACCATCATATTACAAGAGAAGGACCATTGGAGGACTGGTCAATGATCATATCAAGTCATGATTGTTGGATATGTAAGCGTCGGATCAAGGGAAGGGATTGATTGTGGAGCACAAAGGAAGAATTAAACAACTCTTTAATTCCAATCCTGCAATTAGCCTAGATCGTCGATTATCACTTGCCAATAGATATACGGTTGGCATAAGTTCCACCACCATGTAAATGTGTTGAACCTGCACAAAATAGATCTAGCTAAAAAATAATACACACATTTACAAAGAGAATTGGAGAAAGAAGAAGAAGGAGAGAAAGAATGAAAGAATTCTCATTAACCGTATTCCACACTCAAAGAATGAATAATTTACAATAGATATAGGATACATGACTAAATAATGATCCATAGTGGTGGTCTAGAGTGATCTGGACACACACCAGTAGTTACGGGAGTGAATTGTCACCTAGTCTAGTCTCTCAGTCAGTTACGAGAGTGAACTGCCACCTAGTTGAGTTAGCTAGTCAATCAGTCTTCAATTAACTGACTAGAATAGAGTGTAGTGAGGAGTAGATTAATGAATCAAGGGTAATGTGCCAATATGGTGATGAAACCAAGGAAAGTGCGCATTAGCATGGTGATGATTCCAATGTTGCATGGTGACAAAACCAATGCAACATTTAAACTCAACTCAACTAGTCAAACTGAAGTGTCAATTGAAAGAGAATATTCTCCAGGTGGAATATTCTCCTCTAAAATATAGGAGACCGGATAATGACTAATTATGACTAATAAACAAGTAATGACCTTAGGAAAAATAAATCCTATGTGTGTGTGAAGTAACTCCAACACCCCCCCTGAACATCACTATGGTGAAAATAAAGAATGTCTCCCGACAACGAGGCCATGTTAGGAAAAGAATAATAAAGTGATAAAAGAGGAAAAGAATCATGGGAAAACCCCCCGTCAAGGTACAATTTATGTAAAAGGAAAAACTACAGTTGCTAGACAATTGTGTCCTTCACTCCAAGAAGACCTCGCAACTGTGCAAGTTTGTGCTCGTTGAAGATTTTGTTGAAGATGTAGATGTCAGCATGGATCTGATGACATATATGCACCATTTATATGTCCACACATATCCAATTTATCTTCTTGTAATTAATAATATCCAAATAAATTTTGGATGAAACTTTGAAAATCGTGCGGCCGTTTCCGAAAAAATGCAGAAAGTTTGTTGATTTTAAAAAGATCATAACTTCACTTTCCAAACTCCGTTTCAGACGATTTTTTTTTTTAAATTGGATATTTTCCCAAGAGGAATTCAAATATCCAATTTTTTTCTACAAATTATGCTCATAAGATATCATAATTGAGTCTGATGTGCGCGACTCCCTTTTTGTCTCCTGAGATGCATGCATTGCGCATGGAAAAGTGTTTGCATGTGACTCTTGAGATGGATGCCATATATATTCCACGTGAATTTCAGAAAAAAAATATGAATTGGAGTAGACATCATCTTCAATTAATGGAATACAAATTTGCGCAAATACTTTTCTCTTATGGCTCTATCTTTTCAATCCCCTGATGGTTTCTCTTATGGCTCTATCTTTTCAATCCCCTGCATGCAATCTTCACAATCTTCTTTATTCCCAAATAGAACCTTCAATATGGTCCATAATTCATTTGGAGTGAATTATTGTGTGACATCACATACTTGTGGAGAATTTCTAGAGAAATAGACAAGAAGATAAATCCTATGGCCATATCTTGTCTATTGAGAAAATCGTTTTTCTCATTGGCGGAATTAGGCTCTACTTCCATTGCCATGGTTATTTGGTATGAATATGACTTTCTTTCTGGTGCCAGAATTTTTCATCTAATACATGAAGAGAAGGTTGATAGAAAGCTTGGGAACATCCAGCACATTCTCGAAGCTTCCGTTAGTGAGTTCAATCCTTCCTTTACCGATGACTTCAACAAAAGAGTTGTCCCCCATCAGAATAGGAGGATCTTTGCATGCATCCAAAGAAGAATATACTGCTTTTGAGGCAACCATGTGATGTGATTCTGCTAAATCTATGATCCAAGCATCGTGAGAGGAGTTGATGGCAATCAAGGCATGGCTAGAATTTCCTTTCTTGGAATTCAGATCTTCTATCTTCTTCTTATTTGCACCATCGAGGATGCGATCTCCAAGGTTGTTTTTCTGAAGTATTTGAGACATCAGATCTATTTTTTTTGCATGCATGCGGATTATGAATGGAATCCTTTGTGACAGTACATGCATTTATCTCATTTTCTTCCCTTTTCTCCTTTGGATTTGGAGGCATCAGTGAAGGGTTTTGTGTACCCTTCCTTCTTCGTATCTGCATGAGATTTCTTCTTATCTTTATCTTTAGATTTCTGATATGTGTGGCTGCCATCATGTACAGTGAATGCATGCACCCTTGGGCCTTTGATTGTGTTGATGTTGATGAGCTCGGTTTTCTCTTGTGTTAGGGATTCAATAAAGTCCTCAAGAGAAGGCATCTTCTAGGTGGCTCTAGAGGTGAATCTGATAGTATGGAATGTGGATATGAATATAGAGAATTCAAGTCCAAGCTTGGAGAGAATGGTGAGAACCATTTGTTTCTCCTCCGCCGATTTATCAACTCCACAAGCTTTGAGTTGCGATAGTAAATCCTTGAATTTTGTAAAGAAATCTTGGATATTGTCGAAGATTTTTGGATCCAATGTGAGCATATCCACCTCAAAAATTTGTCACCTCATCTCATCCTATTTTTCAAATATCCCTTCCAAGATTTTCCAAGATTCATTGGGAGTCTTACAGGAAGATATGTGAAAAAGGAGATCGGGAGAGATAAGACTGCAAATTGTTCCGAGTGCCTCATCCATGCGATTTAAGTACTTGGATTTTTTTATGGATGATGTTAGTTCTGTATCTGTATTCATGGTTAACCTATACAACCCTCTGGAACGAATATGTATGGATATTTTCTCCTTCCATGCAAAATAGTTGTAAGGTGTAAGAATGAATTCTTTTTGGAATTCCATCTTTCTGTTGTCTTCAATATTTTGTACCGGCAAAAAGTTTTTGGTGTAGATTTTTCTTAGAAATTCGTCGAATCTGATACCATGTAAATGTGTATAACCTGCACAGAATAGATATAGCTAAACTATAATACACACATTTGCAGAGAGAATTGGAGAAAGAAGAAGAAGGAGAGAAACAATGAAAGAATTCTCATTAACCGTATTCCACACTCAAAGAGTGAATAATTTACAATAGATATAGGATACATGAGTAACTAATGAGCCATAGTGGTGGTATAGAGTGATATGGACACACACCAGTAGTTACGGGAGTGAACTTCCACCTAGTCTAGTTTCTCAGTCAGTTACGGGAGTGAACTGCCACCTAGTTGAGTTAACTAGTTAATCAGTCTTCAGTTAACTGACTGAAATAGAGTGTAGTGAGGAGTAGATAAAGGAATCAAGGGTAATGAGCCAATATGGTGATGAAACCAAGGAAAGTGCACATTATCATGGTGATGATCCCAATTTTGCATGGTGACAAAGCCAATGGAACATCTAAACTCAACTCAACTAGTCAAACTAAAGTGTCAACTGAAAGAGAATATTCTCCAGGTGGAATATCTCCCCTAAAATATAGAATACTGGATAATGATTAATTATGACTCATAAACAAGGAATGACCTTAGGAAAAATAAATCCTAGGTGTGTGTGAAGTAACTCCAACACACTAATGAGCAATTTCCATTGTGAAGCTCGACGATAGTTTTAAACGCCATGCTAGCTGGGACCCCAAAATCATCCTTGATCGTTGATCTACTCAGGGAGCATTCCCAACCATTGGATCAATTTGATTGTAAGGATAGGATAATCAAGGAAAAAGGAATGAGATCCTGAATACTTGAATTCACGATAGCCGTTGGATTGAGTTAATCTTTTTTGGGTTAAAGAAGGACCATCAGATCTGAAGTAGGTTCTTCAGGATGTTTCTCAATCGTTAGATCAAGATTTGATCTAGAGTTAATTATTATCCATTGATCTGGAATAGAAAATAGGAACCGTTAGATAAACAGTGGTCAACTTTGGCATTGACCACTTCTGTACAAAATGGTTGAGAACAAGTAAGATTACCCGAAGTTCGAAGTACTGAAGTGGACATCAATCGTTCGATTCGAGGAACACTTTGGATAATATATCGACCGTTGGATCGAGTAAAGTGGAAGGATAGTATAATCCACAAATGTTTTGAAGAGGACATGAGTCGTCTGATCTGAGAAATATTTTGGGATCCATATTGACCGTCTGATCTATATAAAGTGGAAGGATAGGATAATAAAAGATGAAGGTCGAAGCCTTGAAGTCCCGAAGTAAATGAGGACTATTGGATATGGACAATACATAATAGTCGTTGGATCATAATAGTGGTCAACTTCGACCCTGACCACTTCCGCAAAAAAAGATTCATAACATATGAGTTCACCCAAAGGCCGAAGTTCTGAAGTCACTCTTAATCGTCGATCTGATATACATTTTAGTAGTTAGGAAAATCATTAGATCCAAGAGAAGAACATGTGCCACATGAAGGAGATCCACATCAGCAAGGACACGTGGTGCAATCAGATGATGACAAGTGACAAAGTGCAGTTGTAACTTCAGGTATGCATAAGTCACGAATGTAAGTGACATGTGGTAGCCACTCAGTCATTGCCATGTCAACAAGTGATGTCATCAAGTTACATCACTCTGGGATTTTTTACTTCAGGAGTTTCACCACTAGCAAATGTCGGAAGTCCCGAAGTTTCGAAATGAATGAGAACCGTTCATTGTGAAAATAACATCCAATCATCTGATCTACTTCAGTGAAATGAACTCTGGAATATTAAAGGACAGTGAAGGATAAATCACCCGAAGTGTCGAAGTTAACAATAACCATTGATCTATTCAGGAGCATTATCGACCATTGATCAAGTACAATGGAAGGATAGAATAAGCATAAACTATGAAGTGACACTAACCGTTGATCTACTTTGGAAAGCATTATCAACCATTGAAGATTATGGACAGGCGTATTTTATTCAGGAGATTTGTAAACACATTGGAAGTCGTGAAGGATGAAGTCCCGAAGTATCGATAGTCGTCCATCTCATCAGGAGATTAAAAAGTGACCGTTGATTTTGATAAGTGATCAAGCACTTGCTTGGCCTAATGCCTGGTCACCACTTGCAGTCGTATGGAATAAAGAAACAAAGATAAAAATAAGAGGTAGTGCTTAAATCAATGGGCCTGTGATTTTGCACATATGGTCATATGTAAATGGTTTGAAGGAAGTGCCTCATAAACATTTAATTCGACAAATAATTAACACTAGAATAATACAGACAATTGATAAAAGATCAAAATATGATATGTTGATGAATTAAGAACACAACAGAAGCATGAGTATGATATAATGAGTCGATCCATGTCTATGATCAACTCATGAAGACAAAAGAACTGACACACGGTCATGATTAAAAGAGAGTTAATTCATGAGCATTATGAATAAAGGATAAAAGGAAAATGATATTCATTAAATATTATTATCATTTAAATGAAAAAGGTACAATGGTTCAAATATCAAAAGACACAATGATTCAAATTCACACCAATTGGAAGACTATATAAACAAGAACGAATGGTGAGAAGAGGTGTAGTTGAATTTGTTGAAGTATATATATTTATATATAATGTATTGAATGAAGGTTCATTCTATCAAGTTGGTGCTTATTTACAAGTTGGGTCTTGTATGAGGATTGGATTCTTCACATCTTAGTTGGATCTGAGATCAACAATCTAGGACTTATTATGAGGGTTGGATTCCTCATTTCTCAGTTGGATCTGAGAACTACAAGCTGGGTCTTGTAACAAGAGAGTTGTGTCTCTCACAATTATTTGAAGATGATATTCAAAGATTTATCTTATGTATTCATTCAAGTTAAAGAAATAAATAAAGTATTTATTATTTTATATATATTGATTGAGAAAATGAAATAAATATTTGTTGTTCAGTTAATTTGAGAAAAGTGAAAATTGTCCAAAGTTTTGTGACACCGATTCACCCCCCCCCCCCC
>ML777054.1:348781-369921 GCA_009831015.1 Picea engelmannii | reverse complement strand
AAAGTGATACTTGATTGGAATGTGCTTTGTCTTGGAGTGCATCACTGGGTTTTTTGAGATACTGATGGCACTTGTATTATCACAATATATTGGAATGGGCTCATCATACTCAACCTGTATATCTGTCAAAGTTTGTTTCATCCAAAGAACATGTGTACAACATGTTTCTTCTGCAATATACTCTACCTCGGCTGTAGATAGAGATATTGATGTTTCTTTCTTTCTTTCTTACCCATGATACCAAACACTCACTTAAGTAGAACATTGCTCCACTGGTGCTTCGTTGGTCATCAATACAACTTGCCCAATCTGCATCTGTGTAGGCAATAAGTGATAGATATTTTCCTTTTGGATACTATAATCCAAACTCTTCTATTCCTTTGAGATACCTGAAGATCCTCTTTACTGCTAATACATGTGATTCCTTTGGTGCTGCTTGAAATCGTGCCACCTGTCCAACTACCTCCATTACATCTAGTTTGGATGCTATGACATATAGTAGGCTTCCAATCATTGACTTGTATTGCCTCTGATCTGTAGACTTCGAATCATCATCTTTTCTCAACTTACAACTGGTTTGCATGCGAGTGATTACTGGTTTGCAATCTTCCATTCCGAACCTCTTTAGCATTTATCTGATATACTTGGTTTGAGAAATAAAAATTCCTTGGTTGCTTTGACGTATCTGAAGTCCCAGAAAGAAGGATAGTTCTCCAAGTAACGACATTTCAAATTCATTATGCATGTCTTTTGCAAATTTATGGCTTAACCTGTCATCATCACTACCAAAAATAATATCATCAACATAAACTTGAATTAGTAAAATATTACCTTGACTTACCTTGATGTAGAGGTTGATGTATGCACTTCCTTTTCTAAACCCTGCCTGCTATAGATACTTATCGAGTCTGGAGTACCGTGCTCTAGGAGCCTGTTTTAGACCATACAAGGCCTTCGTCTGTGTTCTCTAACAACTGAAATCCTTCTGGTTGTTCAATATAGATTTCTTCTTCAAGTTCCCCATTCAGAAAATATTATTTTACGTCCATCTTATATACTTTAACATTTTTGGAGCATGCATAAGATAAAAAAAAATGGATTGCTTCCATTCTGGCAACTGGGGAAAATGTCTCTTCAAAGTCGATTCCTTCAATCTGTGCATATCATTTACATACCAATCTAGATTTTTTCCTTGTAACATGTCCATCTTCATTCAATTTATTTCCGAAAACCCATTTTGTGCTGATCACATTCTTATTCTTTGGTCTTGGAACCAATTCCCAAGTGTCATTTTTCTCTATTTGATCCAATTCTTCATCCATGGCCTCATTCCAAAATTCATCCTTGTTGGCTTCTTCAAAACAGTTTGGTCCAATTGTAGATAAGAGTGCTAGGTGTTTGTTCTGGTGAACGGATTTTTCTTCTAGTCACAACTCCTACACCTTTGTTTCCAATAATCTGATCTAAAGGATGATTCTTCTGTACTCGTTTGCTAGGTGTCTTTGGAGATACTTATTGAACTTGCTCTTCTGCTTTTGTCAAATTCTATTCATCTTCATCTTCCTCTTCTACTTCTTTTTCATATTCTTCTTCGAAAAGTTGTTCCATTGATTTGTTTTCTTCTTCCTTTGATTCAGGTCTTCTTGTTTCATCAATTGTTACGTTGATGCTTTCCACAACTTTGTTTAATCTTATATTGTAACACTTGTATTCTTTCCTTGTACTTGAGTAACCAACAAGTATTCATTTGTCCACACGAGAGTCAAACATTCCCATTCTTCCATCTTCTCTTTTGATGTAGCATTTGCTTCCAAAAACTATGAAGTGCTTCACATTTGATGGTCTTCCTTTCCATAGCTCAGAGGGAGTTTTATCAGTGTTGTTTCTGAGCATTACTCTGTTTTGAATGTGAGCTGTTGTATGCACTGCCTGTGTCCAAAAAATATCTGTCAACTTTGAATCCATTATAATTGTTCGAGCCATTTCTTGTATTGTCCTGTTCTTTCTTTCAACAACTCCATTCTATTGAGTTGTCCTAGCAACGGATAATTGCCTTTTTATTCCATGATTAATGCAGTAGTCCATAAATTCCTTTGAGGTGAATTCTCCTCCTTTATCCGATCTTAAACATTTGATTCTTGAATCCATCTCATTTTCAACCATTTCCTTGTAGATGTTGAAGTTTTAAAAAGCTTCTGATTTGTTCTTAAGAAAGAAAACTGCAGTCATTCTTGTATAATCATCAACTAATAACATAAATTATCTCTCACCTTTTAAGCCTTTTGTTGTAGTTGGTCCAACTAGATAAATATGCACAATTTCCAGTGGTTTTGTTGTTGAATATTCCTTTGATTTGAACCTGGTTTTTGTTTGCTTTCCTTGTTGGCAATGCTTGCATAAAGTGTTGGTTGGTTTCGTGATCTGGGGCATTTCTCTGACTTCTTCTCTTTTGCTAACTTTGACAAGGTTATCAAAATGCATGTGACCCATTCTTCTGTGCCATAACCAACTTTCATCTTCCTTTCCTAGACAACACTTTCCATTTCCAATTTCGCTTAACACATATATGTTGCTTGAAGTTCTTGCAGCTGTAGCGACCAATTTCCCTGAACCTTCTTTTCTTATCTCACAATTTTGAGAATCAAAGGTAACTTTATGACCTTGTTCACACATTTGACTCACACTTAAAAGATTATGTTTCATATCTTCTACTAGTAGAACATTTTCTGCCTTTTCATTCTTGTTCCCAATTCAGACTGTGTCTTTTCCAATGATTTTGTCTGAATCATCATTTCCGAAGGAAACTGATCCATCTCTTTCCTTTCGTAATGTAAGAAACTTGTCTCTATCACTTATCATGTGTTTTGAACATCCACTGTCAACATACCAACCATGTTTCTTCTATTTAGCTTGTAGAGTGACCGTGCATTCTTCATTGTTATACTGATATTGATTTCTTATCCATGTCATTTTCTGAGGTTCTTACTTGTGAATCTGTTGAGGTTCTTGTTTGTGACTATGTCGAGGTTGTTTAGGAGGGACTGTCATTCTGCAATTTTTGGCCATGTGTCCAAAATTGTTACATTTGTAACATTCCACTTCAGTGCTCAAAGATTCAAACCTGTTGTAACTTCTTCTCTGTGTTTCACTAGGTATTTTTGAATAACCCCTTTGTGTATGGCTCTCAAAGTAGTTATTGTTCATGTTGTTAGCTCTGCAATTTACAGCTTTATGTCCAAAATTATTACATGCATAACATAAACCAAAAAATATAGTTTGATACCTGGTAGTTGAAGATCTTCTGAAAGGAGGTGCTCTTATGAATCCTTGTTCTTCTTGAGGCCTGTCTATCTGTTTTTTATTATGAAATCTTAATCTTCTCAGTGGAGGAGTGTCCCTGTAATCTTCCTTGTACATCTTTTTATCCTCTTTTATTGTTTCTGCAAAGCTTTTTGGATTTTTTTCTTGCTCTGTTGTTTTGGAGTTTGATCCCCTTTATATCTAATTGTATCCAAGTCCAGACATGTCAAGATGAGATTTTTTAGTGTTGATAATGCCATCCAGAACTTTTGAGCTATTCTGCATATTTTTCTTTTGAATATTCTTTCTTAGTGTGACAATCTCTGCTTCTAGGTTTCCAATGATCATGTCCTTTCCTTTTAGCTATTATTTGAGTGCTTATTCAATTCTTTTATCTTATTCTATTTGAACCTTCAATTTTGTGATCATTTGTTCTAGTTCTTGAGTATCTTTTTTCTTATCTAGTTCTTCTTGTAGTTTCTTGTTTTTCTTCTTTTCTCTTCTGATAAATTCTATGGCACTCATAATTCTTCTCGGAAGTCAACTTCTTCCTCTTCAATTTCTTCTTCATATGCTTCTTCATATTCTTCTTCGGAGTCTTCTTTATCAGTGTCTTCTACTGCCATGAATAGAACTCTCCCTATTTCACTGTCACTGACTTCATCTTCATCTGATGATGAGATGTCTTCTTTGGTGCAAAATCTTTTCTTGAAAAAATTATTTGTAGTTCTTTTACCTTTATATGTTTTTCTACCTTTTGAGTAACCTTCATCATTTCTCTTTTTCTTATGAGGACATTTGTCAGCAAAATGACCAATACCATCACAATTAAAACAAATTAAAGGAATCTTACCTCTATACCTACCGTTGGTTCTCTTGTTCAGTCTTTTGATGAAGTTGGCCACTTCTTCATTATCTTCTGAGACATCGTTGTTGCTGCTATATTCTTCTTGTTCCTTTTTCTTTGTCTTTGATATTTTGGATTCTTTAAAGGCTGCTTATTTTACATCTGGATTTTCCTATTCAGTTCTCATCTCATATGCTGTGAAAATTCCATGCAGTTCATCCATGCTTATTGAGTTTAGATCCAATCTTTCTTCTAGTGCTGATATCATAGGGTTGAATATCATAGGAAGAGATCTTAGTACCTTTTGAACAATTACAGATTCTTCGATTTCTTCTCTCAATCCTGTGATTTCATTCACTATTTCATTGACTCGTAAGAAGTAGGCTGCAAAATCTTCATCTTCCTTAATTTTTAGTTGTTCGAACTGACCTCTGTAAGTTTGAAGCTTTGCTTCTTTGACTTTTGAATCTCCTTCATAAATATTTCGAAGATTGTCCCAAATCTCATTAGCACATTTACAATGTGCAACTTTGGTGAATACCGTATCACTAAGACCATTCAAAAGTGTATTTTTTTCTTTGGAATTATTCTCACCGAGTTTCACTGCTTTTTCATTTGTTGGTGGAACTGTTGGCGTTGTGTATCCATATACAATTGATTGCCAAACTTGAAATCCTTGTGCCTATATATATGTATTCATCCTTATGCTCCAAAAAACATACTTATGTCCATCAAACTGTGGTATTCCATTTTTATACGAGTTGGTACTCTCCATGATCTACCTTTCAGTGGTTAAACTGATTTCTAAAGGAACCTGCTCTGATATCAATTGTTGGATTACTGAGAGGGGGGGTGAATCAGTAATAGTGTAATTATAATCCTTTTTCTTGAATTGTTATATCAATGTAGAATTATTATCCAATAATGAGTAGTAAGAAATAAACAATCACATACATACACAGTACACTAGTGTTTTACGTGGAAACCCAAATCAGGAGAAAACCATATAGTGTTTTTTCTTATATGTCTTGAAGAATTACATTCCTTGAAAGCACCAACTTCCTTTGGTTTCCTGTTGCAACTGGAAGGAGGCTCCAACCCCCTAGTTTCTCAGGCTACAACCTGAGGGAAGCTCCAACTCCCCAATTCTCTGGCTACAACTAGGAGGCTACAACCCCCTATGTTCTTCGGTTACAACCCGAAGGTGGCTACAACCACCTGTCCTTGCCCCGTCCTGCCACCTTGAAGTAGAAGTAGAATGATGGAACCACTGTCACACCATCACTATCATATATACCATTGTGAATCTGTATCAATAAATATGAACCATGCAAAGACCATGCATCAACATGTACCTCAACTTGTAATCAACCTGTACCATAAACAAGTGCATCAACCATGCACCAACCTGTACCAAACAACTTGTAATCAACCTATACCATAAACAAGTGCATCCAACCATGTACCAAGTATGTACCAATCATTTTTCAACTACTCATCAGCCAACATCATCAACTATACACCTCATGTATGTGCCAACTCATCAACTACTTGTCTCAACCATGTACTCAACATGTAAGTCAACCAAAATCCCTCATCAGTTTCATCATCCAAATATTATTTGTAGCTCTATAATAGACCTGGTGTATATGATCATATTCCTACAAACATTCCTTAACTTTAATAACAAGAGACTAGCATTTTCATCAAAATTTTCTTTAGTCTCACATGCCTAGTTTTGGATTCGTCAACAACTCTAACTTGAAGTAATCATAACTTTGTACCTGTAATGTATAAAGATATGAAATTGATATACAATTTTCTTCAGTGTGTTTTACGCAATTCCTCCAAGTGGCACTACTTGTAACCTCTTAGAAAATGAGTTATAGAAACAATGGCATACTTTGTTGAATTCTGGCTTATTCTAGAGAGCGACCTTGTAGAGTATGCCCCACATGGAATATTTCTTGAATTGCTCTGAAACTATTACAAAACATACTAAATAATGTACCCTAGCCAACACATTTGGTCTCACTTAATTTGGATCTGTTATGAAGAAGTTACAACGTTTTTACCGGAAACACGTGTTTTTGACTAGTTTCAGGACTAGCCACAAACCCTGTTTTCCACAGAGTGTAACTCCAAAAATACAACGACCCACAAGTTGAATTTTTTACCATAGATACTTGGATATGTTTTCTCAATGGAATAGAAATTACACGGTATGAAGCATTATAGAAAAAAAATTATAGCGAAAATGGTGAGATGACCTGTAAATAACATACCTTAGAAAGCACAATCAAAAGAATTTATCCTTCCTTGCATTTCGGCCTTCTTTTCTTCACCTTCACTCATAATTCCAGTTTATATATCCTTGGTTACCTTAGAAACCTATAGATATTCAATATTCTCAAGTGTGTGTTAAATGAGAGAGCCTTTCCTCTTATTTATACTCTCCAAGTAGCTTCCTTAAAAACATCTTCTACGTCACTTGGCCGACTTTCCTTATTTTAGGGTTAAACCACTTCTAATTTCTCCATTAAAATTATTATTGAAATAATTTATTTTGTATTCAATTTGAATTATAATACACTCATCACTTCAATTTATTATTTATCCTTTAAAAATCTCTTAAACCACTTTGACTACTTTGACCTTTTGGGGCTTCTAGATGACATATGAGGGTCCTCTAACTTCGTAAGGCCATAACTCTCAAACCATGAGGATTTATGTGACGTTCCACATACCACTAAAAATGACATGAAATATACTATCCATATAGAATAGTATTATCTAAAAATATATCATAAATCATACTGTTACCCATCAAACAAACTTGGGTCCATTACCCAAACCTGGGGTCGCCAACTTCTCATGGCCATAACTCTCTAACCATGAGGAGTTATGTTACATTCCACATACCACCGAAAATGGCATGAAAAGAACTATCCATATAGGATAGTTTCCCTAACAAATTCACTATCCTTGATCTCATTATTCCACAATTAAGCATGGTTTCTCTTACTCCACAAAGCATCTTCCCATGAGGGCTTTCACCATAAGGGGACCAGTTTGGAGTTCATCCATATTTACTTCTTATTAACCATGCCAAAAAAATAATGAGTCATATTTACATCAAACAATATTGGGTCCATTACCCAAACATTTTTTCTACAGGGCTTTCTTCAAGGGTTGACATCAATGACAACCAACCCTAATCAACAAGCAAATCATGTTGGGAGAAGGTGATTCGAAAAAAATGGGCCCGACACTTCGAGAAGTTGAATGGAAGCTTTCCTTGCACTCCAGCTCACCTCACATGTCTGGTTTTATCACCTTCATGTCAAACAATTCAAATATCTCGCGAGAATGGGATGATGAGAGGCCTTTTAACTTGCAGCATCTTGGCAACTTGGATTTGACAATGAAAATACAACAAATAACCGGCCTTCTAATGATGAGTACTAGCAGCAGAACTTGCTATTGTCAGCAACACTGAATGACCAGGTTAATGGTATTTCAAAAATAACTTTGAAAAATCCTGTCACCATTGGACTATCCAGTAACAAATGAATGGGCTCTGCCTGGAACTTGTAGTTCAACATTAGAATACTATTTTCCAGCTACATTAGTTCGGAGTTACACCAAGGTGCCATGTCGTTTAAGGTTTGTAGTGTTGTTGGCTCCTTTACGATCTCAATTCGAATCAAAACCTTCTTGCAAGGTTGTGGTTTTATTCTCAACATGTGACGCGGTGGATTTCCATTATGCACTCATAATTGAGTTTCACTGGGTTACACATTTTCAAGAGGTGGATGAAGAAAACGGAAGCTTCATAAAATCCAAAATGTTTTATCTACATGGAAATATGGCACAAGAAGAACGAAAGGAAACTTTTCCTGGATATAATGAAGAAAAATTTGCTCTTCTCTTATGCACTGATGTCACAACAAGAGGCTTGGACTTTCCAAAAGTTGGATGCATTATCCAGTATGACTCTCCAAGAGATGTGAATGAATATGTGCACAGGGTTGGTAGAACAAAATTGCAGAAAGGGGAAGATGTGATATTTTTGTAGCCTATTGAATTGGAATATTTAAAAGAATTGCAGAAATATGGCATGACCTTGAATGAGCTTTCATTGAAAAATGTTTTGGACCATATTCACATGAAAAGAAAATAATTTAAGCGTACAATTCAACAATTGATGAATGTCAGGTACACCTCATTCCAGAAATACAATACAATGCGTCATTTCTCATTTATGTGCATGCTGTTTTGCTATCTCTCGTTACCCCAATTGGTAAGATAACTAAATGTGATTTTGGTATATGATTGTCAAGTGGAGCATCAATTTGTACTGAGATCTACTTCTCATCATTTTGAGAAGAAATTATGCCGATGTCTTCTTGAGAAAACAAAAGGTTGGTTGTCGTTTTTCTCTCGACTCACCCTTGATTATCCATAAACAAATCGCTGTGTTAATTTTTCTAATGGTGGTGTGTCTGAGGTGATGCGTTTTAAATGACATATGCATTTCTATTATCTAACTGGTGGAATGTATTAAGGTGAATGATAATGAAATTCTGGTCGAGTAACTCATACAATGCACAATTGTCAAGGAAGTTAATGACAACAGGCTTGGATCCATCCTAAGTGAAATCCAAATATCTCTAAATTCACCATCTTATTGCTTGAATTTTTAGTCAGTAGGGGATGAATGGAAGTGTCATAACCAGGTTTATTTTTCCTTGAATGTCAGTCGCATAAGCAGCTGACGTTCATCAACGACGGAAACACAGAAAGGACTCAAAGCATTATTGCACAAGATATTTTTGATAGAACTTTCCAAGCTGTAGCATAGGATTTATGGCACCAAATAAATGATGTTTTGATGCATGAAAGAAGGACTAAGTTGAATTTTATAGTTTATCTTTTGATTTGATGGAACTTCTTATGACTTTTTGTGCTGTGACCTTATTTATATTTCTAAAATAATGAAGTTTGCTTCATTTCTGCACCATGAATTTCTTTTTGTTTTCATTTGTTTTGCTGTAAAAAGAAAAACAAAAAAAATCATAATAATAATAAAATCATACAATTTTTTTTTTATGGAAAGCAAAACAATAAAAACATTTAAAAACTTAGAAAAATTGTTTTCTTGAAGTAACTTTGGCGGCAATCAATGAAGAAGCGAATAAGTGCGGACAATAGGTATAATTGCAGTTATTTTTCAATTAGCTCACATTTATCTCTTGCGTTTTATATTTTGTGATGCTCTCACGAAGTTTTGATTACAGGATTAGTACTAAAGACTGATTGCAGGAACAAGACACTCATTTTCCATGCCATAGTGATCTTCAAGAATCACAACATTTTTCAGAAAAACATGCTTTGCTAGACAACTTGAAGGAGTTGTTACTCAACATAAACTTTTTGGGAATCTTGATGTTTGTTGATACACAAAACAAAATTACGCATCCTGATGTTTGTTGTTACACAACAAATTTTTGCGCATCTTGATGTTTATTTTTACACAACGACCATGCCGATACACCATGCTATGATACCCATATTTCCGCATTTTTCCAAATTTCATGTTGTGACACTATCCAATTTCTCCTTCAAAACTGATTAGTGATACTAGTGTTGAAGCCATCTCCCATTGACTTATCCTTTATAACTTCGCACATCCCTATCTTTCTGAGTAGCATACGTCATTTCCTTTACCTTTTTAAGTTCATTTTTTCCTTTCCAGTTTTCCTTCTGAATAAAACAAACTCCTTTTTCCATGATTATATTTCCTTGCCATAACCCTTGTTTCTACTGAGATCTTTACATCTATAGTCCTACCACTCTTTTTATAAACTCATGTTGACTAATGTGGGATTCCTTAAGGCCCACCTTTCAACAGCCTTTCCCCATCAACCTCAACACCTTATCTGGGATATAGACTAGAGTTCCTTTTTTAGTACATTGAGGCTTGCATGCCTTAATGGAAATATCTCTCGCTAGCAATCATGAGAATACATCAATGTCCCTTGATTGTTTGATCTTACAAGTGACTCGACATCAACCCATCTATTCACACTTCGCAAGACGTACTCAGGTACCTTAACACTCATTGACATCATGGGTGAGTTTGTCTCGCATTGGTTAACGACATTCATCAATGGTTGATAATCCAATGATTTCTCTTCATGCTCGACATCAACACATTCATTCTCATGATGAGAATTGTACCATCGGTTTTGTAGTAGGTGAAGACTACACACTTTTTCATGATCCCCTCAGCAGTTGCAGCAGTTTGATTTTGGATCTATGAGAGTACCACAGTTCCATATTCTCTTCCTTCCACATTTCTTATGATTCAGCAGTAGCAGTTCAGATTCCTTCACTTCCCATGATCCAGTTACAGCAGCAACAACATCAGTAGTTCCATTTTCCTGATCTTGAAGCAGTGACACCCTCCATCTTCCATCAGTCACAATCATATGTTCTTTGCTTCAATAGTTATAGCAGTTGCAGCTATAGCTCCAGTCACATTTTCTTGATCCAGCAGTCGCAACAACTACAACTACTTTTTGGGTAAGTGGAGGTATGTTCTTTTCTAAGATTTAATCACACGATTCCTTATATGTTGACTTGAATATTTTGGAAAATTTCCTCGCCATGTTCTCTTTCCTTCCATAACCTACCCTAAGTTGCATGAGGATATGCAACCACTTCAGCTGGGGTGGGGGGGGGAACTAAACTATTTCACCACATATTCATTACCATTATTCCATTTTACCATCTCATCATTCCGTTTATGATTCACTAACATTTCTTTTCCAATGACACTTTGTTGCATTTCTATTGATATATGTATTGGCATGATTCATGAAGATAAATAAAAGGATTTCTTATACTCATTGATGCTCTCTTATGCACATTGATAGCTTATTATTTCGAGTGAAGTACATGGCTAAAATATTGCAGCATGAAAATCAATAAGTGAAATGAATGTTGTTAACACAAGAACCAACATCTTTTGTATTCATGGTTGTCCCACAAGAACCAACCATAAGAAAATTTCACATGTTGTTACACATATTTCACATGTTGTTACTCTTGTATCGCATACCCTGGAAACATTCCTTGTTAAAAGGACATCATCAGTCAAAGCCATAGTTTGAATGCCAAAAGTTCTTAAGAAGATCCATGAATGGTTGCATGAGGACATGCAACAAGTTGAGTTGGGGGGCATGTTGGGCCTCCGAAATGTCACATTTATATCCTCTTTTTCCTTCACTATTCCTTACATTTCATCATACCATTTCCATAATGATACTTGGGTTTCTCCTTATTATTTTCCATTGTATTCATTTCAGTATTATAAGTGAATTTATGATTAAATATTAGAAAAATGACATATTTTCATTATATATCAAGGTTGGATGAGTTTGATGATGTGTGCAGGCATATGTGAAGATTTCAACAAAGTCAAATATTACCACCTAGCCTCAAATTCGAATTTCATCTTCAAGCTTTGAATATTTGAAGAATATTTGGGACAATCATTCAAGCATATTCAAAGGAGAAGATCATGGATATTTTGATAGGATATCTTATCCAAGATATGAGTGTAGGATTTGAAGGAATAAGTTGAGAGAATAGTGGATCTGTAATTATGACACTCTTCAAGACTTTCATGTATATAAGAGAGTGTTCTCTCTTCATGAGGGGGGGGGAGACATCATGCAATGGATAATTTGGGAACTTGGATTTAGATATGAGAGATTAGACTTAGATCAGCTTGAAGTCTTAGAAGGGGATTCTTAGCTTTGTTATTCTTTCATGCTTTGTCATTTGACTCTTGTAATATAATTTGAGATTGATATATTGTGGAGATCACATATGTCATTTGTCGTTCAAATCTTCACATGTTGTATTGTTTTTCCCTTATGCAATTTCTTGATTTCCTAGTTAGTCTTTCAATGCTTTCCTAGATTAATTTCATTACAGTAAATTAGATTAGATTAGTTCTACTTCAGTCCTGCATATATAGTGTGTGTTCTTCATAAGCCTACGAACCTCAGATTGACAAATTAAATAGTTGGGCAAGTACTACAATGGAATTAAACGAAAATATTTCTGCCTAACAATTATATTGTGCAAGTTCAATAGTTTCTATAGAAATATTTCTTAGAAATTAGAAAATTAACAAGGTTTCCTTCCACTATTCTTCTCAATAAGATATTTAAACATTTTTCAATGTTTAGTTATATTTTTCTGGTCTGGAAATCTTTTATGCTAAGTCAAATATTTCCTATAGAGTATTTCTTGGGATTAAATGAGTTATATTTATCTTTCCTTTGTTGTAATGAAAGTTAACTTTCAAAATAATACTTCTTCTCTCTTTTAATAAACAACGGTCTCACTTTTTGGTTTGTTAATCTATAGAAAACCTTAAAAGAAAAAAAAAAACAATAAAGTTAATCAAAATACTATCAGACCATAAGTCTAGAGGATTATTCCACTCTAAATAGAGGAGAGTCTAATTGGAATTATCCATTGGGTTTAATCCCTATTGTTGATTCCTACACATTATACTCCATCAACACTAAGGAAAAAAAACACTACTAGTCAATAATTGTACCAATCTTGTAGGATATGATATGGTAGCAAGGCCTCTCCGAGCCCCTGGAAAGTCATAACTACATCCCCTACTAGGACCATAGAAATGTGACGGTGTTTTTGTATATTCAGGGTGCATGTGTAGCAAAAATTCAGTATAGTATGTGTCACAAAATATAATTCAACATCGTCATGGTGCAGGACGTGCCCCATGATTTGATAAATTTTTCATAAACATGACACACAACAAACTCAAGATTAAAATCTCAAATTTTAAGTGATTTCCCCCTTGAACGAATAGGAGGGATCTCAAATAGTGTACCCCTAACATCATTCACTCTCATCACCCATTGACCATATCCCAATTACATGTCCCCAATGCCTCGTCCTTCTTCCTCATGATGTCACTTTTCCTAAGGGAACTCTAATAGAGATCCATCAAATGATTGACACTCTCGAGGATCACCGACATAGATCATCAAGTCACGTTATCATGAAGAATGGTTAAGATATATTTATGCAACTAGTTTCACTACCCAAATATATCCTCAAGGGTGATTTGTGTCACCTCATTATCCCATGGACATGGCGATGAAAGATGATATTTTCCACTAGGGACCTCTATAAGTTAGATGAAAAAGATATGTGCATTAAAATTAGAGTGTTCTTGTGTATTCAAGCTTTCAAAATTAAATATATCCATAACTAAACAAGAATCACATCCAAATTCAACACATGAGTCCTAGAGGTCCTCACTATACTCTGGTGATGTGTGTTTACTCTAGGATTCGAAAGCTGCATTGCCCCTCTGAAAACTGCTACCATGACTACCTGAGGTCAGTGTCACCTCGTATTTGGATTGTGGGGTCCCTGTGAAAGTAAAACCAAATATTGTTCATGGAGGTAATAATTCACTTATATCTTTAATTGAATAAAAATAAAATTATTTGTAATACATATGTGTCCTGTCACGAGTTAGATAAGGCATATCTCCAAGCTATCCAGTAGTAGGTGTTTGATATTGTCTAGAGCTCCATCTGTCATGAATAAAATACCATCACTTTGTATAATTATAAGCACCAAATAGCAAAGATGAATTAGATACAACAAGCATATCCTAAATCAAAACTAAAATGTGGGTAACCAAGCAATGTTTTAAATGTTAATTTTTATAGTGGTTAAGGACCATGGGGTTTAAGAATTAGGTAAAAGACAAAAAAATTATCAAGTGGGGATAGGTCTAAGTGCTCACCAATCATCTTTTTTTAGATGAATTTGAAGCCCAAATTGGCAATCCCACCTATGCACAAGGGAGAAGTGAGGATCCCTTGGACTAATTTAGGGTCTCCTAATTCTATGATATGAGTGGCATGAATTATTTACAATTCAGCATCCATACATGTACCAAACATATCTGGATTAGAAGAGAATATACAAGGCAAGATCATCGAACACTTAATGAAACACAAGAAAAACACCATGTATAATAAGCAGAGGGAGACAGAGGGGGACAACAAGGCTAAGGTTGTGAAACCGCATGGGAGTACTTGGTAAAAAGAAAACAAAATTGACAAATAAGGAGAGGTCTTGGTCACCACTCAACATTTTTTAGAAGACTTGTAAGCCCAAATCGATAGTCTCGCCCATGCACAAGGGATAATTGATGAGACCATGAATGCATTTTGGGTATCCCACTCTTATTTATGAGCCATCACTCTTATACCTACCCAAAACATGGGGCTCCCAAGACAATATACAAGGAGAGAACATTGAAATCTAAATGGAACACAAGGCTCGCCTCATGCAAAATGAGAAGAGGAAGATGTAGGAAAACAATTAGGTAGAGGAAAAGAAACCATTACAGAGTACTTCATAAAAATACTTGAAACAATTATCAAGTGGGGAGAGATCTAAGTTGATATGTAAAATAGTATGCATATTCCATTGAAACAATTTGTCACAGCAGATCTAATAAAATATTGAAATCTTTACTATTAAGGTTCCTTTAGCTCTCCAGAATATTTAGTTACCGATTTTCTACTTATGCATGAAATAGATAAAATGCGGAAATTTAATAGATAAAAGTAAAATAAAATAACACTATCCACAAATAAAACACAATATATGACATGGGAAACCCAATACAAGATAAAAACCAACTAGAAGGTGAGTCTACTTTGCTCTCTTTTCTCTGTTATAGAAATGATGCAAGTACAAAGAAATAGGTCCTCTCTGTGGAGTTTCCTTTTAATTCTTCCCCCAATGGAAACTCTTACCATAGGATTTTATGGCATGGAGTGATGCAAATACCACTAGAAATGAAGCTATGAACTTCTGCAAGTATTGTGTTTCCCAAAAAAATATCCTAATTTCAGTGAAATTTGTAGTAAGTGGCCATTTCAATATGGCCTCCATCTTTCCAAGATCTATCTTGAGCTCCCCTCGATAAATCACATACCCCAAATACACCAAATATTATTGAGTAAACTCTCATTTCTTAATATTGGCCAAAAACTGTTTCTTTTTCAAAGTCTCTAACACATGCATAAGATGTGATATGTTCTCCACCCAGGTAGCACTATAAACTAGTATATCATCCAAATATACAATAAAAAATGAATCTAGATAATGGTGTAAAACATCAGTCATTAGTCTTATAATGTAGTTGGTGCATTGCATAAACCGAATGGCATAACCAGCCACTTAAAAAAACCTTTCCTCATATTGAAGGTAGTATTCCAGGTATATTCTTCTTGAAGGTAGTATTCCAAGTATTCTAGGTAGTATTCCTCAAATACAACTTAGTGAAGTAATTGGCATGTTGCAGCTGGTCCAATAGATCATCGATCCTTGGAAGAGGGTACCTATTCTTCAGTGTAATATTGTTCAATTCCTTGTAATCGATACACATTCTCCAATTCCCATCCTTCTTGGGAATAATTATGATGGGTGTCCCACAAGGTGGGGTAGTAGGTTGAATCAAACCCTGCTCCAACAAATGCTACAATTTCTTCTTCACTTTGTTTTCTTCCATAACATATTGTCTATACAACCCAATATTTGAAAATGGGGAGTATGGAAATAACTTTATTTCACACTCCACATCCCTCTTGGGTGGTATCCCTTTAAGCTCCTGGAACACTCCTCTGTAATGTTGTAGAAAATACTCCAACTGATGTTTCTTTTCTTTGGTACACCCCTCTAGGGATGCCTTCACTCTCATTCACTCATCATCGAAGTAATTTTCTCTTCATAAAATCAAAACATATTTATTAATAGAACTAATCAAATTATTGCCTTGGTCGGAAATTACCAGTGAGATATTTGACTTTCCTTTATGCATGTTGATGATGTAGGACTTCCCATCCTTGATTAGTCGATACTGGTTGGATCTCCTTATGAAGATTTCATCCCTCATATACATGTAAGTGCTTCCAAACACTACTCCACATACATCAAGGGGTACTACATCCAATTTCACTTCATCAATAAATTAAACACTTACAACAAATTTAATCTTACACTGTTTTGTTACATGTATTTGTGCATACTTGTTTACCCAACCCAATGGATAGGGGATAGGATGATCGTGAACCTCCAATCCAAGATTTATTACCATATCCATTGCTATGACATTATCCTCTGAAATAGACTTGAACAGAGCATCTATATTGGTCTTCTTAACGTGAATCTTGATGTGGAAGAGCTTGGTCATGTCCTTCTCTTCCTGGTGATAAAGGCTAACCAGATTCACCTCCTTCTACATAGATGTGCAGAAAATATTTTCCTCCACATACGAGCTACTTTCAAACTGATTTCTTGAATATTTGGATAGAAGGTTCTTATTATTTATGTCCTTATTTGGTTCTTTGGGGTTCAGCTCTGGATGTAGTTTCCAAAACATTTCCTCGGCGTGGCCATCAATGTCACACTGTTTGCAATGGTTTTTGGACCTTTGCAATGTTGTGTAGTGGTTATTGTATTCTTATATTTTCCCCATTTCCACTTCTTCTTCTCGTCCTTGGAAGCTTCTTGGTTCTCTTTATACTTCGAACCACTTGGATTCCCTTTCTTTTGGCCTATGTTTTCCAGGTATTGTTCCTGTACACACACCTCATCCATTGTTCTTATCTTTAAGAACATCACTTTTTTTCGTAGATGACTATGTAAACCCCCCAGATACTTGAGGATCAATACATTTGGGTTCTTGGGATAAATACCTAGCATGATTTCCATATTTCTGAACTTAATGGTGTACTCCTATACACTCTACCCCTACCTCTGCCTGAAGTAGTTCCATCAAATCCATTGGTCCTCTACATACCCAATAGGGTAGAATTGGGACTTGATGTGGGTTTCTAATTCCTCCCACCTAGTTACTGGTGGATCACCCTCTATCCTAAGTGTTTTTTTGTGGATTTCCCACTAGGTTAAAGCATGGACCTCTAACATCAATATAGCAAATGAATTTTTTTTCCCTTAATCTATATGGTGAACGCTAAAATAAACTTCTAGTTGTTGCAACCAATGATTTAGTTTTAATGCATTGATATCAGCTTGGTATGTCTTTATGTCCACTTTCTCTTTCATATTGAATAGGTACTATGAAGGGTTCATGGCACTCAAAATTTTCTTCTCTTTCTTAGATTATTTCCATGACTCCTCTCCTGGAATTCCCGATATTCTTATTTTCCGTCAAATATGTTTTCTAAGTTAGAGCCTCCATCATCTCTAAACACTCTGAGATTTCTTTATAGTGTTTCCATGAGAAGTTTCATATTGCGACTGATGTCAAAAACTTGCACTTCCAAACTCTAAAATCTCTCATCTACTATATCTAAAGGGGTGTTATGAATAGACTCGTCTGCCATGGCTATGGTTTTTGGGACTTCTCTTTAATTCGATTCATCGATCCTAAAACATTCCACAAACACCCAAAAGAGAAACCTACTCTAATACCAATATGATCTGTAAACTATTGTGGATATTCCACTTGAATAGTTCATGACAAAATATCTAATAAAATACTGAAATATTTACTATTAAGGTTATTTTTCCTTTATCTCTCCAAAATATTTAGTTGTTGATTTTCTGCTTATGCATGAAATAGATAAAATGTAGAAAATTTAGAACAACAAAATACAATCATACCATCCAAAAATAAAACACAAGATATGACCTGAGAAACTGAATATAAGATAAAACCCAGCTAGAAAGCGAGGTTGCTCTCCTCTCTTTTATCTGGTATAGAAATGATGCAAGTACAAAGAAAGAGGCACTCTCTGTGGAGTTTCCTTTAAACTGTGACATGTGCGGTTGCTCCAGAATCTCTCATCCCTTGTTATTCTTATAAAATACCACTCTCATATGTTTTGGTAAGATATGGAACAAGATACAATGAAAAATAGTGGAACTCCTTCCTCTCCTAATGGACTGATATTTAACACAGCTCGATATCCCTCTAGGGATAGGTTTTTCACTTCCTCAACCCTCAATTGTGGTAGGGTTTTGAACCTTCTAGAATATTCTTGAATTCCCTCATGTGGCTAGCCCCATATGCATGCATAATGGTGATTGATGTGGCATCCTCTTGTACTATGGTGGTCAACATGGTAGGTTAACTTGTGAGAGGCATACCTTTTTTTTACAGGATCTAATTGATGTGATTTTTCCACCATTGGAAAGGTATCGATGTGTGGAATAATGTCACAAGGTTTGAGCTACATTGGGAAAGTTTTAACCCCCAAAAATGTTGTGTTGTGCCTCAAAATGGACATGGAAGGTTCTGGACCCCAATTTTCCAAACTGGGACCTGCCACTAAAATGGCTATGCAAGATGATTTGTCCAATATTTTCCACTCTGAAAGGATTGAGATATATGAAAAGAAATATAATGATCCAATCCGGATCATAAGTGGTCACCACTTAACTTTTTGAAACAACTTGCAAGCCCAAATTGGAAAGCCTAACAAAGGAATGAGGAGATCTTAAATTGGTTTTCCACTTGCATGAGATAAGTGACATGGAATATTTATGAACCACCACTCTTAAACCTACCAAAAATATGGGGTTTACAATATAATACACAAGGAAATAAAACCAAAAAAAAAACAAAGTGTAAGGCAAATACCATGAAAAATACAAAGAGAAAGATGAAGGAAAACAATAGGGTGGAAGCAAGGAAACCACAACAGAGTGCTTGGTAAATGTATTTGCAAAATTTTCAAGTAGGGAGACATCTAAGTGGAAACCTTACTCATGTATAAGGGAGTGAGTATACAAAAAAAAATTGGTTCTCCCTCTTCCTTGAAATCAGTGGCCATGTGAGTTTATTATTATGTCAGTTTGTATGTCAATTATTGTGTTAGTGCCAAGACAATTTGCATTGGTAATGCCTCAGTTAATGTGTCTTGATAAATTTCTTGATTACTATTGTTTCAATGAACATAATATATTATAGTTTCAATTTCATTACCTAGGAATGTGTCCTTTCATATGAACAGTGGTGATAAACAATTTGATAGTTAGGTTTGCCTCATATTTAACTAATGGCCATTAGTAGGGTGGTTTCCTTTCAAGTTAATATTATGTTTCCACTCAATAACATGTGGATTGTAGTGTTTTATAGGTGCTTGTTTTCAATTATAAATTTGGTCAATAATGTTTTTTCCTCTATGTGCTAACATAGCATTGAAATAAAATGATAACAATTATGCTTTCCAACACATGTTTGGGAAACAAACCAACAATGTTTACATTGTTGGTTGATCATTTGAAACTAAAATAAATAGAAAAAAATGGGTAACGTTTGCATTGTCAATATTATTTTCAACCATGTCTCAATGGATTGTTTTCAATCCTTCATGTGTGGCCAAAGGACTGAAAACAATGAAGTATCATTTACACTTATCGATACACAATTGGAAATAAAACCAAGAACATAAATTCTATAGATTGATATAATTTAGACAAAAGAATTAAAATTTGGCATCACTATTATTGTTGGATTGAAATTTTAATTAAATGAGTTTTATATTCTTTTTTAAGATTACCTACGTCTTGGGTTAGATGCATGTTTTAGGTTGGGTAGATAGGTGGTCAAAATATAGGTCAATCTTCAAAAATGTATCACACTCCTCAATCTCTTTGTGGTGTGTGAAATGTGGAAAAAGGGCCTTGTGGGCCTATTTCTTATTTAAATAAAAAAATGGGATCGATCAAGTTCCTAACCCTTGATTGAGCTCTTTAATCTTGATTTAGGGTGTACCTCAATCAATGGTTTAATTAACCCCCAACTAGGACCTCAAATGAGGTTCTCAGAATGCACAAAATAACCTAAATTGAGGGCTTTATTAAGCACTTTTTCAAGGATATAATAGCTCAATCAAGGTCTCAATTTCATTGTTTTCACATAGTCCCTTTCCAAAAAGTGCAACACATATTCATGGATTCACCCATGTATGTATATGTTTAATACTTTCCCCTTATTTTATGTTTTTTTCCTCATTATTTGGACTCTTATTTAATATATATTAAACAAGAGTTTCTTTATGAGGAGAAAACTGTTGGTCACTATAATTGCTTAATTGATTTTAAACAATCAAGTGATACATAAATTATCAATCCAGGGAAGTCTTTTATTTCAAAGATAACCACGCACTATATATGCTCAATTCCAAAAGCAACTTAGTGTTGTAGTAAAGAAACTTATACTAATTATACTTGCTTGAACTGAAGCTCTGAATTAAATCACAGGAAAGTAATTCCCCTATTGCAAATCTTTAAATTTTAATCTAAGAATCCTGGATTACATTAAAATAACACTGCAATGGGAAAGAACAACTATTCTGCAATCAGAGAACAAGACCCTTACTCTCAACAAAGACTTCAGCACTAACACTTTTTCATGAAAACAGTAATGCAGAAAACAATTAACTCTATCTAACAGAAAACAAAGCCACCTAGTTCCTTTCTTTCTAAGCAGGAGCCTTGAGCCTTATTTCTATTTTAGAAAACTTGTGAGGTTGAGGGTTACAGAGAACAGGGTAGTCTGATTCCTTCCTTTCTGAGCAGGGATCCCTAACCCAGTTTCTGGCTAACACACTTGCAAAGGTAAATGAAATCTACAAGAGACAAGGTGTCGTGATTCCTTCCTGTCTGAGAAGGAGCCCCTTTAACCAAATCCCTGGCTAGCACACTTGCAGCAGTAAATGAAGTCTATAGAAGAAAATGTGTTGTGATTCCTTCCTGTCTGAGCAGGAACCCTTTAACCAAATCTCTGGCTAGCACACTTGCAGCAGTAAATGAAATCTACAGAAGTCAAGGTAATTGGATTCCTTCCTATCTGAGCAGGAACCTTTAACCAAACCTCTGG
>ML777054.1:326118-336123 GCA_009831015.1 Picea engelmannii | reverse complement strand
CTTCTCTGGAGTTGCTTCAATACATCAAAACTTGGATATCTCGAATGGTGATTTCCTCTGATTTAAAGAGGAAATCCCTTCGATACAATCATTACAATACATATCTGAATCCTATCCTAGATCGGATCTTCTTTCTAAATCAGTATAGGATGTCCTAGTCTCACGCAACCGAATGCTATTACAGGAACTGAACGAGTTATTGTTGTTACGGCTGGTGTAACAGCTTCTCCTCATCGTTGCTGATGTTGTTTCAGCATCGCAATTCACGGTTTGTTTCAGCCACGTGAATTGTGCTCTGACTGCGTTGACCACTGACTGTGGCGGCTCCCTTGTGTTTCAGCATCATCGGTTCTGGCGGTTTCCTCTGTGTTTCAGCATCTGCAACTCAGGACTGTGTAATGGCTCTGTGTTTCAGCATCTGCATCCTCGAACTATAAGGCAGCTCCGTGTTTTAGCATCTGCGACCTCGGACTGTGTAGCAGCTCCGTGTTTCAGCATCAGTTCTGTGTTTCAGCAACAACGACCTTGGACAGTTCTGTGTTTCATCAATAGGCCTTGAATGCAAATCTGCAGTTTTGGACACTTATGCATTTCTAATCAATGGTTAAGTACGAGAGTGATGTAAAATATTATGCAAAACAGATTAAACGTATAGTAATGAGAAGGGACGTTGTATACCTTTGAGATGATCAGATAAAGTGATAGTATGAGTCTAAATGTAGGTGATCAAGAGTATAATGGTGGCAAAAAGTATAGGCAAAAAGGTACATTGTGTGGTCCTAACAAAAACCATAAATGGAGGAAGCATAAGAAAGGGATGTTGAAACTTCAAATATTGGGCTTCCAAGTACTAGATGCAAAAATGATTGTTTAAATTCTAAGTTGTATTCTTATTCCATTGGAATTCCCAGATTGCCATGTGTAAAAAAATTGGACATAGAAAAATGTATCTAATTTGTGGGTGAAAAAGTTCAAATACAAGAAAAATAATTTCCAAGTAATTTTCTATGAATTTCTTTCTTATGAATAGCTTGATTAATTTTGAAAAAACACAATATCTTTTAAATAGTTTTATAGGTAAGATTCTTTGAAATTGTAAATGTAGGATAAGTAATCTTTAAACAATATTAAATCCAAATTATATTAGAAAATTAAATCTATTAACCAAGATAGTATTAAACTTTATACAACTTACAATTTTCTAGGGCTTAGATAATGTAATGTAAATATAATATCATATGAGGAATTTCAATAAATCAAAGTATATTTTTAGTTTGTGTTTATTATCAAGTTAATCTTGTTTATTATTAATTTAAATATTACTTTCTTTAATATACATGGATGAATCAATTACAAAATTTTCTGATTCAACGGCCTTTTGTATTCATGAATTTTTTTAACCTAAAATTTATAGGATATTAATTAATATGAATGTAGGGGTGAAAAGTGCATGAGAAGTCTCCATGATCCCATAGGAAATGGGATTTCTTATTACACCTGGGATGTTGGAAATATATCGAACAATATTGCTAAGATTTATTTTTTATGGATGGTTTTGTGCATTGCAAAGGAAGGAGGACTTAAAAAATTAATAGTTTTGGGGAATTCAATGTTCGTTATCAGAACCATGATGCTCATGCAACACTAGAGGGAAATGACTTGAGTTACCTCATCTCAAGAATTAAAAAATCACTCTCCATATTTACTTGTATATCTTTATTCCACATAAAATCATATCTAAATTGAAATGTTGATCATTGGGCCAAGGTGGCCTCCTCCCTAAGCCTAGGTTCATTGATAAAAAAATGGGGTGCATGGTTTTATCCCCATACCTTAATGAAATCCATGCATCATTTCATATCACTTTCACATTCAATGAAATCTTGAATAGGAACACATCAAGGGAAGGATGATAGGTGTCTATGGTTGTTCACATGTAATGTTCCACATATCGAGGGTTGTGAGGGTATTCAATGCATCTTCTGTGATTCCTTGTTGAGATGTAGGATTGTGTTGGAAATGGGGAATATATATTGTTATGGATCAAACTTATTCTCACATTGGGTGGTATCGACATGGAGTATTTGGAAGGAAGGTGGTTCAAGGTTTAAGGAGGAAAGAGGGTGTGAGGTGTGGTTTCAGTGCAACCACGGGTGGACATGGGGATAGCAAGTTCATTAGGAGATGTACCTTATGTTGGATCATGTTGTCTTTGATGCCAATAGTTTGATTATTTGGGAGATTGTTGGATCATATATCATTGATGCAAATGGTTTGATTGATTGATGATTGATGAAAAATGTATATGTATTGTACTTGATGAGAATGATAGATGTCAAAGTGAAAACCAATTGATAAATATGGATCATTGATATGATCGATAGATGAAGATGGATCAATGAATTGTCATTGATACATGATGATGCATAGTTTGTTTGATGAAAATATGACTCATTATTGTCTTATCATGATTGATAAGGTGCACAAATGGATGAACACCAAAGTGGCCCCCTTATGGTGAAATCCCTCATGGGAAGACGCTTTGCAGATCGATTTATCCTATAAGAATGGTTGGAGGACCCATGCTTTTATGTGGAATAATGATATGAAGATCAATGAATTTGTTGGTGAAACTATCCTAGATGGATAGTGTTTGTCATGCCATTTCCGATGGTATGTGGAATGTCACATAACTCCTCATGGTTTGAGAGTTGTGGCCTTATGAAGTTGGAGGACCCCCATATGAAGGCTTGAATCCCCAAAGGTCAAAGAAGTCAAAGTGCTTGAAAAGAAGAAATCATTATTTAAATGATAAAGTAAAGTGACAAAATCAAGATGGATTATTTAAATAATAAAGAGAAGTGACAAAATCAAGAAGGAATATTTAAATGATAAAGTATTGGAGAACTTTCTATTCATGGAAAGTGGTTAACCCTAAAATATGGAAAATAGGTTAAGTGACCTAGAAATAGGTTAAGTAACCTAAAAATGGGTTAAGTTACCTAGAGGATGAAATTATAAATAATATAGCTATGGTCTCTTGTAAATCATCCTTTTTGTGGATCAATGGAGAGCTTCTAGTGAGATTATCTTATGGAGTATTCATGGAGAACTTCTTAATAATTATTGGTGTGGATCTCTTGAGCATGATTGAAGATCTATTCTGAGGAAGACAGCGAGAAGAGGATCTCATGGATGCATCAAAGTTTCGTCAATGTCGGAGATCTTGATGGAAAAAATCTCGAAACTTCAGAAACCCTAGTTTCTGAGGTATACGCGGGTTGTCTGTGATTAGGGTGCATATACATTAAGGTATACACGGGATGTCTGAAGATAGGGAGCATATGGTGGATAAAATTGTGAACACTTGTGTTTGAGTTGGTTCCAAGCTCTTGGATGATTAGGCAGGTTCCAGATATGCATTCTATGGCCTTAGATCTATCACTGAGACACTGGTATGATTACATTATTGTCTTTATGAATACTATTGTTTGATGTGATGAGAGTCCTTAGGAAATTATTGGTATGGCTTCTATGATGTGGTTCAGTTTGGTTGATTTGGTTGATGGAGTGATAAATACTCTTTTGATTAAGTGGTGACATGATTTCTATGGTATACTAGATTGTTATACATGTTTGAGATAGCATTCATATTGATCTATTGTGGAGCATGATCAAGCTATTGGAGAGCTTGGAGATGTTGTGACTGGATGTGGGTTAGTTTGAATAGTGGAATATAGAAGAGAAAGTGATTGCACATGGCAAAGGATCTGAGCATGTAAAGGAAATAAAAACCTTAGTTGCTCATAAACATACGCATGTTGCATTATACACTGGTTGCGTGCACACACGGCCTGTAGTGAGCTAGGGCACGTACATATGTGGGTTGCACTACTGACAATTCGCGTACCTGTTGACAGATTGATATCTGTTGAGGATTGTTGCCTCATCTCAGTTGGTGTTGAGCGTGTAAGTCGAGTCTTGCATTAAGAGATGGTTCTCTTGTAGATTTGTACTCTATTCAATTGTTGTTGATAAACCTAGGATTGTTGTCCATAATAAAAAGAAAAATTGTACATACATATTGTGTTCTCTGTGTTACTTGTGGTGATGACTTATTGATGATATGTGTTGTTGATATATGCTGCTAATATATGTTCACATCTAACAGGTTATAAATGATAGCAATGGGTAATGAATAAATGTTGAATGTTAACTAAGGAGTTTTATGTGAAGAGGGAAGTTTTGGGAAAAAGAGCCCCACTCTCATTCACCCCCCCTCTAAGTGTGGTAGGTGTGTCTAACAATTGGTATCGGAGAAGGCCTTCACTACAAGCCTTAACAAGATTGAAGGAGATCTATAGACACACAAATGGATGATGAAGTTCCAATCCTTGATGAGGAAGACTATTCTACTTGGAGAATAGAAATGAGATTATATTTGAAGACAATGGGAGTAGCTATTTGGAAGGCAACCATTGGTGGATTAGTTCCATTGAAGAGAAAGTCAAAGTTTGCAGCTCAAAGGGAAGGAAAGAAGAATGATGCATTGGCTCTCAAGACCATTCTTAGTGGACTCTCAAGCCCTATCAAAGAGAGCATGGTACAATGCACTTCTGCCAAGGATCTATGGATAAATATAGAGGAGACATATCAAAACAATAAGGAGAAGGAAGAAATAGAAGACCACTCCATCAAGATCATTAAAGGTAAAGAATCATCAAAAACTCTTGAATGCATTGTTTCTAAATGTGATTTTAAAAACATTTCAAGTGAAGATAAAGAATCAAGTAATGATAGCACAAAGGAAGATCTTGAAGACATTTCAAATGAAGGAAAAAAATCATGTGATGGTGTTGGAAAGAAGGAAGATATTGAAGGTAAAGAATCTCCCAAGACTCTTGATTGCAATGATTCAAAGTGTGATGATGTTGAATTTTTATCAAATGAAGAAGATGATCTAGAAACAATTTGTGTAAATTTTGATGATAGTTGTCCCATGGAAAGAATAGAAGAAAATCTATTAGAAATTCAAAAGGAAATTGAAGAGGGTTTATACATGTATAGGAGTGATCATTTTTATACACACTATAACTATCTTTCGAATAACACTAAGAAGTTTCTTAGGAGGAGTCAAAGGTACATATTGAAGTTAAAGGGAATGCTCAAAGAACAAGAAGGGAGTTCTAAGTTAGAAGAAAAGGAAGAAGATATCACAAGACTAAAGAATGGAAAAGAATATATAAATGTAGATGATGAGATTAGCAAAAGTTTTGAAACCATTGTCCATCTCAAGACCCAAATTGAAGAATCCAAAAGAATAGAAGAAATATTGAAGATTCAAATAAATGAAAAGGAAGAGTCATGTTGTAAGTTAGAAGATGAAATTGTTGACCTTATAAAGAAGATAGAAAAGTCAAACAAATTCTTGAATAGCTCACGAATATTGGATGAGATCTTAGAAAGTCAAAGGTCATCATGTGATAAATTAGGTCTTGGATACAAAGGAGAAGATATACATGTTGAATAAATCACCTCAAAGAAGCATGAGGTAAGTCCATCAAAGAAGGAAGACAGTGTTTCAAAACAACCATCTACACAAGGCAAAGAAAATTTCAAAAGAACAAAGTGAGGAAGACATCAAGAAGCTATTCTTGGGACACTAAAGCAAAGGTATGAAAGTATTTTTCATGGGCATTGTTATTCATGTAATGGATATGGTCACAAAGATTTTGAATGTAGATCTTATGAAAGGAGATATAATGGAAGATTATATAACACCACAAAGTGTTGGAGATGTGATCAAGTGGGACATATTGTTGTTCACTATAACTCCATGAGATTCTACAGCTGTAGTGGATTTGGCCACAAATCCCAGGAGTGTTGGAACACAAGAAGAAAGTCCATGATGAGGACTTCACATAGCATGGATAGAAGAAGGAATGAAGTAAGAAAGGGAGACATCTTTGAAAATATGGATGCTTAGAGCTCAAGTTTTGAGGAGAAGGGTCATCTACAAAAGTGGCTAAAGAAGACAGAGCAGCCAGAACAAAATGAAAGACTAAAGGGAAGCTTAAGTAAGACATCTACTGAGGCATACACGGGTCACAGTGGTGACATTCGTGTACATACATTGGCTAACCTTTCATAGGTCACGTACACACGTGCTCTATTGTGCAACAGGTCATGTATATGTGGTGAAGCCTTGGGAAAAAGGCAATGCACATGGGTTGCAAATTGATGTGATGGTATAACTCTGTGTTGTAGGTTCTAACATTGTTTATTGCAGGTTCTGACACTGTTTGCTGCAGGTTTTCATGGTTCTAATTTAGATCAAGCAAGGTTACGATATAAAATAAATCTTGGGTGCATGGCACTAACCCATGAGTATGGATTGATGTTGATTAAATGCTCATCTATTGGATTATGAAAAATAATATGTTGGGGTACATGGTTGGTACATAATTGAAGTTTCATTGATATATATTATCATGTATTATTGGAAGCATATGATTGTTGAACAGGATAAGTCAGCTTAGAGGCGGGGGGGGGTGAATCAGTTGTATAAAATTTCTTTCATTTTATATGAAGATTACTTATTAATCAATAAAGCACGCCTTTAACATTTAACTTGCAGTAATACATTTAACCAATAAATATATAATCACATAAATGAAATAGTGACATAGTGATTTTTCATGAGGAAACCCAAAAGGAAAAAACCTCTTCTTCTTATGAATGAAAGGTAAGCTCCAACTCCTCTTTACATTCTTATTTTATATGAGCTACAACATAGATGAGGCTGCTACCTCTATTTCTTTAGCACCTACTGAATGGAAGCTACAACTCCCAGATGTACAAGCACCAACTTGTACAGGAGACTTTTACAGTCTCCCCTTGCTCCTCCCTACCACCCTAAAATCATTCTCTGTCACTAAGAACCTGCAAACCAACTCCTTATCTTCTCTGTCAAAGATTAAGCATTCAAATCCTCCTTGTTTTTATATTCATATCAAAATTCATTCTTGACCAGACCACTTAGATTTATCAATCTGTGTATGTGTCTTCCCTCCTCTATTTTTTCTTCTTCCTCAAATTTTACAGAGCCATATATCTCCCATAATCCTCTCTTTTTATTTTCTTGCAACATTCACTTTATATATCTTCTTGTATCATCAATGCGTACAATCGAACTCTTTGGTTTCAAAGAATCAGTTACAATAACTGAATAACTTCCTTACAGTAATTCTTATTGACCAAGGCATCAAGACGAACAATATCCACATGCTCAGTTTAAACATTTAACCAACATCGTTCGATGAACATACATCTGTTTTAATATTTCAGCACAGAATAACCCTTGAGTGCTTTGGCAAACCACTTGTGCTAACCCATATGTCCATTGGCCGTGACCACAGTTTAATCGAAATGCATTTCGCATTTCACATTTCGGAAATTCGACAATCCTTTGTCGAAGATTCTTGACACTTCAAGTTACGAAACCCCTAAATAGAGATTAGCTTCATGCTAGCTCCTCCCTCTCACATGACCATCAGTGATAACCACTTCCTACACCAAAAAGGTATTTCGGCGTTTCGCATTTCGGGGTTTCAACATTTCTTGTGATGAAGTGTTTAAATACTCCAAGTCACGAACCCTGAAATTTTCGACGTTTCGCATTTTGATGTTTTGGCATCTCACATTTTGGCGTTTCGACATTTTTGTGATGAAGTGTTTCAACACTCCAAGTCATGAACCCCAAAATGATCTGACGGCTTCACAATTGATCTGGTGGAAATAGATCAGACGGTTCTCGTTAACTTCTAGAGGACAGATCAACGATCATATACAACTCTTATATTACTCTTCCAATGCTTAATCCAATGGATATGACTTAATCATTCATCGAGATGGATGGTTTTCATGGTTTCAGTATTTCGGCATTTAGGACTTCGTGATGTTGAAGTTTTTTCTTACCATGCAAAAATCCCAAAATAGAAACTCCCGGAATCCAAAAATAGAAACTCCTGGAATCCAAAAACAGAAACTCCCGAAATTATGTGACATGTGTCCCTTTCGGTATCTTGGCATTCAGGACTTCGTGATGTTGGAGTTTTTTCTTACCATGCAAAAATATCGAAATAGAAACTCCCGGAGTGACAATCTTCGAAATTCAAACTATCTCTGTGCAAAATGATCCACTGTGCATGTGCAAACTGACAAACAAACTCCCCCTTTGGCATTTTAAAGTTTGACATTAATGAAAAAAACAAGTACCGTGCAAACTGTGCAAGCTGCAATTCCTGCCAACAAACTCCCCCGTTGGCATTGATGGAAAACTTTAAATCTCTTATCCCCCTTTTGACATCTATGGCAAAGGAATCAACCATACTCCCCTTGAGAAAAATAAAACCACTTGCAAAGATGTATCATTTCAGTAGCAACTCCCCCTAGCAATAATAGTCAATAAACCTGTGCAGTCTATTTTTATAATGAAGCCCTTGTAATCTTTGAGAATGAAATGAAATTACAGAGGGTAAACCCCCAAATGATCCCTGAGACTTTCAAATTGCATTTTAGGTAAAGATTTAGTAAATACATCTGCAATCTGATCCTTTGTGCCAACATATTCAACTTTAATAACTTTAGACATAACCTGCTCTCTTAGAAAATGAAATTTAATGGGAATGTGCTTTGTTTTTCAATGCATAACAAGATTTTTAGAAATAATATTTGCACTGGTATTATCACAGAAGATAGGTATAGGTTCATCATAATGAATATGTATATCTTCTAGCATCTATTTCATCCATAGAACCTGAGTGCAACAAGTTGCAGCTGCTATGTATTCTCCTTCAGCAGTAGACAGAGACACTATTGATTGTTTTTTACTTGACCAACTTACAAGACATCCTCCAAGAAAAAATGTTGCTCCACTAGTACTCTTGCTGTCATCAACACAACTTTCCCAATCATCATCAGTGAAAGCATATAAATCAAGTTGATTACCTATAGGATACCACAAACCATACTCTGTTGTCCCCTTAAGATATCTGAAAATTCTTTTGACTACAAGTAGATGAGAAGTTTTTGGTGAAGCTTGAAACCTGCCAACTTGACAAACTGCATGCATAATATCAGGTCTTGTAGCTGTAGCATAAAGAAGACTTCCAATCATAGATCTGTATACTATCTGATCAACATCTTTAGTATCATCAAGCTTACTTAATTTACAGCCAGTAACCATGGGAGTGCCAATTGGTTTAGACTCTTCCATCCGAAATTTCTTAAGAATTTCATTGATATACTTGGTTTGAGAAATGGAAATACCTTTATCAGATTGAGTAATTTGCAAGCCTAAGAAAAAACTTCATTTCTCCTAGCATGGACATCTCAAACTCTTTCTGCATACTTTCAACAAACTGTTTACTGAGCCTATTATCATCACTACCAAAAATGATATCATCTACATATATCTCAACAATGATCAGGCTATCATTTTCTTCTTTAATATATAGATTACTATCAGTGTTACCTTTCCTGAATCCTTTCTTCCTCAAGTAATTGTGAAATCTGAAATACCAAGCCCTTGGTGCTTACTTCAGGCCATACAATTCCTTTTTCAACCTGTAAACATATTGTTCTGCTTCTTGTACCTGAAAACCATCTGGTTGTTACATATATACTTCTTCCTCTAAATCACCATTCAAAAATGCATACTTTACATCCATTTGGTAAACTTTAATGTGTTTAGAAATGGCATAAGCTAGAATCGGTCTAATGGATTCCATTCTTGCAACAGGAGCAAAAGTTTCTCCAAAATCTATTCCTTGTACTTGTATATACCCTTTACAAACCAATATAGCCTTGTTTCTAGTTATTTTACCTGCTTCATCCATCTTATTTCTGAAAACCCATTTATCCCCTATGACATTCTTATTCAAAGGTCTAGGAACCAATTCCCATGTCTTATTCTTTTCTATTTGACTAAGTTCTTCATTCATT
>ML777054.1:310149-322322 GCA_009831015.1 Picea engelmannii | reverse complement strand
GGGGGGGGGTGAATCAGTTGTATAAAATTTCTTTCATTTTATAAGAAGATTACTTATTAATCAATAAATCATGCCTTTAAAATTTAACTTGCAGTAATACATTTAACCAATAAATATACAATCACATAAATGAAACAGTGACATAGTGATTTTTCATGAGAAAACCTAGAAGGGAAAAACCTCTTCTTCTTATGAATGAAAGGAAAGCTCCAACTCCTCTTTACATTCTTATTTTATCTGAGCTACAACCTAGATGAGGATGCTACCTCTGTTTCTTCAGCACCTACTGAATGGAAGCTACAACTCCCAGATGTACAAGCACCAACTTGTACAGGAGACTTTTACAGTATCCCCTTGCTCCTCCCTACCACCCTAAAATCATTCTCTGTCACTAAGAACCTGCAAACCAACTCTTTATCTTCTCTGTCAAAGATTAAGCATTCAAATCCTCTATGTTTTTATATTCATATCACAATTCATTCTTGACCAGACCACTTAGATTTATCAATCTGTGTATGTGTTTTCCCTCCTCTATTTTTTCTTCTTCCTCAAATTTTACAGAGCCATATATCTCCCATAATCCTCTTTGTTTCTTTTCTTGCAACATTCACTTTATATATATTCCTGTATCATCAACATGTACAATTGAACCCTCAGGCTTCAAAGAATCAGTTACAATAATTGAATAACTTCCTTACAGTAATTCTTATTGTCCAAGGCATCAAGACGAACAATATCCACATGATCAGTTTAAACATTTAACCAGCACCATTCGATGAACATACATTTGTTTTAATTTTTCAGCACAGAATAACCCTTGAGTGCTTTGGAAAACCACATGTGCTAACCCATGTGTCCATTGTTCGTAACCACAGGTTAGTAGAAATGCATTTCGCATTTCACATTTCGATAATTCGGAAATCCTATGTCGAAGAGTCTTGACACTTCAAGTTACGAAACCCCAAAATAGAGATTAGCTTCATGCTAGCTCATCCCTCTCACATAACCATCGGTGGTAACCATTGCCTACACCAAAAAGGTATTTCGGCGTTTTGCATTTTGGTGTTTTGGCATTTCTTTTGATGAAGTGTTTCAATACTCCAAGTCACGAACCCCAAAATTTTTGGCGTTTCTCATTTCAGCGTTTCAGCATTTCGCATTTCGGAGTTTCAACATTTTTGTGATGGAGTGTTTCGACACTCCAAGTCACGAACCTGGAAATGATTGACGGCTTCACATTTGATCTGGTGGACATAGATCAGACGGTTCTCGTTAACTTCTCGAGGACAGATCAACGGTCATATACAACTCTTATATTACTCCTCCAATCCTTAATCCAATAGATATGACTTAATCATTCATCGAGATGGATGGCTGTCGTGGTTTTGGTATTTTGGCATTTAGGACTTCGTGATGTTGAAGTTTTTGCTTACCATGCAAAAATCCCAAAATAGAAACTCCTAGAATCCCGAAATAGAAACTCCTGGAATCATGTCACGTGTGTCCCTTTGGTATTTCAGCATTCGAGACTTCTTGATGTTGGAGTTTTTGCTTACCATGCAAAAATCCTGAAATAGAAACTCTCGGAATCCCGAAATAGAAACTCCTGGAGTGACGATCTCCGAAATTTAAGTTGTGCCTGTGCAAACTGATCTGCGGTGCCTATGCAAACTGACCAACAAACTCCCCTTTTGGAATTTTAAAGTTTGACATTAATGACAAAAAAAACTCCTGTGCAAACTGTGCAAACTGCAGTTCCTGCCAACAAACTCCCTCTTTGGCATTGATGGAAAACTTTAAATCTCTTCTCCCCCCTTTGACATCTATGGCAAAGGAATCAACCATACTCCCCCTGAGAAAAAGAAAACCACTTGCAAAGATGTATCATTTCAGTAGCAACTCCCCCTAGCAATATTAGTCAATAAACCTGTGCAGTCTATTTTTATAATGAAGCCCTTGCAATCTTTGAGAATGAAATGAAATTACAGAGGGTAAACCCCCAACTGATCCCTGAGACTTTCAAATTTCATTTTAGGTAAAGATTTAGTAAATACAGCTGCAATCTGATCCTTTGTGCCAACATATTCCACTTTAATAACTTTAGACATACCCTGCTCTCTTAGAAAATGAAATTTAATGGGAATGTGCTTTGTTTTTTAATGCATAACAGGATTTTTAGAAATATTAATTGCATTGGTATTATCACAGAAGATAGGTATAGGTTCATCATAATGAATATATATATCTTCTAACATATGTTTCATCCATAGAACCTGAGTGCAACAAGTTGCAACTGCTATGTATTCTACTTCAGCAGTAGACAGAGACATTGTTGATTGTTTTTTACTTGACCAACTTACAAGACATCCTCCAAGAAAAAATGTTGCTCCACTAGTACTCTTCCTGTCATCAACACAACCTGCCCAATCAGCATCAGTGAAAGCATATAAATCAAGTTGATTACATGTAAGATACCACAAACCATACTCTGTTGTCCCCTTAAGATATCTGAAAATTCTTTTGACTACAAGTATATGAGAAGTTGTTGGTGAAGCCTGAAACCTGCCAACTTGACAAACTGCATGCATAATATCAAGTCTTGTAGTTGTAACATAAAGAAGACTACCAATCATAGATCTGTATACTGTATGATCAACATATTTAGTATCATCAAACTTACTTAATTTACAGTCAGTAACCATGGGAGTGCCAATTGGTTTAGACTCTTCCATCTGAAATTTCTTAAGCATTTCATTGATATACCTGGTTTGAGAAATGGAAATACCTTTATCAGATTGAGTAATTTGCAAGCCTAAGAAAAAAATTCATTTCTCCAAGCATGGACATCTCAAACTCTTTCTGCATACTTTCAGCAAACTGTTTACTGAGCCTATTATCATCACTACCAAAAATGATATCATCTACATATATCTCAACAATGATCAGGCTATCATTTTCTTCTTTAATATATAGATTACTATCAACGTTACCTTTCTCGAATCCTTGCTGCCTCAAGTAATTGTCAAGTCTGGAATACCAAGCCCTTGGTGCTTGCTTCAGGTCATACAATGTCTTTTTCAACTTGTAAACATATTGTTCTGCTTCTTGTATCTAAAAACCATTTGGTTGTTCCATATATACTTATTCCTCTAAATTACCATTCAAAAATGCAGACTTTACATCCATTTGGTAAACTTTAATGTGTTTAGAAATGGCATAATCTAGAATCATTCTAATGGATTTCATTCTTGCAACAGGAGAAAAATTTTCTCCAAAATCTATTCCTTCTACTTGTGCATACCCTTTACAAACCAATCTAGCCTTGTTTCTAGTTATTTTACCTGCTTCATCCAACTTATTTCTGAAAACCCATTTAGCCCCTATGTCTATTCTTGAATTCCTTAGGTTTTCTATCACTGTCTTCTTCATTATCAATATTCTTATTGTAAGGACACTTAGATGAAAAATGCCATATTCTACCACAACCAAAGCATTTCAGAGGAAGCTTACCTTTATACTTGCCAATACCTCTTTTTAGAATTTTAACAAAATTTGCTTCTTCCACATCACCATCTGACTCCTCATGACTGCTAATTTATGCTTCAACCTTTTTCTTATCTTTCTTTGTTACCTTGAAAGTTGCTTCTTTCCTGAAAGATATCTCACCAGAGGTTCTCATCTCATACGCTGTTAGTATTCCATGTAATTCATCCATTTCTAAAGTATCAAGATACATTCTTTCCTCTAATGCAAATATTTTTGAATCAAATCTTGCAGGAAGTGATCTAAGTATCTTTTGCACAATAATATTATTATTAATTGTTTCTCCTAGACCTCTCATGGTATTAACAACTTCATCAATACGAAGAAAGTAGGTAGCTATATCTTCAGATTCTTCCATTTTTAGGCTTTCAAATTGACTTCTATATGATTGTAGCTTAGCACTATTTACCTTAGTGTCTCCTTCATATACATTTTTCAATTTATCCCATATTTCTTTTGTTGATGCATAATGCATAACTTTAACAAATTCTGACCCTGCTAGACCTCCTAGTATTGAATACATAGCTTTGGAATTACTCTCATAGAGTCTCTTACCTGTAGTATCTATTGGAATGGTTGTTGGGACTTTATATTCATTTATTATAGCCTGCCAGATATCTACTCCTTGAGTTTTTAAAAACAACTTCATTCTGATACTCCAAAAAGCATAATTATGACCATCAAATAAAGGCAATCCATGTTTTGTAAATTCTGACTTCTTATCCATTATGAATGATCAAAAACTTCCAGTGGTTAAACTGATACCTGGAAGTAACCTCGCTATGATACCAATTGTTGAACAGAATAAGTCAATTGAGAGGGGCAGGGGGGGTGAATCAGTTGTATAAAATTTCTTTCATTTTATAAGAAGATTACTTATTAATCAATAAATTATGGCTTTGACATTTAACTTGCAGTAATACATTTAACCAATAAATATACAATCACATAAATGAAACAGTGACACAGTGATTTTTCATGAGGAAACCCATAAGGGAAAAACCTCTTCTTCTTATGAATGAAAGGTAAGCTCCAACTCCTCTTTACATTCTTATTTTATCTGAGTTACAACCCATATGAAGTTGCTACCTCTGTTTCTTCATCACCTACTGAATGGAAGCTACAACTCCCAAATGTACAAGCACCAACTTGTACAAGAGACTTTTTCAGTCTCCCCTTGCTCCTCCCTACCACCCTAAAATCATTCTTTGTCACTAAGAACCTACAAAACAACTCTTTATCTTCTCTGTCAAAGATTAAGCATTCAAATCCTCTATGTTTTTATATTCATATCACAATTCATTCTTGACCAGACCACTTAGATTTATCAATCTGTGTATGTGTCTTCCCTCCTCTATTTTTTCTTCTTCCTCAAATTTTACAAAGCCATATATCTCCCATAATCCTCTCTGTTTCTTTCCTTGCAACATTCACTTTATATATCTTCCTATATCATCAGCGCGCACAATCGAACCCTCAAGATTCAAAGAAACGGTTACAATAACTGAATAACTTCCTTACAGTAATTCTTATTGGCCAGGGCATCAAGATGAACAATATCCACACGATCAGTTTAAACATTTAACTAGCACCGTTCAATGAACATACATGTATTTTAATTTTTCAGCACGGAATAACCATTGAGCGCTTTGGTAAACCACTTGTGCTAACCCATATGTCCATTGGCCGTGACCACATGTTAATCGAAAGGCATTTCACATTTCGCATTTTGGCAATTCGGCAATCCTGTGTCGAAGAGTCTTGACACTTCAAGTTACAAATCCCCTAAATAGAGCTTAGCCTCATCCTAGCTCCTCCCTCTCACATGAACATCGGTGATAACCATTGCCTACACCAAAAGGGTATTTTGGCATTTCGCATTTCAGCGTTTCGGAATTTCTTGTGATGAAGTGTTTCAATACTCTAAGTCATGAACCCCGAAATTTTCGACGTTTCACATTTTGGCATTTCGACATTTTGCATTTCGACGTTTCGACATTTTTGTGATGAAGTGTTTCGACACTCCAAGTCACGAACCCTGAAATGATCTGATGGCTTCACATTTGATCTGGTGGACATAGATCATACAGTTCTCGTTAACTTCTTGACGACAAATCAACGGTCATATACAACTCTTATATTACTCCTCCAATGCTTAATCCAACGGATATGACTTAATCATTCATCGAGATGGATGGTTTTCATTGTTTTGGTATTTCAGCATTCGGGACTTCGTGATGTTGAAGTTTTTGCTTACCATGAAAAAATATCGAAATAGAAACTCTTGGAATCCCGAAATAGAAACTCCCAGAATCCCGAAATAGAAACTCCCGGAATCATGTGGCGTGTGTCCCTTTCGGTATTTCAGCATTTGGGACTTCGTGATGTTGGAGTTTTTTCTTACCATGCAAAAATCCCGAAATAGAAACTCCCAAAATCTCGAAATGGAAACTCCTGGAGTGACGATCTCTGAAATTCAAGCTATGCCTGTGCAAACTTATCCACGGTGCCTGTGCAAACTGACCAACAAACTCCCCCTTTGGCATTTTAAAGTTTCACATTAATGAAAAAAACAAGTCTTATGAAAACTATGCAAGCTGCAATTCCTGCCAACAATGGTATTGTTGGATATCATGGTGCATGCATTTTGCATGTAGATGGGCTACACATTGAGACATGTAGTTGGTAAGTTAAGTTGATAGTCATGTTGTACATCATTGGGGAGTCTTAGCTTATTGATGCATGGTTGATATACTTGCTTGGTGCAAGTAATGATGCATAATGGTACACTCATGGATGGTATTTGTTTAGCATATTGATAGATGCACATGTTGGCATATTGGTAGATGCACATGTTGGCATATGGTGGATACATTTTCATGGATGATATATTTTAGCACATTGTTGATGTACGTGGGTGTTGTGCATGGTGGGCACATTTTGGTACATGATGTACTTGGTTGATATATTGTGCATGATTCTCTATTTCATTGGTGACATATCTTTTGTTTCATTATGTATGGTATGGCACAATTTTGATGCATGAACAGGTCCAAGGATCATCATATGGTAGCATATTGTTCATCTTACAGAGAATATAGGGGGAGTCATTCTTCTTCCCATGATTCTAGGAGGAGATATTTATCAGATGCGTACCTAGAAAAGTGCCCTATATTTGAAGAAAGAGCACATAGGCATAATTCCAGGAGAAGCGATGCTCACAAGGGGAGTATGTTCGATGTATATTCATCTTTACATCAGAGTGATATCCCTTGTTCAAAATGGGAGAGATTATTCAGAGGAAGCTCAAAGGCATTCAGATAGGGGGAGCAACCCCAAGGAGAATGCAAGCAAGGGGAGCAGCCCCAAGAGGAAAATGGCCCTTTTCCATTGATGTCAAAGGGGGAGAGCTAATCACATTGATGTGATTGATGTTTATTGATGGGGAGAAATAATCACATTGACTATTGATGTAGAGCATGCCTTATCTACATGTTGACATCAACATTGGTAACCAGTGTTGACATCAATGTTGGTATTGCCATCAATGCCAAAGGGGGAGATTGTTGGATCATTTTGTAATTGATGCCAATCATTTGATTATTTGGGAGATTGTTGGATCATATGTCATTGATGAAAATGGTTTGATTGATTGATGTCATTTATTCATGTCAAGTAATTGATTGAATGATGATTGATGAACAATGTATATTTATTCTCCATGATGAGAATGATAGATGTCAAAGTGGAAACCAATTGATAAATATGGATCATTGATATGATGCATAGATGAAGATGGATCAATGAGTTTTCATTGATACATAGTTTGTTTGATGAAAAGATGACTCATTATTGTCTTATCATGATTGATAAGGTGCTCAAATGGATGAACTCCAAAGTGGTCCCCTTATGGTGAAATCCCTCATGGGAAGACGCTTTGTGGATTGAGTTATCCTAGAAGAATGGTTGGAGAACCCATTATTGTATTTTGTATAATGAGATGAATATCAATGAAGTTGTTGGTGAAACTATCCTATATGGATAGTGCTTGTCATTCCATTTCTGGTGGTATGTGGAATGTCACATAACTCCTCACGGCTTGAGAGTTATGGCCTTATGAAGTTGGAGGACCCCCATATGAAGGCTTGAAGCCCCCAAGGTCAAAGAAATCAAAGTGCTTGAAAAGAAGAAATCATTATTTAAATGATAAAGTAAAGTGACAAAATCAATATGGATTATTTAAATAATAAAGAGAAGTGACAAAATCAAGAAGGAATATTTAAATGATAAAGTATTGGAGAACTTTCTATTCATGGAAAGTGGTTAGCCCTAAAATATGGAAAATAGGTTAAGTGACCTATAAATGGGTTAAGTAACCTAAAAATGGGTTAAGTGACCTAGATGATGAAAGTATAAATAAGATAGCTATGGTCTCCTGTAAATCATCCTTTTTGGGGATCAATGGAGAGATTCTAGTGAGATTATCTTGTGGAGTATTGATGGAGAGCTTATTGAGCATTATTGGTGTGGATATCTTGAGCATGATTGAAGAACTATTCTGAGGAAGAGAGAGAGAAGAGGATCTCGTGGAAGCATCAAAGTTTCGGCAATGTCACATATCTTAACGGCAAAATTCTCGGAACTTTAGAAACACTAGTTTCTGAGGTATACATGGGTTGTATGTGCTTAGGGTGTGTATACATTAAGGTATACGTGGGATGTTTGAATACAATGAGCGTATGGTGGATAAAATGGTGAAGACTTGTGTTTGAGTTTTTGCCAAGCTCTTGGATGATTAGGCAGGTTCCAGATCTACATTCTATGGCCTCAGATCTATCACTGAGACACTGGTATGATTACATTATTGTCTTTATGAATACTATTGTTTGATGTTATGGGAATTCTTAGGACATTCTTGGTATGGATTCTATGATGTGGTTCAGTTTGGTTGATGGAGTGATCAATACTCTTGTGATTCAGTTGTCACATGATTGCTATGGTATACTAGATACTTATACATGTTTGAGATAGCATTGATATTGATATATTGTGGAGCATGAGCAAGCTATTGGAGAGCTTGGAGATGTTGTGACTGGATATGGGTCAATTTGAACAGTGGAAGACATAAGAGAAAGTGATTGTTGGTTGTAGAGGATCTAAGCATGTGAAGCAAAGAAAACCCCTAGTTGCTCAGAAGCATACACATGTTTCATTATACACTAGTCGAGTGCACACGCAGGCTGTAGTGAGCCAGGGCGCGTACACATGCGGGATGCACTACTGACAGGTCACATACCTATTGATAGATTGATATCTATTGAGGATTGTTGCCTCATATCAGTTGGTGTTGAGTGTTCTTTGTGTTACTTGTGGTGATGACTTATTGATGATATGTGTTGTTGATATATGTTGTTTATATATGTTCACATATAACTGGTTATAAATGACAGCAATGGGCAATGAATAAATGTTGAATGTTAACTAAGGAGTTTTATGTGAAGAGGGAAATTTTGGGAAAAAGAGCCCCACACTCATTCACCCCCCCTCTAAGTGTGGTAGGTGTGTCCAACATCTTCAATGTCAATACCTTTTATTTTGTATACCATGAAACCCCTAGTTCTCAAGTTGTTTTTCCCTATATCAGTTTTGTTTGATGTATATGACTCTATCCTTATCCAAAATAACAATCCTTTGTTCTTGCTAGTTTTCAATAAAATTGAAATTGGAAATTGATGTCTAGGGATTATTTGGCCCATTTTATCTTTAAGTATATTTGTGTGAGGTTCCTTTGAGGAAAATATGGAAAACCCAAATTGGAAGGAAGAATGGAAAATCCTTCATAGGCATGAAGAAATTACCTAGGGTAACATCAACTCTCTCCTCGACATCTCCACGAAAATTATAGAGATTGATAAAGTCGGTGTAACGGATGTTTCCAATGTCATGAACCTTCTCCTTCTACAAATATAGAGAATCGATTTGCTGGAAAAATAATTTCATCATCTCTTCTCTCCAGTTCTTCCACAATATTTAGAATCTATCTTTTTGATCTCACCTCTAACAGCCATGGATCGGTGAACTCATTATAGTAAGACCTTAGGGAAGATGAAATATCAATTCAAACCCATGATCCCATGGAGGTGGAATAAATATTCTCCTCTCGCTTTGTTGAGTGGTAGGAAGCTCAAGATAGTGCACCTCCCTGTTTTTTTTTATGTTTTTTGAGAATAACCAATTATATGGGCCAATTTGTTAGCTCAAATACCTGGAATTCCCATTTAGAGAAGGCCTTAGAGTTTATGCATGTTTTATTAGAATTATGTTCAATAATGGACCATATTTCGGAATATTTTATGTAATTGTTTACATCCGTGGCGCATCCCTTTTTTAATGAATACAAATATATATATATATATATATATATATATATATTGAAATATTGAAGGACGGTAAAAATATTGGAACATCATGAATTTTTTTTATGGGAAATGGTGAACATCAAAATTTAGCATTGATTTTAAGCATGTGTAGACGTTGGGAAAGATAACATATAATGGTTCACAATTTAAACAAGTTTTTTCTTGAGAACATTGGCATTTGTTAGCAATTGGGAATAATATATTTTTAGCAAACTAATTTGTTTAAGACTACATATTTGACATAAATTCAACATAACTTTTAGGCATGATTAAAATTATATCATAGTCCATGGTGGAACAATGTTTTGGGGGATTTTGTAAAATTGTGTTAACTCAGATCATTTCAAATCAACAAAAGCATTGACTTCTTATGTCATAGAATTCCAACAATTCAAATAGAATTTGATGCTTGATTATACAACTCTAACTTTACATACTATAGAACTGATAATGAGAGAAATTTAGGGCTTCTAAAGGTGTTGATAAGGAATTGGTAAATATATGGTAATGAATGTGTCACTTGAACTTAAATTGATAGAAAACGGGTATCTATATGCAAATTCAATCAATCAATTTAGATGTTGTTAACTTATACCATTATTATGTGAATCTATAATGTACCTAGGGAGGACAATATGTGGTAGCTAAGGAGATACCCAAGGGGATAATGAGTACAATATTGTGTTGGTAGTAAGATTTGGAAGATATAAGAGATAATACACCATAAAAATTCAAGAAATTAAACCTTCGACATTGAAGATACTAAAAACATTCACCATAGACAACACAAGAATGTAGAGCAAACCCTTAGAATACGGTAACACCATCAATTATTCCTTATGGAAGGAATCACTCAAAAATCCATGCTTGTTACAAGATAATACAATCCAATACACTCAATACAATGATACTCATGTGTATTTATAATTTCTTATGAGTATTTCTAGGGGTCTATGCCAACTAACCCTTATTATTATATTATTTCCTTTCAATTAAATACTGGACTCATTATTTTCTTTTAATTACATAGTGGTCCTATTCCATTATAATGGCCACATTACATTCATTATACCATTTTGTACCTTCGTAGGTACCCAATATTATCCTCCCTACATGTTGGAAATATTTTTTTTATTGATGTCAAAGATAGGGGGAGACTACAGATGTCCAAGATAAAGATTGCAAGATGCAGATTGTTGGAAATATTGTTTTTGGATTTTTTATGCTTAGTTTGGATACCCTATATTTGAAGGCATTTTTACCCTATATTACTAGCTCAAATGAGAGCATAGGTTATATGGTTGGAAATCTTATTTCAAGACCTTTCCAATAGTATATGAAATTCCTTATAACTATTTAGGAATGAGGAGATACAAAAACATTTGTCCAACAACCCAACCAAATCATTTAGGTCAGCTCAACCAGTATTTACAAGTCATCCTTGAAAGTGAGGACATAAATAATATAAATACATTATATATGTGCACATTTTTAGAGTATCTAATCAAGAGAGCATGTATGAGGTGCACAAAATAGATATAAGGTGTGTCAGAGGAGCTGGGGTGTATTTTTGGGATCTAAAGGTGTGCAAGAGAAGTCTAAGGGGTTTTCTTGTTCTTAAGGTGCACTATGAAGGATTGAATGTCTATGATGTTGCAAAGTGATTTTGTTTTAGGTTTTGATGATGTGATCTAGGATTATGCTCTAGCAATTATTCTATGAGGTTCGCTGGGGAATGAAGGCTAAATGTGACTAGGGTTTGAAGCTATGTATAAAGTATGAAGAATACATGTGAAGTTAGAAGAACTATGCATATGAAGATATTACATTAGTTTATATACAGATCTTACTAAGTTGGTTCTTATTTGAGAATATTGGTGTCTCTAGTAGGTTGGTGCCTACACAATATCTTGTTGAGTTGGTTCTCAGGTGAGGGGATTGGTGGCTCCAACAGGTTGGTGCTTGCAAATATTGTAACGATAGATTGGTCCCTACATGTGCTAATAAGTTGGTGTTCAAGTGAGGTGATTGGTGTCTCTATTAAATTGGTGTTTGAAAATATTGCAACAGTAGGTTGGTTCCTACATGAATTTATAAAGATAATTTTTATGATTTTCTCTCGATTGGGTTTCCATTTTAGACTCTTTTCATTGTGATTTGAGTTTATATGTGATCATTGTTTTTCAACTAATTAATTATTGATGAATGATT
>ML777054.1:295388-309867 GCA_009831015.1 Picea engelmannii | reverse complement strand
ATTGGTATTAGAGAAAGTTCCTTCATAATTAGTCTAACCGGTAGAAGGTAGATCTCAGGAGCACACATAGCTAGTCAAGAAAGTTTCTTCATAAACTAGGGTCCATTTTTTGATGTAACAAACTATCCATTTTGGAGTATAAGGATGTCGAACTATCTAATGGATCTTAGTTTTGATATTTTGAAATCAGTTTTGAATGGTAATATAGCCCCAAAAACACCACCAATAGATGCGATTGGGAATAATCCTAGTGAACATAATGCAAAATCCATCAATGTCATCATGTGTGGTCTATCAGAATATTAGTTTGTCAAGGTGATGCATTGTAGATCGGAAAAATAAATTTAGTAAAAACTTCAAAACATGTATGAAGGTGATGATAAGATGAATACAGAACTCCAAACTCATAGAAGACAGTCTGAAAGTTTGAAAATGAAAGACGAAGAAAATGTTGCAGCCTATTTCCTTTGAGTGAATGAAATTGTCAACACCATCAGAGGACTTAGTGAGAATTTTAAAGAACCGATGATTGTGCAAAATGTTTTGAGATCTCTCCCCTTAATATTTGATTCCAAGGTCTCTTCCATAGAACAAATGAAGGGTCTATAGAAACTAAATATGGATGAGCTACATAGGATTCTCACTACATATGAGATTAGGACAAAAAACGAAAACGCCAACAAGGAAGGAAGGAACTTTCAAAGAATCAAAGAAGAAAAAAGGACACAAATTCTTTGATTGTTCCATCCATGAATCAGATATGAAAGAAGCACAATTTGTGAGAAAGCTAAAAAGAAGTTCTAGAAAATACAAAGGTAATCTACCCTAATTGCGGTAGAGTATGGAATTTTGTTGCTAAATTTCCATATAGAAAAAAGGGAAGACAATGCTTATGAGGACAATAATGTTAAATAATAACATAACAATAGAAGTAGACCTTGTAGACACAAAAGAGGAAAATATACTAAGAAGAAGTGTTTTTACTCTAGAAAGGATAGTAGATCATCTGAATAAAGTGGTGGATATGTTTTTGATATTGATAAAGAAGAATTCCTCTTAATATCCATGGATACAAATTCTACTGATAAATAAAATGAAGAAAATAAGAAAGAGGAAGAAGAAGAAGAAGAAGAAGAAGAAGACAATGTTGGAGAAGTGAATCTTGAAGTAAAACTCATTATTGCCTTAGAAGAAATAGACAACCCAGGGGAATGAATAGAAAGAAGAAAGAGAAATTGCAGAAATATGAAGAGGAGGATCATGATCTTGAATAAACATAGAAGATAGCTATCATCCTGAATACTCAACTAGAGGAGAAAAAAAGGAAATAATAAGTGGTGATAAGCCAACTGAAAGAAAATTGCAAGAAGCTAGAAGATGAAATAGTTTCCTTAAGAAACGAACTAAAGAAAACAATTGATTGGCTGAAAAGAAGCTTTCCATTTGGAAAGAGTACTAAAATATTAGATACTATTCTCAGTTTCCACATGTCACCATTAATCAATATAGGTCTTCGCTACGATGAAAAACAAAATACCCCCGAGGGAGATGCAAGCACTAAGGTCATAAAGCCATCATAAAAGGAAAATGAAGAAAATACTAAAATCTATGCCAATATTCTCAAAGGATCCATCAACAATGAAAGAAGCAGTGGGAAGAAAACTATGACCAATAGAAATATGATTATTCCGAAAAGAATAATTTTAGAAGTGTTGTTCCACCAAGAATACCTTTCACAAAATGGTGCCAAAATATATTTATTGGTCATTTTTTTTTTAGAATATTTTTTTCCATAAAAAACACATTGTAGAGCTTACGGAGGAAATGATCATGTGAGAGTTATAAATATAGGTTCTTATAAAACCAAAAAGAATGATTATGTAAACAACAAAACCAAACATTCTCATGAGTTTGTTGATAGAAACTACAATTCATTTTCTCCCCTATTTGATTACAATGTTGAATGTTATAAGTGAAATAACTATGGGCAAATAGCACGTGACTATAGAAGAAACATAATAAAGAGGGAAGAAAATAGTATTTCCAATCATAGAGATGAATAAAAAAAGGTGTAGAAAAGGAAGCAAGAAGAACATAAGAAGGAAGAATGTGAACTTGCAATTTATGCTCAAAAGAAAGGGAACCAATGATACATTGACAGTGGATGTTCAGAGCACATAATAGGGGATCAAACCAATTTTCTTACCTTGAAGAAAGAAAAAGGAGGTAGTGTTACTTTTGGAGATAATGGTTCTGCAAGGATAATTGGAAAATGTATTGTTAGTCTTGATAATGGAAAGATTAAGACATAGAATGCCTTGTATGTTGAAGGGTTAAATCATAATATTCTAAGTGTTATTAAAATGTGTGATCAAGGTTACAACCTCACATTTCATTCTAATGGGTGTGAGATAAGGAAATCAACTTCAGGAAGGTTAGTGGAAAATGCAAACAGAACCTCAAGTAGTGTATACATACTCGATGAAGTTAAAGAAGAAAATTTTTGTATGAAATAGAAGTTTGGAGTGATATCCCTCCCATATCTTTAGTAAAGGGAAGCACAAGCTCAAGGGGAAGCATCCCTTTTCCATTGATGTCAAAGGGGAAGAACTTGCAGATAGAGGAATTCTTGAAGACACGAGGAAAGTTGGAAATAGGGGGAGTATCAGAATTAACTAAGGGTTTCCATCTGTTGTTCCAGAGTCTGTACTTAAGGCTTAGAATCTACAGTGTCTAGGAATCCGAAAGTGATTAAAGGATAAAAAAGGGAAAAGATTCAACCTTCGGGAAAGGAAGCTAAGGTTGATTTCTAGGTTGTCGTTATCTCGCTTCCAACTGTTCCTAGATGTTTATATCCCATTCAATTGCAGCCCATGAACGTTCAAGTTCTACCCAGGTGGTGGTTTCTTTAAGTATAGTATCAAAAAGGTTTAAAGAGATATGGGTTTGGTCCAATATACTGAGTTCAATATTAGGTTGTCTTACAATGGGGACAGTCATAGAGGAACAATTTTTTTTTAAAGAGAGTTCGAAGTTTTTATGCTGTATCAATTTGATCGTATAAAAAAGAACTTTGAATCCGATAATAAAGATAAAATGAAAACCAAAGGCCCTTTTCCATAACTGGGTTATATTTTAAATAAATGGTGTGTGAAATGTGAGAAAAACATTAAGATATCTATAATGCGAGGCTCCTATCAAGGGATAATCTCACCTTGTAAACAGAAGAAGAAAACAAGATAAGAAGATATCTGACGAAGCATAAAATATGACAATCTAAAGGGTTCACAGGTCTTGTACCTGCTAATAGCCGATATAGAGGAAAAACTGTAAACAATATAGATGACTAAAAATTGATCACCACAGTAGAGGTTTTACTAAATTGCAGTAAAAACATTCATCATATATATATATATGCAAAATGAAATTGAATATGAAATCATAGAGGAAACAAACTCATAACACGGTCTTGACAGAATTAGGAGTCTTCAGATTGCTTCGTATTAAATTTCAAGAGGAGAGAGTCTCTATTACAATCGACCAAAAAGGTCTAGCCCTTTATCTTTATTTAAAATGCATATTTATACAAATTCCTATACGCTAGAATCTCAATCGTTCCAGGAATTTTTTCAGTTACAAAAAGGAGACTTCTGTGTTTTAATTATTTGTCTTTTTCCTCTTTCGGGCGAATGGAGCAACTACCTTCCTTTGAAATTCTGGTTCTAAAAATTGAACAGGAAGACACATGTCATTAATTGGTACCGTAAACCTACCCCTTCGCATGCTCGGTGCAAGTGACGCACCTCTCCACCAACTGGACTATCAACCTAGAAGGTTCTGTTTGATTATTTGCCTCAAAAGTGTAATAATCCTTCATTAATTGTGGCAACTTTCCTTCTACCTGTCGGTCTTCGGCGCTGATAGAACATAAATGTACACTTGGTTTTATTAGCCATTTATCTATTTGGATTATATCCATCTGGGTTATATGTGATATTTTAGCCAACTCTCTTTCCTCATTCTCCTTGATATTGAGCAGGTGTTTGGCTATATTAATCTGACCTAGTGTCTCAGTGTTGTTTTCACTATTTAGATCCAACAAACTCCCATCTATGAAGACGAAAGTTTCTTCACAAGAGTTTCTTACCTCTTTAGCTCTTTGTCTGCATTCTAATATCTTACGATCCCATGTCTTCAGCAAGATGTTACCGCAGGTTTTCTCTGGGATGGAAATCCTGGAACTACTGCTCATTTCCTTCTTTGTTGTGGCTATAACAGCCTCTTGAAAAATGACCCGAGCCACCCCAACTTATTTTTCTCTGAAGGATATGTTTTCCAGTACTTGATCAATGAGTTGGCAGTGGTTTTGAATAGTTTCCACCTTAGAAAGTAAATCTTGTTGAGCTGCCAACACTCTTTTTCGGATTTCTATGGCTTGGGATTGGAATATCTCGATATCTATCATCTAGCTTTCAACGAAATTTAATTTAGCCTGTAGCTACTCTATTAATTCTTTTTGTTGGCTTACTTGAAGGGTTGGAGGTTTCGACTTCTTGCTTCGGGCCTTCGGTTTTTTTCTTCTTTTCCTGGTGTTCCACTTGGTTAGGTCTTGAATCTTTGGAGCCCTTGGTCTCCGTTTTCTATACATCTGCAGTCGGCGGGTTCTTACCCTGTAAGACTGGGGGAAGGAAACTCCATCGATGTTCCTAAAATTTGAAGAAATCAATCCTCTCCTCGGGCGACAGAGTTTGAATTCGACTGAGAACCTCATCATAGGATCTCGCTCCTCAGAAGACGTCATCATGAGGCGACTGCTCATGTTCATACCTTTTAAGGCCACAACTCGCCATGTGATTTCCCACGATCCTGTGTGGGTCGTGCTTCTTGAACTCAATGTGGACCAATTTAATATCCTCCAAAGTCGTTGCCTTGGATTTTGCATGACCGAAATCTAATAAAGAATAAGTATTCAAATGAATGGGGAAGGGCGTCCATACCTTCTTTGAAAATCCTTTAAGCTCTTTACTTATGCCACCAATTACAGTTTGCCTAGCGATTTCAAGACAAACCAGCCTATTCAGTATGAATAATGGCAGAGCATAGGGAGGAACAGAGGTGCCGAAAAACCTAATGTATGAAAATTCCACCTCTACGTACCAGTCAAACACATTGCTCAAGTTGATGGCAATGCTATCTGAAATCCTGAGCGGTGGGTTGCTGAAGATGTAGACATGCATTGGTACCATTACCTAATTGAAAATTTTGTATATGAACTCTGTAGCCTTATCTTCCCATAGTTTTGAGTGGTAGAAATGGATAGGCTCAGCCTCAGATGGAGTCCAGCTCCATCTCATTAAAGGTAAAGGCGTCATGAAACAAACAACATCCATGATATAGGTGGACATAAAAAATGAAGCGGCCTTCCCACTCACCTTATGCATCCGGTATTCAGTAATCTGGCTGGTTAAACTGTCGGATAACAATTTGGCCAAGTTGAAAGAATAGCCTTCAGTGACTGTATGAATCAAAGGCACCCACGTGAGAAAACAATGTGTGGTGTCGTCCTTTTCGTACAGCCTACAGGTCATCATTGCTATATATTTGAATTTCGGTTCCAGGGAAGAGATTGAATAAACTCCATTACCGTCCACCCTAAACTTTGCGGGGTGTGAGACCCAATCTTTGATCAGATCAGACAGACTTTTGTTGTATTTCTCAAATTCTTTCTGTTTAAAACCTTCCAGAAACTCAACGTTGTGTGAGAAGTTTGGTGTGGGTGACAATTGGTACATCACCTACAAATGTTCTAGTCTGAAAGTCCCAATGGTCACCTTCTTCTCGTTGATAATGGTTCTGGTCGAGATATCCACATGATCTAATGCCCATCGGATCATATCATAATATGGAAGGAGTCGTGGCCTGGCCGCTATCTTATGCATCTCTGATTGAACGACGATTTTGTATTTGGTGGCCAAATCGTCCTTCTCATTATCACTAGAATCATCTAAACAGTTCACCAATTTGGACTAGATAACCTCGGAGACGTATGACCAGGTTTTGAAAGAATCAACACTTCGGGGTGAAGTGTCGGAAACAGTATCTAAGCCTTGCCCTGAACTCTCAGCAATCACCTTGGAATCTTTTCGTGGGGCCATGATAGAGGACTTTGACTTATCTCTCCTGCAGTAAAAATGTGTATACATACATAAATTAGCCTGGTGAAAAAGAGCTTCTTTGTGCAGGATAGAAAAGGAATTCGAAACAATGAGAGAAATAATTCTATATCTCGACCGTTAAAAACCCTTGCGTCCTTACGAACAGAACATTTGAATCATTCTTTGAGAAATATTTAGCAATAAAAACAAATATCTTCACCTGTCACTTCAAATAAATGCTATAAATTTTGATGGGTCGTGACACGAGTTGGTGCAAAAATATTTAAATTTAACTCGTAGACAGTGCGCGTTAAAATTTGTATTAATGCACTGATTAATCTAGCTTAGCTTCTTTAATTAGAATTTCTTTAAACTTTAATCACCCTTTCGGCGTTCGCTGTATCAGGGGATTTCACTCATATCTTTCGAGCCCCTAAAACCCGAGATCACGATGATGCGATCTAGTTAAGCAAAAATGTAACCCGGATTAAGTGTTTAATTAATCAGTGTTTAATTGATATCGTGACTTTGCTACTCGGGGCTACGAAGGTAAAGTTTCTTGGAAGAGCGATCACCGAGACGCAAAATCCCGATAGAACTTAACTAAGGTTTAAGGAACTCTACTCTCAACGCTAACCTGGGTAAGCTTTCAAGGTTGTTTCGTGACTTCGCGCATCGGGGCTTGGAAACCGTGTGACTTGTAACTCTCGAAGCACAATATTCTGAGGCATATAAAAGTAAAAAATATCGTTTAATGGTAAAAAGGAAATGTATTAGGAGTACGATGGCCATCATCACTTCGCATATCAGTACTACTGAGACTTTCAATGGATAAAAGGTCATGAAGTAAAAGACAACTTAAAGTCGAACCTTTGATTTTAAGAATTATACTTAAACTAGTTGATAAAGGTGGCTCCAACACCATCAATGAAAAAAGGGGGTATTTTTGGAAATATTGTTGTCATTGATGTCAAATACAGGGGTATACTATGGATTTCCAAGATAAATATTGCAATATGGAGATTGTTGGAAATATTTTATTTGGATTTTTTATGCTCATTTTGGATACCCTATCTTTGAAGGAAGTTTTTCCCTATAAGAGTATCTCAAATGGGATGATAGGTTATATGTTTGGAAATATTATTCCGAAAACTTTCCAACAGTATATGGAATTCCCTCTAAATCCTTAGGAATGAGGACATATGAATTTTTTTGTCTGACAACCCAACCAGAAAATTTAGGTTGGCTTAGTCAATCTTTCCATGTCGTCCTTGAAAGTGAGGACAAAAATACTATAAATACATGATAGATGTGCAAATTTGTAGAGTATTCAAGAAAGAGATCAAGTATGATATGTGCAAAAGATATATGATGTGTGTTAGAGGAGATCGGGTATATTTTTTGGATCTAAAGGTGTGCAAGAGAAGTCTGAGGGGTTTTCTTGTTCTTAAGGTGTGATATGAAGGAATAAAGGTCTGTGACACTGCAAAGTGTGGCTTTTTGAGCTTGAGATGTTGTATCCTATGATTATATTATGGGACTGATGCTATTAGGTTCACTAGGTAATGAAGGCTAAATGTGAATAGGGTTTGAAGCTATGTCTGAAGTATGAAGCATGCAGTTGAAGTTAGAATAACTCGGTGTATGAATATATTATATTTGTGTCTATAAAGGTTTTACGAAGTTGGTTATCGATCAAGGCGATTTGTTTCTCTAGTAGGTTGGTGCCTACATAATATATTTTTGAGTTGGTGCTCAGGTGAAGAGATTGGTGTCTCCAGTAGGTTGGTTCTTGCAAATATTGTAACAGTCGATTGGTGCCTACATGAATTTATAAAGATAAGTTTCATGGTTTTCTCCTAATTGGGTTTCCATGTTAAACTATGTGCATTGTGATTTGAGTTTATATGTGATCATTGTTTCTCAAGTAATTAATGGTTTTAAATAATGTAAAAAGTATATTATATTGATTCACCCCCCCTCTCATTATAAGCATAATTTCAACACTAGGTACATTATAAAATCATACATAACACAATTTTATCTTATCGTTATATTTCTCTTTAGATTATAAATTATCGGTATCTATATGTGAATTCAATCAAGGGTGAATCCTACACAATTTTTTTTTATCTTATAGCTATATTAATTTCATTTTATATTATAATTTATTGAAATTATAATCTATTATACATCGGCTAGATGATCCATCAATTTTGGTGTTTAATGATATAGTGTCTCCATTTAATATAGAGCTCGATTCTATATTTTTATAAGTACTTCACGAAGTTTCACAATAGGGTATATATCAAACCTCCAAGTTTAATTGGATCAAGTTTAATCTCATGTCTCAGTGTATGCAACTTGAGTAATATTTTATATGTGAATTTTTGGTACTAGGAAACAAGCAAGCAATCACTCCCTCCTACCTCGAATTTGAACAAGAAACTATCATTTGTAATTAAAAAATTATAAATATCAACTTTGGTTATAATAAAAGTGGTGTATATTCATTAAAGTGTACATAAAAACGAATTATTTATGCACCAAAATCAACAACATATCACATATGAAATTAAGTGTTGATTCCCTCTCAATAAGAAACCAACATGGAATTTTACTAAAAACAAACAATTTATCCTCCATTATTATACTTTCCAATAGGCATGGCATATTGCAATGAAATCATCGTTGAATGCCTATTAATTCACATTTGACCACCTCATATGTGAATTATAATCAACATTTTTCTAAAAAGTTATATTTCAAATTATTTATATATGATTTTTCAACAATCTGATTGGATAGGTACACTTGATCTCTTATCCTACAACCAACGACATAATACTTGGTAACATCACCATGAATTTAAAGTTTCATTTAACCCCTTACATAATCATTTCATTGACAAATTCAATTACTTCTCCTACTTCTACAATATGCATGCACATGAAGAAATCTACAGATAGATGGCCTTCATATTGTATCCTAATATGGAATTTCATTCCCTCTTCTTATCCACAAGATCCCCATTGTGAAACTCATATTTAATAGTGAAAATATGGGTATTATCACAACCAAAAATCTATAAAACTCACCTTTGTTTTACTCCACAAAGGTCTCCACCAGCGCCTGATTTATCAAACTGAGATACATAACCTGCCTCTTTCCAAAGGTCTCCACTAGGCCCCGATTACTTAGACCCAAATACATGACCTACAAATGAAATGGTAGAAAAGACAAAGGAAATTGTTCTATTCATTATTTGTTTTAGTAGCAGATTGAATTGAAATGGTTGAATTTAATCTACCAATTTAAGTTGAAGCATCACCTACACTAATAGAAGAAATTTATGTTGCACATATGTTTTCATTGATGTCAAAGTGGTCATGGATATGGTCAGTTATAGTGAAATCAAAGAAAGAAGAAGTTCATGGAATTATTGAAGGACAAAAGGATCAATGGCACAAAAAGTATGGAACAAAAGTATAGAGCATAAACGGAGGAAGTCATGAAAGGATGAAAATATAAATTCATAGAAGGATTGAAGGATAAAAGGACCATTGACGCAGAGGAGGCTCAATGGTGCAAAAGAAAATATGTAGGGTGATTTGAACTAGTGCGACGAATGCTGTAGTGGAGTGTGTCGAGATGAAACTAGTGCGACAGAATGGATTGCAACTAATAGTGTGGAATATTAGGTAGAAGAAACTCCGCAGGGCACTTTGAGCCAGTGTGATAAATGGCATAGTAGAGTGTGATGAAACAAAGACCGTGTGACAGGCGATGAAGTGGAATGCAATGGGATGAATGGAGCGACTGGGTGAGCGCACTATAGGGAAAGTGCTACAGGATGAAGACTTATGACTTGAGATTTGGGATATTATTATATCTTCATAGTAGATACTCTATAGACTAGAATGTGAGTTGTTGTGTATCTACTATTCCCCTTTGTTACGACTAGGAAAGCAAAGCACAAAAGGTAATTTTTTTTAAAGCATTAGGAAATTAATGTCAACAAATAATTCATAGCATCTCTTAATCAATGACATCATGTATTAAATCATTACAAGTGACTCATCATAGTAATCCATAAAGACGCACCCAACACATCAATCCTAATCAATAACGATACATAATTAACACATCATCCCATTAGATAACGACACAAAATCAACAAGTATCATAAATGGAAATTCCAGATCAACTCATCACATAAAGATAACACATATAAAATACCCACCCAACCTACCCTACAAGGTTAGGACCTCCAAGACACATAAGCAATGCTCAAGCCCAAGATTCATCTGATTGATTTTGACCATTTAAGGTCTCAAGGTTGTCAATTGTTTTGAGGAATAAGTAGGTGTCTACATCCCACTAATACAATCAAGTCTAAAAAACAACTAGATAAATCAACAACATCAACAATAATCAATGGAGCAATAGTGTTCTAATAACCAATCACACATCACATAAATTCCAAAGAGCAAGAGAATTTATTCACTCAATCATGTATTCATTAACATTTACGTGGCACAATAAGTAACTACACACATGACCATATATACATATAATGGCACACAATTTTCTGTTACAAACATACATCACATTAATCAAGGGTGCAAGAGTAATTATCGATTTAATTCAAGGCACATAAGGAATCTAATCTATTAAATTCAGGGTGCAAGAATCTAGTTACTCGCCCAATTATTTCCACACGCAAAGATATCTAATCACATACATTCAATCATACATCAACAATGTTTAATGGAGCAACATGATATTCTACTAAACCCTATCATTTTCCAAGAAACAAGGCGGGTAAAGGAGAAATAAAATATTCATAAAGATAAATAAATCAAGAGCGCTATTCAACTTAATCTCTGGTAGCATAACTATACATATCAAATTAATGGAATCTTCTAGGAGCATGTGAGGGAATGTCAAACTTCATATTCATTATTAGAATCCAAGCGAGGAGGTATCCTCTCAAACATACATTAAGTTAACCTACTTACATTACGTAGCCATCTATAAACCAAAAAGATCGAGTCTTATTAAACAATAATAAGGAGAACTTCAAAGTTGACGTATAATTCTAATTAAATAATTAAAGATCGAGTATTCTTAAAGGGAATAAATGATGAACACTTGGGCATGAGACTTAGGTTTATGAATGACCTCCTTGAATTACTTAAGTGTTGTAGTTAGTACTTGCACACATGTCTCTAACTGCTTTATCATTTCAATCAACACTTGTACATGGAACCTAATTTTATGATCAATTAAAAAATGATGTTATCTTTAATTCTATCAGTTGTGACTTAGACCCATTTTTACCTTTTATAATTATCATATTCAATATATAATCATAATCATCCGCCTAAGTAAAAAATAACATAATTGATTATATTAATTTATAATATTACATTATCATAAGGATAAATGAGCATATTAACATCTACAATGTTAATGATATGGAACTTCCATTTCAAAGTCCAAAGGCTTTGCAAAACTGTTTGAACATCCATTATTGATATTTAAGAGCATCGATACAAGACGCTAATACTTTTGTATTACTACGGGAAAAAATTCTTCTCTTGACGAGACAATTACAATGTTTTCACACTCCTTCAAAGTTGATGTGGAAAATGCTAATGAGATTAAGGGAAATCACATAGGATTACTCCTGGTAAATTTGTTGAGGGTAATCATCAAACGTTGGGAAAATGTGCAAACAGAAAAAAAAAACACACACACAAGTGAGAAGAGAATCGTTGTCGCCATGAGAAAACACATTTTTGGGATTTTTTCCTCCAACCATCGAGCATCTTCTCAAGACAAAAACATAGAGAACTAGATCATAAATATCTCAGATTTCATTTAAAAATAATCACATAGTTGTCAATAATTAAATAAGGGTAAAGTGACAATAAATTAATAGTTTTGATGCTCAAGATGAACTCGAGAATCAATTTCCTTTTTATTTTTCCATCAAATTCTTGACATATTCGTTTTCCATCATCTTACAACAAATATTTGAAGGTATTACCAACCAGAAGTTGTTTCCAAAACAAGTAACCCCAATAGTAATATTGACCAACAGAGAACTTGTCACCTTCCAAAATGATGTAACTAAAAATACAATGTCACCAAAAAGTTGTACCAACAAACTGCCAATTGAAATGCCTAATTGTATGGCGTCCTTGCAGCTGTGGCATACACAACAAGAAGGAAGGAAGGACCCTCTAGTAAAATAGTGGTTCCTTCAACTGTAAATACAACAGAATCTCTTATTGCATGCCTTGAATCACCCTTTTTGTACTCTTTCCAAACTTCCTCCCGTTAAAAAGGAGAGTTGAGCTTGAAAAGTTTGGAGAGAAAAAAAAATACCGTTCGAGAAACAGGTAAGTTAACCCAGTAAACGCCAAGTAAGAAAATGTAGAGAACTAAAATTACAATCGTTGTGGATGCTCAAATCAAAAATGTTGATCCATAATTGTTGAGGAATAATTCACTGGTAAAGGTAAGAAAATCACAGAGATCAATGAAGACAAGGCATTGGGTGAGTTTTTTCAACTCACGCAGATATTACTCACCTTAGAAAAATCGTTGAAGGGAAGGTGAGATCATAGATGATCTTCTTGGAAACAATCGTGGAGGAAAAATAAGGAATCATGAAGATTCTTCTGGGCAAATAAATCGTTGAGGATGTCAAGAAAGAAAAACGCCAGGGGAGATACATGGTTGGGCGAAAAGGGTGAGATAGAAAATGGTCTAGGAAGTTGACTCGCAACAGAAGATTCTTGATTGTTGTCCCTGAAATACTGTACTTAAATTCACCCCACCCCACTGACTACCAAAATCCATGGATCTTATTGAACACAAGTGTCGTTTTGGTGCTTACTATTGCTAAATTTCCCAATATGGAAATGTGAAATGCCACTGCAATCATTGTTTCTCCAGAGGATGCCACGAGAATCATAAGTGGAACCTCTGTGTGTACATTTCAAGAATCTATTATGCCACTGCAAGCATGATCAATTTCTCCTTCAAGGTGCATTTTATGCCAAAATTGATGCACTAATAATTAAATAATGTTATCCTATAATTATCTAATTATGTTACAAAGATCTAAGCACAACTGGTAGTGTAAATGCAATGAAGCAATTTTACTTAGAGAGCCACTGCAAACATACAGTGCTATCATTTCTTATTTTTACCATTAAACTTGCACCAGGTATGTTCTGAAATATTAAAAATTGAACATGATTTATTTAGATTTAGTTCATCTTTTAAAATGGCCTAACAAGGCATGTCTGATGTAGTTTATTACTTAAATTATTTAGATTTAACAAGCCATGTAAATACCCCTTAATTTAGAAAATCCATTACATTTCACACCATCAATTCAACTTAAACACTAGGTTATCAAGGGTTATAACAACTCGACATCAATTTTTTCAATCACAGTTCTTGGCGAATTCTAAAAACTCATTACAAATTAAATTTTTTGCAATTATAATCCTCAAGAGAATAACGTAACCGAAGATGAGAATTTGAAGATGTCCTCCCATGCTTGCACTTTGTCCATATCCCTTATTTATAACCATGGAGACTTCATCGGTACCTCCCAGTCAATGCTAGTGGTACTCTTCTTCCCCCTCAGCCCCCTGAACCACAAAGGGGCCACGCACAAACACAACCAAAATCCTGTACCTCCCAGCTTGCGTCGCAAGGTAGAGCCACCACAATCTCTCTCAAGCTCAGTATCCCAACTCTCACAAGTAAAACCAATCATAATTTCTACAGCATAACCTTACTCATAACCAGTTTCTTCCATTCCTCCTCTCAACCATTTGTTTTATATAATTTCCTTAGTGACAACTTGTCATTTTCACATTTAATTCATTTTTTTTTAATTTAATTAGGAATCATTCCCCTCATACACTTGTCACTCATTCCCTTAGTTGCACAAGTAAATCCACAATTTAATTTAATTAAAGTCAATTTCCCTCACCCATCCTAAAAGCGCTCCTAAAATCACTCCTTGTGTCCCTTTATTCCCTTTTATTCCCAATTAATGATTGACGCCTTTCTAAAACTAAGTTGAGTTGAAATAGGAATGTTCTAAAACTGAGTTGAGTTAAAATAAGAATGTTCTCTAGTTAGACTAGACTTTAGATACCTTTATATGCTTATACATTCTTTTATTCTTTATTCCTTTCTCACTTTAAATTATAATTTTGTATTTACTTGCACAAGTGTATTAAATCACTCCTTTGGATTTATTTTTATTTTCATTGATTCTTAAATTGATT
>ML777054.1:274772-295166 GCA_009831015.1 Picea engelmannii | reverse complement strand
CTCAGTTATTTTGAAAACAGGGTGACATTTGGCAGGGGATGCCCAGTTGTCCCGGTTTCCTATGTAGGCGGGACAACTGGCATCCCAAGCAGCTTTCCATTTTGTACATTTTTGCTACAGTAATATAACAGGTCCTGCTTTTTATTTACAAAAAAAAAAACTTAGAATTAGGCTTAGTTAAATATTTATTTGAAAACACCTAGACCCTTAGGGATTATGATTAATATATTCATTCTTTAATTAATTAATTAATCAATCAATTAATTCTATAGTCCTCAAGATTTTACAAGGTTTAACATTCGCTCAAAGTTCTCTAGGCCACCTAGATTATTTGACTCATTTTTTTTAATTTGTGCGACGTTCCCTTCAAGACGCACTCTGTGCTCCAAGGGTTCCACTCGCCTTTGATTCAATTTTAAATTTCATGATGTGCCCTTCAAGACGCACTCCATGATCCAAGGGTGCCACTCGCCTTTCAATTTTTTTGGTATTTTTCCAACCCCTAGAGTCATCACTCCATTCAGGCGACCTTGTGAGAGACTAAGGGATTCTAAGGAATAAGGACCCTGCCTTATTGCACACCCCTTAGAAATATTTGTGAGTGACTTTCTCAGTCTTCCCTCACGGCATCGTGGATCTCTCTAACTAGGTAATCGTTAACCTACAATTTGAGCCACGACAGGAGTGCTAGTAGGTCGTGACATGGATGTTTCCACACCTCTCCCTCAATAACTGGTTGTTGTGCATGGCCCCTTTACTCCTTATGTGAGTCATATTAGCAAGCAATTGTCAGCCTGCATCCATCAATGAAAAATTGTCAATGATCAATAAACAACATCATAATATACCCGATCATATATTAAATATGAATAAATGAAATACTCAAAACATTACAATCCACTCCCTAACTAAATCTGGAGTCCAAGGAGGTCCATTGATGTCATCAACATCCTCAATCTTTCAAGTGTCCTGCATACTCAGGGGAAACTTGTCAATAGAATCTGTCAATACATAGATATCAAATAACATAACATCATAATCCATCAACATCATCATAAGAATCCATAAGTGAAACATACAACCATATACTAAAACCAGATGACTTGCACTCAAGTGTCCTCAAAGAATAAGTCAATAACATGTGCTCACAATAGAGGGATGTTACATACACCCCCTCTTGTTTTAAACTTCGTCCCAAAGTTGTACAGTATATAAATGTAGTAAATAAATGATCTGACAAGATCTATATGTCTAACTATCAAATAAATATGGAAAATGTTGGCGCATATCATATACATCCTCCCAGGTAGCTGAGTGTGGACTATAATTGTCCCACTGGACCTTGACCTGATCGACTGCTCGATGTCGTAGTTGTTGAATGCGATGGTCCAAAATGTAGATTGGCTCCACCATGAGTGCACCCTCATTCGACACCTGCAAGGAACTCATGTCAATCACATGTGTAGGATCACTAACATAATGTCACAAAACAAATACATGAAAAACAGTGTGCATATGCCTTAAAGAATTATGCAAGGCTAGTTGATAGGCCACGGGCCCTTTATTTTCCACAACTTCGAAAGGTCCCACAAACATAGGAGAGATTTTATCACCCTTACCAAACTTAATCGATCTCTTTTGCGGTTTAACCCATAAGAAAACTCGGTCACCAACATCATAATTACAGTCAACGTGATGCACATCGACATAACTTTTCTATCCATCTTGCACTTCCTTAATCCTTTGTCTTATCGTTTTCAATTTTTCTTCCATTTCTTGGATTGCCTCCGATCCTACCAGGACTCTATCCTCAAGTCGATCCCAGCTCAATGGTATCCGACATGGTCACCTGTAAAGGAACTCAAATGGTGTCATCTTAATGGTACTTTGATAGTTGTTGTTGTACACAAAATCTACCAGTGGAAAGAACTCTTCCCAACGCTTTTCTTGGTCCATCACGTACATACGCAACATATCCTCCAAGATTTGGTTCATTCTTTTTGTCTTCCCATATTTCTTTGGGTGATATGTTCTACTAAATTTAAGTTGGGTTCCCAAGGCCTCTTGGAAACTAGTCCAAAATTGTCATGTAAACATTGATCCTCTATCGGATATGATCCTTTTAGGAATGCCATGCAATATCACAATCTTTTTGATAACAAATATAGCCATGTTTTGTGCTTGATACGTCATACACACAAGGATAAAATGTTCACTCTTTGTCAAAGTGTCAACTACCACGAAAACCAAGTCGTGCATCCTTGCTGTCAGTGGCAACCCAACAATAAATTCCATTGCAATGACTTCCCATTTTGATTTTTGAATAGCGTTTGGTTGTAGTAATCTTGTCGGATGTCTATGTTCAAACTTGACTTGCTGACATTCTAGACATCTCTCCATGTAGTTAAATATGTTTTCCTTCATTCCTTTCCAAAAGAATAAGGGCTTAAGGTCTTCCATCATCTTTGCGACTCATGTATGAGCCATGTACACTGCTCTATGAGATTCTCTTAAGTGCTAACTTCTCAATTCATATTTAGGAAGTATATAAAACTGGTTATTATACCTCATTAATCCATCGTTGTCCAATGTAAATCCCTCAAACTTTGGTACCAACATGGTGTCTCATCTGATAGTTTCCTTACCCTCTTTATACCAGTCATCGTCGCACTATAAAGTTAGAATATTTTCTCAAAGATTCGTCTGAAAAGGTATCACTGAAAATATGGGTGGTCTCCGATTCAATGCCTCTTCCACTCTGTTCACCATTCCTTTTATGGAATTAATCTCAAAATCCTATTCACAAAGACATTCTGACCAATGCCTCTATCGTGCGTTCAAGTCACTTTGCGTAAAAACGTGTTGCAAACGACAGTGATCTATTTTTAGTTTGAATTACTCTCCAATCAGGTAGTGTCTCCACACTCTCAGGGAATACACAATGGCTAATAACTCCAAGTCAATAATTGTGTAGTTCTCCTCGTGATTTCTTAATCTCCTTGAGATGTAAGCGATCACTCGTCTGTCTTGCATCAAGACTCCCCCTAAGCCTTCCTTGGATATGTATGTGCATACCAAGAAGTCCTCATCCATGTCAGGGACCTTTAGTATCAATGTTGTCATCAACATCTCCTTGAGCCTTCGAAATGATTCCATGCATTTCTCGGTCCACACAAACTTCCTATTTTTCTTCTGCAATTTCATGATCGGATTTTCTATTTTCGAAAAAATTTCGATGAACTGTCAATAATATCCTGCTAAACCCATGAATCTACATTATTCTGGTACATTCGTTGGTGCAGGACATTCCATAATATCCTCTACCTTCATTGGATCCATAGCAATGCCTTTGTCGGAGATAACATGCCCTAAATAATGAATCCTCAACTGATAAAAAGAACATTTCGATAGTTTCCCATATAATTTGTTCTCTCGTAAACATTGTAGTACCAAGCGCAAATGTTCATCATGTTCTTTTGTCATCTAATAATATATAAATATGTCGTCAATGAATACTTGAAGAAACGTGTCCAAGTATTCGCGGAACACCCCATTCATCAAGCTCATGAATAGCCTTGGGGCATTTGTCAGTAAAAACGGTAAAACAGTAAACTCATAATGCTCGAACCTCATCTTGAATGTGGTATTAGGAATGTCTTCCTATTTGATCTATAACTGGTGATATCCTAATATCAAGTCGATCTTTGAAAACACAGTCGTGCCCTTCATTTGGTCAAACAGATCATTTATTCTTGGAAATAGATATCGGTTCTTGATCGTTTCCTTATTCAATTGAAGGTAGTCAATATAGATTCTCCATGACCCATCCTTCTTCCATATGAAAATAACAGGAACACCCCAAGGTGACACACTTAGGAGTATAAGTCTTAGGTCCAACAACTAATTCAATTGCATTTTCAACTCTTGTAACTCAGAGGTCAACATCTGATAAGGTGTTCTTTCTATTAGTTCAGTTCTAGGTTTTAATTCGACGGTAAATTCTAGCTCTTGTTCAAGCGACAAACCTGGTAACTCTTCTGGGAACATGTCTGCAAACTCTCGTACTACCAGAAGGTTTTATAATCCTTCTACCACACCCTTATCATTCAACACTAAGATTTCATATAGATTGCATCCCTTGCACATGCTCTTCCGTAGTTGTAGTGAAGAAATGAAACTTAAGGAAACTCCATGGTTTCTTCCTACAATCACTGGTCTCCATTCCTCATCATTGGTGAAACTCAATTGTTTCATCTCACAGTTGAGTATCGTATCATGTGATTCTAACCAATTCATATCGATCATGACATCATAATATCCTAAGATTGTGACGTATAGGTTAGCCTTCGTCACAAAATCTCCCATGTTGAGGCTACAGTCTGTAACCTTTCCTCCAACCTTCTCCTTGGCACCAGAAGCCATTTCCATGTATCTAAACTCGTCCTATTTGAATTCCTTTAACTTAATTATTTTAAGCGCTGCACCAAAAATAAATCTCTCTGTAGCACTAAGATCTATCAAAATATTGAAGGTTTGGTCAGCGATGGTACATGACTTTTTGAGCACAGTAGATTGGTGCTTGGTCTAGAGGTTATTCATTGTTGCATGAATCTAGTGGGCCTTGTCCAAATATCCAACTGTAGTGTGTGCGATTGACCTGGCTCCTCTGGCCCTCTCAAGTGGATAGTCACATTGGTAATGTGGCTCTCCACATGTCCAACATCCATTCTTCGGTCTAGTATTCCTTTTCCTCGAAGTAGAAGCTACTGGCCCACCAGCCCGAAACCCTGGTCTATTCTGTTGAACATGCCTAAATTGGTGTTGTTGCGGACGATGTTGTTGTTGGTGTTATGGTCCTCTGTAGGGAGTTTGTTGTTGATGAGTCAGTCTTCATGGTGTCGTGAACGTGGATCCTCTCGGAGTACCTTGAAACCCTGACGAATTTATGTATGGTGTATGATGCTTCTTTGCAGCAGATGTCACATGTCTCGTTGGTCTCCCAAGAGTCCTGCCCTAACCCTCGCTGATCATCTCTTCCTCAGCTATGAGGGCCTTCTGTACTACATCGTGCAATGGCTGAGGCATTAGGATCCTCACCTTTGCATGAATGTTGACATTAAGTCCAAACACAATATTGTTGACCTTGAGCTTCTCAATGTTTAGATGTGGAGCATACCTAAGAATCTTCGTGAATCAAGCCTCATACTCAGGCACCATACGATCTCCCTGTCGCAAGGCGTTGAACTCATTGAGCTGGAACTCAATAAATTCCTCTGACAAATACCTCTCCCTGAACCATTCCTCGAACAATTCCCATGACACATCTTCGACGACCATGTTTAGTTGTGGTAGGAGTGTCTTCCACCATAGAAGAGTTCTCCCCTTCAGCTGAAATACCTCCATGAATAATTTCATGTTGGAGGTGCATTCATGTAGTGAGAAGCACATCTCCATGTTCTCCAACCATGCCTTGGTGGTTGCGCTGTCTGTGGCACCCAAGAACTCAGGCAACTTGACCTTCTCAAGTTCTTGGTGAACACTACCAGTATCAGTCAGTTCACGTTGTGGACCCTCAGGGGGTAGAGGTGCCCTGGCCTCATATCTATCTAGTCAATTAATCAAGGCCTATGACATCCTCTGAAAGGACCTTAGCAACCCAACCCCATCCCCTACAACAATATACTCATTTCCAATGACCTTCTCTTCTCCTTGGGGGTTATATCCCTCTGGCATGGATGCTACTAGAGGCTTCGTACCTCCTCCCATAGCACCACGCCATCTGCCTCCACAGCGCCCTCTAACCATGATTACCTGCAGGGACACAATTCAATTTAATTAGCGATAATTATTAATCAAGTTTTTAATACAGTGGAAGGCTTAATGATCCCAAGTCACGGGGTTGAACCCACTCTGATACCATATGTAACGGCCCCTCCATTATGACTAGGAAAGCAAAGCACAAAAGGTAAATTTTTCTTTTTTAAAGCATTATTAAATTAATGTCAACACATAATTCATAACAACGCCTAATCAATGACATCATAAATTAAAGCATTACAAGCGAATCATTATTATAATCCATAACAACGCAAACAACGCATCAATCCTAATTAGTAACGGAACATAATTAACACATCATCACATTAGATAATGACACAAAATCAACAAGTATCATAAATGGAGATGCCAGATCAACTCATCACATAGGACCTTCAAAACACATAAGCAATGCTCAAGCCCAAGATTCATCTGATTGATTTTGACCATTTAAGGTCTCAGGGATGGCGACTTTTCTAAGGAACAAGGAGGTGTCTACATCCCACTAACACAATCAAGTCTAAAAACCAACTAGCTAAATCAACAACATTAACGATAATCAATGGCGCAATAGTGTTCTAATAACCAATCACACATCACATAAATTCCAAAGCGCAAGAGAATTGATTCACTCAATCATGTATTCATTAAAATTTTAGTGACGCAAGAAGTAACTACACACATGACCATCCATGTATATCATGGCGCAAAATTTTCTATTACAAACATAAATCACATTAATCAAGGGTGCCAGAGTAATTATCGGTTTAATTCAAGGCACAGAAGGAATCTAATCTATTAAATTCAAGGCGCAAGAATATAGTTACTCTTCCAATTATTTCCACGTGCAAAGAGATCTAATCATATACATTCAATCATACATCAGCAATGTTTAATGGCACAATAGGATATTCTACTAAACCCTATCATTTTCCAAGCAACAAGGTGGATAAAGGAGAAATAGGATATTCATAAAGATAAATAAATCAAGAGCGCAATTCAACTTAATCTCCGGTAGCATAACTATACATCTCAAATTAATGGCATATTCTAGGAGCATGTGAGGGAATGCGAAACTTCATATTCATTATGAGAACCCAAGTGAGGATGTATCCTCTTAAACATACATTAAGTTAACCTAGTTACATTATGTAACCATCTATAAACCAAAAATATCGAGTCTTGTTAAACAATAATAAGGAGAACTTCAGACTTGACTCATAATTCTAATTAAATAAAAAAGTTCAAGTATCCTTAAAGGCGAGAAACAATGAACACTTGGACGTGAGACTCAGGTTTATGAATGACCTCCTTGGATTACTTAAGTGTTGTAGTTAGTACTTGCACACATGTCTCTAACGGCTTTATCATCGCAATCAACACTTGTACATGGAACCCAATTTTATGATCAATTAAAAAATGATGTTATCTTTAATTCTATCAGTTGTGACTTCGACCCATTTTTACCTTTTATAATTATCATATTCAATATATAATCATAATCATCCGACTAAGTAAAAAATAATATAATTGATTATATTAATTTATGATATTGCATTATCATAAGGATAAATGAGCATATTAACATGTACAATGTTAATGATCTGGAACTTCCATTTCAAAGTCCAAAGGCTCTGCAAAAATGTTTGAACATCCATTCTTGATATTTAAGAGCATTGATACGAGACGCTGATACTTTTTTATTACTGTTGGCAAAAATTATTCTCTTGACGAGACAATTACAATGTTTTCACACTCCTACAAAGTTGATGTGGAAAAAACTGATGAGATCAAGGGAAATCACAGAGGATTAATCCTGGTAAATGCATTGAGGGTAATCATCAAACGCTGGGAAAATGTGAAAACGGGAAAAAAATGCAGGTGAGAAGAGAACCATTGTCCCCATGAGAAAACACAATGTTGGGATTTTTTCCTCCGACCACCAGGCATCTTCTCAAGACAAAAACGTAGAGAACTAACTCATAAATATCTCAGATTTCATTTAAAAATAATCACATAGTTGTCAAAAAATAAATTGGGGTAAAGTGGCAATAAATTAATAGTTGTGATGCTCAAGATGAACTCAAGAATCAATTTCTTTTTTATTTTTACATCAAATGCTTGAAATATTCTTTTTCCCGCATCTTACAGAAAATATTTGAAGGTATTACCAAACAGAAGTTGTTTCCAAAACAAGTAATCCCAATAGTAATATCTACCAACGGAGAACTTGTCACCTTCCAAAATGTTGTAACTAAAAATACAATGTCACCAAAAAGTTGGCCCAATAACCTGCCAATTGAAGTGTGTAATTGTATGGCTTCCTTGCAGCTATGGCATACACAACAAGATGGCAGGCAGGACCCACTAGTACAACAATGATTCCTTCAACTATAACTATAGCAGAATCTCTTGTTCCATACCTTGAATCACCCTTGTTGTACTCTTTCCAAACTTCCGCCAGGTAAAAAGGAGAGTTGATCTTGTAAAAGTTTGGAAAGAAAACAAAATACCATTTGAGAAACAAGTGAGTTAACCCAGTAAATGCAAGGTAAGAAAATGCAGAGAACTAAAATTACAATCGTTGTGTATGCTCAAATCAAAAACACTGAGCCATAATCGTTGAGGAAGAATTTGTTGGTAAAGGTAAGAAAATCGCAAAGATCAATGAAGTTAAGGCATTGGGAAAGTTGTTTCACCCCACACAGAGATTAATCACCTTAGAAAAATTGTTGAAGGGAAGGTGAGATTGCAGAGGATCTTCTTGGAAAAAACCGTGGAGGGAAAATAAGAAATCACAGAGATTCTTATGGGAAAATAAATCGTTGAGGATGTCAAGACAAAAAAACGCCAGGGTAGATACATGGTTGGGTTAAAAGGGTGAGATAGAAAATGTTCTAGGTAGTTGTCTCGCAACAAAATATTCTTGATTGTTGTCCCCAAAATCATGTAATTCAATGCAAGCCACCCCACTGACTACCAATATATGTGGCTCTTCTTGAACACAAGTGTCGTTTTGGTGCTTACTATTGTTAAATTTCCCAATATGGAAATGTGCAATGCCAGTGCAATCATTGCTTCTCTATAGGATGCCACGAGAATCAGAAATGGAACCTTTGTGTGTACATTTCAAGAATCTATTTTGCCACTACAAGGATAATCAATTTCTCCTTCAAGATGCATTTTAGGCCAAAACTAATGCATTAATAATTAAATAAATTTATCTTATAATTATTGAATTATGTTATAAAGATCTAAGAACAATTGGTAGTGTAAATGCATTGAAGCCATTTTACTTAGAGAGCCACTGCAAACATGCAGTCCTTGCATGTCTTATTTTTCATATTAAACTTGTACCAGGTATGTTCTAAAATATAAAAATTGAACATGATTTATTTAGATTTAGTTCAGCTTTTAAAATGGCCTAACAAAGACTGTCTAATGAATTTTATTACTTAAATTATTTAGATATAACAAGCCATGTAAATACCCCTTAATTTAGAAAATACATTACATTTCACACCATATATTTAACTTAAACACTAGCTTATCAAGGGTTATAACAACTCAACATCAAATTTTTCAATCACAGTTCTTGGAGAATTCTAAAAACTAATTACAAATTAAAATTTTTGCAATTATAATCCTCAAGAGAATACCGTAACCGAAGATGAGAATTCAAAGATGTCCTCTCGCGCTTGCGCTCCATCCATATCCCTTCTTTCTAACCATGGATACTTCACCAGTACCTGCCATCCAACTCTAGGGGTAATCTTCTTCCCTCTCATCCCCCCGATTCGCAAATGGGCCATAAACAAAAAAAAACAGAATCCTCTAGCTCTGAGCTCACCTCGTAAGGTAGAGCCACCACTCTCTCTGTCAAGATGGGCATCCCAACTCTCACAAGTAAAACCAGTCAGAATTTATGCAACATAACCTTATTCATAACCAATGTCCTCGATCCCTCCTCTCAACCATTTGTTTTATAGAATTTCCTTAGTGACAACTTTCCATTTGCACATTTAATTCATTTTTTTTAATTTAATTAGGAATTATTCCCCCCATACACTTGTCACCAGTTCCCTTAGTTTCAGAAGTAAATCCACAATTTAATTTAATTAAAATTCAATTTCCCTCACCCATCCTAAAAGCACTCCTAAAATCACTTCTAGTGTCCCTTTATTCCCTTTTATTCCTAATTAACGAATGTCGCCTTTCTAAAATTGAGTTGAGTTAAAATAGGAATGTTCTCTAGCTAGACTAGACTCTAGATACCTTTCTATGCTTATACATTATTTAATGCCTTATTCCTTTCTCACTTTATATTCTAATTTGGTATTACTTGCACAAGTGTATTAAATCACTCCTTTGGATTTATTTTTATTTTCATTGATTCTTAAATTGATTTAATTCATCCCCTCATTATTTAATTTAAAATTTTATTTTTTAGTCTTCTCACTAACTTAGACTTAAGCTTAGTTAAATATTTATTTGCAAATGCCTATACCCTTAGGGATTATGATTAATAGATTCGTTCTTTAATTAATTAATTAATCAATTATTTAGGTCAGTAGTGCTCAAGATTTTACAAGGTTTAACATTCGCTCAAAGTTCTCTAGGCCACCTAGATTCTTTGACTCATTTTTTTCTAATTTCCACAATGTGCCCTTCAAGACTCACTCCGTGTTCCAAGGGTGCCACTCTCCTTTGATTCAATTTTAAATTTCAGGACGTGCCCTTCAAGACACACTCTGTTCTCCCAAGGGTGTCACTCGCCTTTGACTGGTTTTGGTAGTTGTCCAACCCCTGGAGTCATCACTCCATCCAGGCAACCTTGTGAGAGACTAAGGGATTCTAAGGAATAAGGACTCCTCCTTATTGTGTGCCCCTTAGAAATATCCATGAGCAACTGTCTCAGTCTTCCCTCACGACACTGTGGATCTCTCAAACTATCTCTCGAACTAGGTAATTGTTAACCTACAATTCGATCCACGGTGAGAGTGCTAGTACGTTGTCAGAGGGATGTTGCCACACCTCTCCCTCAATATATGGTTTTTGTGCATGGTTGTTACACATTATTTTCTTCACCCCTATGACCGTTAACAATGTAAACTTATCCTTTGTATTTAGAAGGATCGGTTGCCTTAATCCCTGAAGAAGAATGAAGATACTTTTTCCCAGAGAGATGAGATTATACTTTCCCTTTGTCAAAAACCTTATAAAAAGGGACCATCGCACCTTTATTAGTGTTAAGGATGCGATGATCTAGGATCTTCGTAGGTTGCACCACAGTGGCATGTGATGTTGTCGCAGTTTTCTCAGTGTTAAGGGTGCAACGATTTTCATACGAAGGAAAAAGAGGAATTTCTCAAAATTTCTAGAATAGAAGCTTTGAGGGTGAGGTGGCCTCCGATCGGTTTGGATCTGAGTCGCATCCTTGATCTCATGGGATCATCCTAACCTCCTCACCCTATCATTTTCAGCTTATAAAAGGAGAGGATTTCTCATGGAGAAAGTTAGCTTTTGGGGTTGGAAAGTTCTTGAGTTTTGTATCTTGGAGTTTTTGGAGCTTGTATGTTGGCTTTGAGATTTTCTTTGTCAAGATAGATTGTTGATCTTAGAATCTGTGGAGAAGAAGTGTGTGGGAAGCAAGGAACTATTGGAAGGGACCTTACAATATCAAGACATTGTTTGTATTCTCCTTTTCATATTTATAATACAACAATATATTTATTTCCCATAAAATTGTCTCTATTTTATTGTATGACTCCTTGATCACATACATAGGTTTTTTTGAGTATACATTGTTTCTTTCACTTCGTTGGATTTTGTATTTTTACAGGTTCAACATGCCATAAGCATTGGAACAGAGCGAGGATGACACTAGCGAGGACAAACAACATTTAAACGGTATGTCATTTATCTCTTGTTAGTTAGTATGCTTGATGATTAAAACATAGGGGAAGTTTTATATTCTGTCTTGTTTTGTTCTAGTTTTGGGGTGAAATTAGGGGGATTAGTTTGTGTCTACACTTACTAATTTTTCCAATAACAATGGCCCATTTACTCCTTATGTGAGTCAGATTAGTAAGCAATCACCAGCCTGCATCCATGAACGAAACATTGTCAATGATCCATAAACAACATCATAATATACCTGATCATATGTCACATATGCATAAATGAAATACTTAAACCATTACAATCCACTCCCTGACTCAATCCTAATACCAAGGAGGTCCATTGATTCCATTGGCATCCTCAATCTATCAATTGTCCTTCACACATAGGGGAAACTCGTAAATAGCATATGTCAATACATATATATCAAATAACATAACATCATAATCCATCAACATCATCATAAGAATCCATAAGCGAAACATATAGCCATATACTAAAACCAGATCACTTGCGCACAAGTGTCCTCAAAGGATAAGTCAATAACATGTGCTCACAAGAGCAGAATGTTACAGTAGAGTGTGATGAAACAAATCTCGTGTGACAAGAAATGAAGTGGAATGCGACGGGATGAACGAAGCGACTGGGTGAGCGCATTGTAGGGAAATTTCTATAGGATGAAGACTTGTGAATTGAGCTTTGGGATCTTATTCCATTTGCATAGTATATACTCTATAGAACATAATGTGATTTGGTGTGTCATTAATGAGGATATGCTATGATAAGACTCAATTATGTTGTTGAAGATGATTCAGAGCTCGTTCGTAGGAATATTTGGTCTGTTGTATTTATTCAAAGAATGTCCATTTGGTTCTGGTCACGATTTATCCACAGTATAACTCTGATGCATCTACATACTTTATTTAGACATAAGTATAAATGACAAGACTTTGATCTGGTCAAAACATTTCCACATTGTAATTGTTATGCATCCACATACATGAATGGGAACTCAGGAAAAAACATTATAAAAAGGATGTGCTATGTTCGATTTGTGTGCAGATGAAAAGAGAAGAAAAAGGGTTTGTAACTTTTCAACGAAACTGAACCAGAGACTTATCAGATTAATTTTGAAGACAAAGGTTTAGTTCTGTAAAAATGTTTCTTAAACTGATTTTAGGGTGGCAGGGTGGTGCTAGCATGAGTTGAATATCATTGAGTATTGGTGTCCTCATTATTTGTGACATGTTGGTACTTGAGAGGATTGGTGTTTTCATTATCTGTGACATGTTGGTGCCTGATAGGATTGGTGTCATCATTATTTGTGACAGGTTGGTTCCTGAGAGGATCAATGTCCTCATTTTCAATAGGTTGGTGCCTAAGATGATTTGTGTCCTCATTTACGATATGTGGGTTCCTGTCAATTTGAATAATTGTAAATTGTAATTTGGTGCTTACAGAAGAACATAAAGAAATATGTTATGTGGTTTTCTCTCATATTGGGTTTCCACATAAAATTTATGGTGTAATGTGTTTTCTATGTTGTGTTTTACGTTTTGCATGAATTGTTGATTAAGTAAGAACTTATAAATGTCTTTAATTTGTTGAAAGGAAATAAAACTGGAAATCTAATACAATACTAATTCACNTTGTTGTAAGTTATAACAATTTGTATCAAAGAAAGGTTCATGCAATAATAGCTTAACAACCGGAAGGAATATCACACAAAAAGTATGTCAACTCAATATTCTTTTTCCTCTTCAACCAGACCTCCTTTGTTAAACGGAACAAATTTTTCATTTTGTAAAATCAGAATGAAAACCTACTTGATGTCTCTTGGTATGGAAATATGGCAGATTGTGGTAGATGGTTATAAAATCCCAACTACTCTTCCAATGGATAAATTTGGTAAGAAAAATTACTACAATAATGAAAGAGTTATCAATGCCATACAAGGAGGACTTGCAAAAATAGAATTTTTCAAAGTAATGGAGTTGGAATCCACAAAGGAAATATGGGAAAAACTGGTAAACAGTTATGAAGGAGACTAGAAATTAAAGTTGTCCAAACTTCAATATTACAAAATGTATTTAGAAAGCCTAAGAATGAGTGAAGATGAAAATGTCATAGGTTTCTTTCTCAGATTAGATGTGACTATAAGCATTATGAAAGGCCTAGGCAAGAAGATTGAAGAAGCTCTAATAGTTCATAAGGTATTGAGATCTCTTCCCTCACGACTTGATGCAAAGGTTTCTACTATAGAATAAATGCATGAACTAGATAAAATGACTATGGAATTCTAACTTCTTATAGATGAGGACTATGAAAGGACAACCAGGTATAAAGGATGCAGTCTTCGGAGCATCAGTCAAATCGTCAACATCTCAAGATCATGATTTAGTAGAAAATTTCTCAAATGCAGAATAAGATAACTTTCTAAGGAAAACTAAGAGGGGCTCCTGAAAATATAAAGTTATTTTACCATTCAAATGCTTTCATTGTGGTAAAGTTGGTCATTTTTCATATAAATGTCCTTTCAGAGAAATAAAAAACACACCAATGAAAAATATAGAAAAGGAAAGGATAAACCTAGGGAGTTTAAAAAGAAAATGTAATTTAAAAGGAACATTTTTTATTCAAAAGAGGTAGTTGCAGCTCTTCAGACACTGAAAAAGAAGAATTTGAGCCAGATACAATTCAAGATGAAAAATTATCATGGCCTTGGAGCAACTTAAATTTGACCAAGAAAAAAAGACACAAAAGAGTGTGAAGTTCTAGTATACATGGAAGGAGAACTCATTAGTTATCTGGAGGAAATATCCCGACTCAAGAAAAAGAATAAAATAAGAAAAGAATAGTTACATTTTTATAAAGAAAAATAAATGAGATCAGTGAATACATAGTCATTTTAAAAATTCATCTAGAAGAGTCCAAAAGAAGGAAAGAAATATTGATGAATCAGATAAAAGAAAAGGAGAACATCTATGAAAAACTAGAAGAAGAAATGATGTCCTTGAGAAAATATCTAGAGAATTCCAAGACTCAAATGAAATTCATAAAAGGATCTGAAATTCTAGATAGAATTCTTAGAAATCAGAGATCACCATATGACAAGACAGGCCTAGGATATAAACAAAGTATGAAAATTGTCAAAGGGGAATCAAGCAATAACATGTCAACTAGTGAGAATCCTACAAGTATTCAAATGCTCTCAAGGAAAACAATAGTCAACCTAAAAAATAAAAATATGATAAGAAGAAGTAGTCAGAACTGGATCAACCCATGTATGCAAACAAATATGAAGCAAGGAAGAAATAGGTGCTTGAATCTTATCAAGTTGGCAGAGAAAGAACGATACCTACAGGTTTTTCATTCCAAGGTATCAACATTTTTTCTATGGACATTGTTTCTCTTGTGGAAACTTTGGACATAAGACTGTGAGTTGTGGGAATTTTAACAGAAATGTAGGAATGAGATTCAATAAACCTCGAATGGCTATGTATCAAAAATCCTTCTCCCCTCTAGTAAATTACCTTCAATGTGATGTATATACAATAATTTTGGACAAAATTAAAGTGAATGTAGAAGCAATATGCTCCCTATCTATAAGCTATAGACAAGAAGATTTTACTATGTTTTGGAGGAAGAAAAATAAATAAAAAATAAAAAAATTGTGGACTGGATCTATATGCCAAAAATCAAGAAAAATAATAGTATATTGGCAGTGCTTGCTCCAAGCACATGACAAGATACAAAAGTAAGTTTGAATAACTAACTGAATAAAAATTTTGGAAACAATGCTCCAACTAGAATTAGAGGAAAATGAATTGTTGTTATAGATGAATATAAGAAGGGAAAGACCAAAGCACAAAATATGTTGTATGTAGATGGTCTAAAACATAAATTGTTAAGTCTAAGTAAAATGTGTGACCAAGGACACAATTTTCTCTTTCATTCAAAAAGTTGTAAAGTAATGGATGTGAATACATAAAATATTGTTGTCAAGGAAGTCAGAACTTTAGGAAATGTGTATGTTCTAGAAGAAGGAAAAGAAAAACATTGTATTGGTAAAACTGATGAAAAATGGCTTTGGAACAAAAGGCTATGCCATATTATTTTCAATCATCTTGTTAAGCTAGGAAGAAAATATGTCATGGGAGATATGCCCAAAATTTCAAAAATTGAGAATATTGTATGTAAGTCATGTCAGTTTGGAAAGCATCCAAGAGTTCAATTCAAGGCAAGAGAAAACTCCACCACTCGAACTCTTGAGCTGATTCATACAAATGTCCATGACCCCACTAGTACACAATCACCTCGACATGAAAGATATTTCATTTTTTTGATTGATGACTATACCAGAATGACTTGGGTTGGATTGTTGAAGCATAAGTTTGAGGCTTTTGAAAAATTCAAAATCTTCAAAGAACAAGAAGAAAATGAAATGGATTTTAAAATAAAGTTCCTAAGATCAGAGAGAGGATGAGAATCCACATTTAATGAATTTAATAGTTATTTTGAAAAACATGGGATCAAGAGACATTTGGTTATTGCCAAAACCCCTCAGCAAAATGGAGTACTAGAAAGGATGAATAAAACAGTTCAAGAAATGACCAGGGTCGTGCTTGATGAATTAGAAGTACCTAAAACATTTTGGGGAGAAGTTTTTTAAACTATTGTTAACATTCTAAATAAATCACACATAAGAGTAAACAATGATTAAACCCCTTATGAGCTATGGCATGGCAGAACAACATCAATAAAACACTTCAAAGTTTTTGGAAGCAAATGCTACATTAAAAGAAATGATGATATCTTATGTAAGTTTGCTTCTAGAGATGATGAAGGTATCTTGTTAGGATACTCCTCCAAAATCAAAGGATACAAATTCTACAGAAAAAGACTCCACCAAATAGTTGAAATTATAGATGTAAAGGTAGATGAGTAACCACTTCATCCAGAGAGACACCAACACCATGATAATCCTTATGATGAACCAATAATAAATGAACCACACGGATATGGAATGCAGGAGTATTAGTAACAACATAATTTCGAGGAAGAACAAAGAATGGAGAAATCATAACCAAAGACCCCATCAAGGTATGTTCAAAAACATCATCCAGAAAGTCATATTCTTGGAAACAAGGAAGCAAGTGTCAAACTAGAAGAAAACTTAAAGATACATCTGGTTCTGCAAATTTTTCACTACTATCCATGAGTGAACCACAAAATTTTATGAAAGCAAGTCAGGATGACCATTGGTTCAAAGCTATGAATGAAGAACTAGACCAAATAGAAAAAAATACGACATGGGATATTGTCCCAAGACCGAATGACAAGAATTTAATTGGCACTAAATGGGTATACAAAAATAAGTTAAATGAAGATGGATAGATAGTCGGAACCAAGTCCATATTGATATGAAAAGGATATGCTCAATTCAAAGGAGTGGAATTTGAAGAAACGGTTTCCCCTGTTGCAAGAATTGAAGCTATCGGGATCTTTTTGGCTTTTGCATGCTACAAAAAATTCAAATTCTACCAGATGGATGTCAAATAAACATTTATGAATGGTGACCTTGAGGAAGAAGTTTATGTGGAGCAACCAAAAGGTTTTCTTATAAATGACAAAAAGGATTATGTCTATTGATTAAAGAAATCCTTGTATTGGCTAAAATAGGCTCCAATAGCTTGGTATTACAGACTCGATAGGTATCTACACAAGCAAGGTTTTAAAAATGGAAGAACTAATAGAAAATTATACATCAAGGATGAAGGCAATGACCTATTAATTATTGTAGTATATGTTGATGATATTATTTTTGGTAGTAACATTGAACTAATGAGTAAGAAGTTTGCAACTGCAATGCAACAAGAGTTTGAGATGTACATGTTAGAAAAACTCTCCTTCTTTCTTGGTCTATATATTCATCAATAAGAAAGAGGAATTTTCATTTCTCAATGTAAATATCTCAATGAAATATTGAATAAGTTCTGCATGGAAAACTGCGAACCAGTGAGCACTCCTATGACTACCAATTGCAAACTCAACAAAGATGACGATGCTACAAAAATAGATCAAACCATGTATGGGTCTATGATAGGAAACTTACTTTATCTCACAGGTTCAAGGCTTGAGATCATACAAGAAGTTGGTTTGGTAGGCATATTTCAAGCAAGTCCTAAGGAAACTCATGTTCTTGCAGTTAAAAGAATATTTAGATACTTGCAGGGAACTGTTGATTATGGCTTATGGTATCCAAAAGGCACAAAGCTAGTTCTCAAAGATTATACTCATGCAGACTGGGAAGGAAGTATTGATGATAGAAAAAGCACTAGTGGAGGCACAATATTCCTTGGTAGTTGTTTATTGTCATGGCTCAGCAAGAAATAAACTTCCATTTCTCTCTCTACAACTGAAGCTAAATATATAGTTGCAAAATCCTATTGTACTCATGTGTTGTGGATTAAACACAATCTCAAGGATATTCAAGTTCCCTATGAACAATCTGTCTCCATCATGTGTGACAATACCAGTGCTATTAATCTCTCTGAAAACCATAATCAACACTCTAAGACTAAGGATATATCGATTAAATATCATTTTTTCTAGGAACAAGTTCAATATTAGGTTGTCAAATTAGAGTATGTTCCCTCCCAAGAGAAGATTGTAGATATTTTTACCAAGCCATTACCTAGAGAACCATTTGAGTATCTCAAACAGAAGTTGGGGGTGATCTCGTCTTCCTTTCTTCAGTAAAGAATGCAATTCACTACTTTGAAAAGTGCCCCACTCGTTGATGTATCAGGGAGAAGTTTTATTTTTTGGAGATGCATGCAGTTGAAGTTTGCAATGGATATCGATTATATTTTGTTTAAGGATGTTTTTGTGCGTGCAATGAGGCATGGAGGAAATAATACCCAAAGACTCTCTTCATCATTGTTTTAAAAGGGGGAGAATAAAAAAATCCTGATGTTGATGCACATTGAAAGGGGGAGAAGTTTAGAATATTGGTTTGGAAACTACGCACATTGAAAGGGGGGTCATTTTAGCATATTGAATTGGAAGTTGTGCACACTGAAAGGGGGAGAAACGTGCAGTTACACACAATGAAAGGGAGTAGGTCACCATAAATTTCATTGCTTGGTCAGTCACCTTTTAGAAAAAGATGAAATCTCTTTTGGTTTCCATCAATGGAAAAGGGGGAGTTTGTTGCACATATGTTGTCATTAATGTCAAAGTGGTCATGGACATGGTCAGTTATAGTGCAATAACAGAAAGACTAAGTGTGTGGGAGGATCGAAGGATGAAAGGATCAATGGTGTAGCAACTATGACACAAAAGTATAGTGCACAGATAGGAGAAGTCGTGAAAGGATGAAAACAAAAATGTATATAAGGATCAAAGGATGAAAGGATCAATGGATCATAGAAGGGTTAATAGCATAGAAGAAAATATGAAGGGTTCTTTGAACTAGTGGGATGAACTATGCAGTGGAGTGTGTTGAGACAAAACTAGTGCGATGGAATGGAATGTGACTGATTGTGTGGAATATTGCGAAGAAGAAACTCTACAGGCACCTTGATCCAGTGTGATGAATGGCACAGTAGATTGGGACAAAACAAATCCTGTGTGACAAGTGACGAAGTGGAATGTGACAGGATGAACAAAGCGACTAAGTGAGCGCACTACAGGGAAAGTGAGACGGGATGAATAATTTCAAATTGAGCTTTGGGCTCTTATTATATTTGCATAGTAGATACTCTATAGACCATAATGTGAGTTGTTGTCTCATTTATGAGGAGATTCTCTGATAAGACTCAATTCTATTGTTGAAAGATGAGTCGGAGCTCATTCGTAGGAAGATTTGGTCCATGTCATTTAATCAAAGAATGCCGAGTTGGATCTGGTCATGGTTAGTCCACAATGTAACTGTCATGCATCTACATACTTTATTTAGATAGAAGTGTAACTGACAAGAATTTGATCTATTCAAAATATGTCCACATTGTAATTGTTATGCGTGCACATACAGGAAGGGGAACTCAGAAAAAAAACATTATAAATAAGGATGTGCTTTGTTTGATTTGTGCGTAGATGAAAAGAGAAGAAAAAGGTTTCGTAAATGTTCAACAAAACTAAACCGACGACTTATTAGATTAATTTTGTAGAGAAAGGTTCAATTATATAAAAATATTTCTTACACTGATTTCAAGCTGGAAGGGTGGTGCTAGGTTGATTTGAAGCTCAGTGAGGATTGGTGTCCTCATTATTTGTGACACGTTGGTTCCTAAGAGGGTTGGTGTCCTCATTATCTACGACAGGTTGGTTCTTAAGAGGATTGGTGTCCTCATTATTCGTGACAGTTTGGTGCCTGAGAGGATCAGTTTCCTCATTTGCAACATGTTGGTGCCTGAGAGGATTAGTGTCCTCATTTGCGACAGGTGGGTTCCTTTCATGATGAATAATTGTAAATTGTAATTTTGTGCTTGTAGAAGAACATAAAGAAAGATGTTATGTGGTTTTTTGTTTCCACCTAAAATTTATGGTGTAATGTGTTTTTTTTGTTGTGTTTTGTGTTCTACATGCATTGTTGATTACGTAAGAACTTATAAATGAATTTAATTTGTTGAAAGGAAATAAAATTGGAAATATGATACCAATATTGATTCA
>ML777054.1:245969-264837 GCA_009831015.1 Picea engelmannii | reverse complement strand
TAGTATAATATCGCATAGTAAGAATGTGAAAGGAAAAAACTGCTAAGAGCGTTAGGGTTCGTGGAAGTTCGCCTAGGGTACGCATTTGCAGCTAGAGCCGGCCATGGCCACCCCTGGGGGTGGGGATTCGGCCCCTCCCCCCCCGATTTCAGACACGGTCGCGTTCAGGAAGCTGGTCGCCAGCGGAGGCAAGCGCAAACTCTCTGCTCCGGTTCCAAAATTCATAAAAAAGCTAGATGAAATCCCAGAAATCGCCCTGCCAGAGACGCAATCAGTCAAGATAGCCCTAGCTCTCTCTGAGAGGGGGCTGGTAGGCCAGTTTATGGGACTCTGGCCCTCAGCAAAAACCACCGACGCTTGGGTCCAAAGGAACTGGAAGCCCCTTCTTAAGTAAGGAGTTACCTGCTACCCTTTGAGCAGTGGCTTTTTTCTCTTCGAGTTTATAAACAAGGAAGACAAGGATCTCATTTTCAGAAATGGACCATACTTTATGGGAACCCAGGGGTTGTATCTGAACTGTTGGACCCCGGACTTCGATCCCACGACGGAACTTCCAAAGGAGGTACCTGTTTGGGTCAGGCTCCCCAACTTGTCGGTTCACTGCTGGAACTATGAAGATCTGCAAAAGATAGGCAATGGAATAGGGAAATTCATTGATAAGGCAGACAACAAGTCCATCTATAACTGTGCTAGGATTTGTGTTGAAGTGGATCTTAAGGCAGGGCTCCCGGAGGCGGTGAAGCTTACTGTGGGCAACTGGTCTCATTACCAGAAACTCGATTATGAACACCTGCCCTTCAAGTGCAGAACTTGTCAAGAGCACGGACATTTCCAGAGAAACTGCCCAAAGAACCAAAGCCTAGAAAAGGAAGATGTTGAGGCCTGGAAAAAGGTCAAGAAAAGAAAACCAGTTCCTAAATCCAAAGACCCAAGGTCAGAGCAGGCGAGCCAACCTTCTTCTTCAAAACCAAACCCTAGGAAGGAACCTCCGAAAGAAGGTGCTGGAAAACCAAAGGAAACCGTGAAAGAGCCATTCGTTATAGTCTCTCAGTCCCTGCCAGCTAAAGAAAATCTGATCCCGGTCAACGAAACCCCTCCAGTAGATGAACCCATGAAGTCGGATGAGGATCACATCCCATTAGGATCTGAAACGGGTGCAGACACAGATGAGGGGGCCACGGAAACCAGCAGTCCAGTTGGAACCCTGGAGAAGGCCCCTAGAGGAAGGAAACCAGAAAGGAAAAAAAGGGAGGAGAAATCATACAGGGGCGTAACTGCAGGAGTTCAGCATACCATCCCGGATATGATAGAAACAAGATCCTCAAAAAAAGGTAAGGCTTCGAAAGGAGCCACCCCCCCCCCTTCGTCTCCTAATGCTTTACGTCTCCTGGAACTGTAGAGGGTTGGGAAGTAAACTAAAAGAAGAAGCTGTCAAAGATCTAGTCAGAATGACTTCCCCAGATGTACTACTGATCCAGGAGACAAAGATGGCAGAGGCTGAGACCATCCGGGCTAGAAAAAATTTCTGGAAAAAAGGAGCAGGTAGAGATGTAAGTGCTAGGGGAGCTTCAGGAGGTCTAGCCACCTTCTGGAACTCCTCAACGCTAGACCTGATCGAAGAACATAACACCATCCATTGGTTGTTCACGAAGCTGCAACACCGCGAATTTGGACATCAGGTTAGCCTCTTTAATATTTATGCTCCGGTTCTTTTATCGGAAAAAAAAGATTGTTGGGAATCTCTAAATAATTTCCTCTCTACTAACCATCATGAGAATATTATTCTTGCCGGAGACCTGAATGTCACCCTAGCCCTCTCTGAAAAAAAAGGAGGAACCCCTGTAAGAGATCCGGCCCAGGAGTGGGTTGAAGACATTTTGCTAGATTGGGATCTAGAGGATATCAAACCTAGTAAAGGCAAATTCACCTGGAACAACAAAAGAGAGGGACCGGGGCACATTGTAGCCCGCTTAGAACGATTCCTGGTTCACTCTTCCTTTTTAACCCTCGGCATGTTTGCCTCGTCTGAAATCCTGCAAGCCTACACCTCGGATCATAAGACCATCTCCCTTTCCCTTACCCTTGGAGAAACTCTGGGCCCGATCCCCTTTCGCTTTTTCCCTCTATTGGTCACCTCAGAAGGCTTCCTCGAGCTGGTGTTGGAGTCCTGGAAGAAGAGTGTGTCGGGTTCTTCGTCCTTCATTTGGGAAGAGAAACTGAGAAGGCTCAAAGTGGATCTCAAAAATTGGGCAAAGAACCTGCCTTCCCCTTTGCAGGAAAGGAAAAAAGCCCAAAGGTCCTTGGATAATCATCAGCTTCATATGGATTCTGCCCCTGTCACCCCAACAAAGTTGAACGACGAGGTGGAGCTGCAAAAGAAGCTTCACAAAGCCCTGAGAAAAGAGGAAGAGTATTGGCGAGTAAAGTCGAGAAGTCTCTGGCTTCAAGCAGGAGATAAAAATACTTCTTTCTTCCACAAGCAGGCAGAATCCCGTAAAAATCATAACTCAATCAGAGAGATCCAATTTCAGGGGCAAACCTTCAAAAAATATGAGGAGATCAAACTTGCAACCCACTTCTTCTATAAAAATCTATTTACTGAAGAGCTGGAGGCCCCTCCTAGACCAGATCTCCATCCTCTTACAGTGGTCCCCAAACTATTAAATGAAGATGACAACCATTGGTTGACAGCACCTATCACGATAGAGGAAATCAGAAAAGCTACCCAAGCAATGAACCCGGATAAAGCCCCCAGGCCTGATGGATTCACAACCAGATTCTATATAGCCTGTTGGGATATAATCAAAAAAGATCTAGTCAAAATGGTGAGGAAATCTCAGAACTGTAGCAAAATTAGAGGGAGCACCAACTCCTCCTTTCTGGCTTTAATCCCCAAAGAGAAAGGTGCCCAAAGCTTTTCAAGATTCCGTCCTATTTCGCTTTGCAATACGGGGTACAAAATCATCACCAAAGTAATAGCAAACAGAATCAAAAAATTCCTCCCCAGGATCATCCCGGAGAACCAAGGGGGCTTCATTCAGGGGAGACAAATCCAGGACAATATCATCCTTGTGCAAGAGGCCATCCACTCAAGCTGTCAAAGGAAGGAGAAAGGAATGTTAATAAAACTAGATTTGGCGAATGCCTTTGATAGAGTCCGACTGAATTTCCTTTTTGCTGTGATGTTCAAGATGGGATTTCACCCCCATTTGGTTCGTTGGATAAGGGCATGTATAGAGGGGCCATGGATCGCCCCCCTGGTCAATGGAAGACCTGCGGAGTTTTTCCAAGCCTCAAGGGGACTTAGACAGGGCTGCCCTTTGTCCTCCCTGCTCTATGCCATTCAAGCTTATGTGCTAAGTTCTTAGTTGAATAAGAGTCTGCAACAACGCACCTTAATTGGCCTCTCAATTGCTCCTAGAGTTGAGAGAATTAACCATGCTCAATTTTTCGATGACATGCTCATTCTGGGCCAAGCCAACCTCCCCACAGCAAGAGCCTTCAAGAAAGAATTGGACGACTACACTGAAATCTCAGGCAGCGAAATCAGTTTGAGGAAGAGTAAAATTTATGGCTGGAACTGCACTCCTATAGAAATGATTGGTATTTCCAGGGCGCTGGAAATGGAAGGAACTTCAACGTGGGAGTCCATAAAATATCTAGGAATACCGCTAGTCAAAGCAGCCCCCAGAAGTAGCCTGTGGCTGCCTCTGATGGACAAGATGAAAACCAAGATCTTGGCCTGGGGAACAACCTGGTTGAACAAAGATGGGAAATTAATCCTCATAAACTCTGTCCTCACCTCTCTTCCTGTCTATTAGGCCTCCATTCTCTTTTCCCCGAGAGGAATTGTGAGAGAAATAGACAACATCTTGAGAAAATTCCTTTGGGAAGGGGGAAGGAATGAGGGGGAAAAAATGCAACTATTTAGCTGGGATAAGGTTAAAGCCCCCAGGATGGAAGGTGGGCTGCAATTCAGAGATGTGGCCACTCAAAATCTAGCCATGGGAGGTAAGATTCTATGGAAAATGATAAGAGGTAACTCCACTTGGAGCTCTAAATCTCTAAGGACTAAATACTTTTGTGGTCACAAAGAAAGGTGCCTTGAGCAACCCCCCTTGACTAGGAAAGGCTCTCCTATCCTTTCTCTCTGCCTTAAGGCTCTTGACTTGATTAACTCAAATCTCTCTTGGATATTGGGGAACGGCAGAAAGATCAAGTTTTGGGAAGACTCTATCTTAGGACAGACCCCATTAAGATCTTTGGAAGGGCTGGAAAACATTAAAAGTTGGCTCCATTCTAATAGCAAATTCACTCTGTGGGACCTTTCAGTTTGGGACCAGGGCGGCTTGTGGCTCAAGTGGGACTTGGGGGTCTATCTGCAGCCTTTAGAAACTGAAGCTCGAACCCTCCTGGAAGCTCTTCAAGGGTGCTCCCCCTCCTCAGCTAGGAAAAAGGACAAAAGAGGTTGGGGCTCTTCGTCTGGCTGTTACTCAGCTACTGCTGGTTATGCAGCCCTGCAGGCAATTCCTTGGGTTGCCCGTGACCCTTCAGTGTGGAAAAATCTCTGGCTCCTTCCTTCCCTTCCCAAAATAGATCTCTCCTGCTGGTCTCTTCTGCATAACAGTATCCTTACTTGGGAAAATCTCTCCAAAAGAGGCTGGGAAGGGCCCTCTAGATGCCCTCTCTGTGCTTACATGCTGAAACTTCTGTCCACCTCTTTCTCCCCTGCCCCTTTTCTCTGGAACTTTGGAATCTCATTCTTGGCCAGTTGAATGTGCCCCTGCCTGCTTCCGTTACCTCTTTGTTTACCTCCTAGGTCGATTTGGCTCCCTTCTCTTTTTCCAATTTGAGCCTACTAAAACACTGTTGGATGTGGGTGCCGAAATTAGTCTGCTGGAAACTGTGGCTGGAACGAAATAGCAGAATCTTCAGGGATATCGCAGGGACGTCGGTCCAAACTACTCTCAAAGTTAAAGCGATGTTGGGTGACTTGGTAGCCTAAAAAACGAACGTCACCAATGAAGTAACCCCTAACAAAGATGAGTATGCCTAGTTCCACGAGCTTGAGCCCTCCCTCCTGGACAAAACCAAGCAAATTTCCAAACACTACTCCCATTGGGAAATTAGGCTGGAGGAACAAAAGTTCATAAAGTGGAGATCTTCATTGGAGAAACATATCCTGCATGTGGATGGGGCCTCGAAAGGGAATCCTGGCCCCGCGGGAGGCGGAGGGGTTCTGCTCGACATCTCAGGGAAAATTGTGCTCAGCTTTGCCTGGGGACTGGGTCAGAACACCAATAATACAGCTGAAATCTTAGCAATCTGGCAGGGGTTGGCTCAGGTTAGAAGGTTATCAATAGCAAAATTGGTTGTCATAGGTGATTCTAGAATTCTTATTCAAGCTCTCAATCAGAGGAAGGCTCCCAAAAACATGGGGCTGGAACACTATTATAGGAAGGTTACATATCAGATGAAAGAATTCGAAGAGGTGAAGTTCTACCACGTCCTCAGGAATCTTAATCAGTTGGCAGACCACGAAGAGAATAGAGGAACCTCCCTGGGCAAGGGAGTCATCAACGTAAATGGAATTGAAAATCATGAACCAATCCCTTAGAGTCCGAGGAGAAGATTTCATCAATATCTCTCCATTCAGAAATTGCAGACCTCTGAAAATTGCCAGGAAGGAATCCAAAGTGCATGTGCGAAGGTATGAGGAAGTTGAGAGAGGACATGCACAGGGTCGCGCTAGAATCAGGACAAGCATCCTGACTCTTCTATCTCGGGGAAGAGCACCCAATCAAAGTCCTCCAGGGAGACAAACGTCCAGGGGAAGAGCATCCTGATTAAAAGAGAGAGAGGAAGTGCTGAAACAGTGCTGGATCATAGGCTGAAATAGTGTTGTAACAGATGCTGAAACACAGTATTGTTACAGTTGCTGAAACACAGTGTTGTTACAGTTGCTGAAACACAGTGCTGTAATAGTGTTGTAACAGATACTGAAACAAAGTGTTGTAACAGATGTTGAAACTCAGTGCTGTAATAGATGTTGAAACACAGTACTGTTACAGTTGTTGAAACACAGTGCTGTAACAGTGTTGTAACAGTTGCTGAAACATAGTGCTGTAACAGTGGATGAATCTCAGTGTTGTAATAGATGCTGAAACACAGTGTTGTTCAGATGCTGAAACACGGTGCTGCAACACTACTGTAACAGATGCTGAAACACAATGTTGTAACAGTGATGTAACAGATGCTGAAACACAGTACTGTAATAGATGTTGAAACACAGTACTGGAACTTTTGTTGAAACAGTGCTGGAACATTTTCTGAAACACCGATGTAACAAAAGTTGAATCAGAGCTGAGACTTATGTTGAAACAGTGCTGAGGCATATGCTGAAACAGTGACTGGAGTTTTGGCATTGAAAATTGACTGGAAATTCTAGATCTTTTAGAAGGCGTACAGAATCTAGTGCAGTTCACAAGCCTTTAGCTATAGAGGTAGAATGGTTCAGAAAGATAGGCCCGAAGAAACTCGAGGCTATTTTGTAATTGAATCTGTGGCTAGTCCACCCCATTAATACAATCTATAACCGTTTCTGTAAAAAAAAATATCACATAGTATCTTATAGTATAGTATAGTATAGTATTGCATTGCATTGTATTGTAAATGATTAAAATATATGATGAATAGAATATTAGAGATGTAGCTCTAAATAGGTTGTTGTTTTTCCCAATTTGGGATTCCAGGGTAAAAATCTTTGTGTAATGTGTGTGTGTGCCATTGTATCTTTTTGGCTTTTATTAAGAATTTGTTTGTGGTAATTAATTGTAAAAGGTTAAATTTTGTATCTGAGTTGTTATTGGCTTCAGGGGGATGCCTTTGTGGAAAATGGTTTGGCTTAGGTCTGTGATAATCCTTGTTAGAATGGGAGATCTACGATATTGATTCTTATGGTGAAAATAAATGGAGAACAATTCGAAAATACAAATTGAGAAATTTAATGGGAAATTTTTTGAGTTTTGGAAGCTCAATATGGAATATCTGTCAGTGGAAAAACATCAGTGGATCATTGTGGATCCAAGTACTTCACCTACAAGAACATCAACGAAAGACTAGGAAAGGTTGGATCGGAAGGTGAAGAGTAGAATTCAGTTGTGTCTCTCAGATTTAGTATTACTTAATTTCTTAGGGAAGCTACGACCAAGGATTTATGGAATAATTTGGGGACCTTGTATCAGTTTAATTCCCTAGTAAACAAATTGTTCCTATGGAAGAAGTTGTATAACTTGAGGATGAAAAATGGAGACTTTGTGACAGAGCATCTGAACACCTTCAATACAATGGTAAGTAGTTATTATCTATTGATATTAATATTTATGATGAAGATAAGTGTATTAGTTTATTTTTCTCTTTACCAGTCTCGTGGGATAGTCTTGTTGTGGCCATAGGTAGTAATACAACTACTTTAAGTTTCAAGGACATGGTATCATGCTTGTTTTCGGAGGATATGAGGTGAAATAACATGGAAGGATAGAAGCAGATGCTTTAATTGCAAGAGGATGCTCTAAGGAAAGAAATATATCTAAGTCCTCAAGTGGGAGATCTAAATGTAAGGGGATATCAAAATCTCCCACAAATTTTGTAAAGGTATGCTAGAGGTGTGGAAAAATAGGGCACTACAAGAAGTAATGTAGATCCAAAAGTGTTGAGAGAGGGAAGGGATCTGAAGATGCTCCTTATACATAAGAAAAAAAACTCTGCGGAAGAAGGATGGGATGTGTACTTGTCTTCTTCAAGAACACATGCAGATCATGAGGCATGGTTTGTTGACTCAAGTGCATATTTTCATATGACTCCTCATAGGGAGTGCTTTTGCGAATATGAAAAGTATGATGGAGGTGATGTTTTTCTAGGTGATGACTCGACAGCCAAAATCATAGGACATGGAAAATTCAAGTTGAATATCATGGGTGGAAGGATTAGAACACTCTTTGGTGTTCTGCACTTCCCAATATTGGTCAAAATTTTGATTTTTGTAAGAAAAATGGACGATGTAGGGGTAAAGTGTTTGAGAAATAAACCAGTACGATTGTTCGAGAAGCATTGGTGTTGTTGAAGGGAGTTTGGATTGGAAATATGTATAAGTTGTACATAAGAACTATTAGTGATGGGTGAAATAGTTCTATTATTCCTGAGATTGGAGCTAAAGAAGAAAAAACTCCTACAGTCTATGGAGAAAAGACTATGTTGTGTTATCAAATACTGGGGAATATCAGAGAGAAGGGTATTCGCCTATTACATGGTAAAGGTATGGTTGAAGCTATGTCTAACTACTCTCTAGATTTTGATTTATGTGAACATTTTTTATATGGGAAGCATAATTAGGTAAGATTCCCCTCTCATGCAACGAGGGAAGAGATAATTTTACAGTTGGTGCACAGTGATGTGTTTGGACCTTTGTCAGTTCCATCACCAGAGAAATATATGTACTATGTCTCATTTATAGATGAATTCTCTAGGAATACTTGTATTTATTTCCTTAGGAAGAAATAATAATTCTTTGATAGGTTTAAAGGGTTTAAGTATCTTGTGGAGAATCAAACAGAGAAAACAATTAAGGTGTTGAGGAGAGATAATGGTGGAGAGTTTTATGAAAATGAATTAGAAGAATTCTATAAGAAGTGTGGTATTTAAAAGTACAATACTAATCCATATACACCTCAATAGAATGGATATGCAGAAAGGATGAACAAGACATTGATGGGAAAATCAAGGTGCATACTTAGTGGTGTCAGGTTAGGATAGGAATTTTGGGTAGAGGCAGTGGGTACTACATGTTACTAGGTCAATCGATCACCCTCATTAACGTTGGATAGAAAGACTCCACAAGAGGTATGAATTGTTAAGAAAATCTCTCTAACACATCTCAAGGTATTTTGTTGTGATTTCTATGTTCATGTTCTAAAGGAAAATAGGAGTAAGCTAGATAAAAAGGCTAAAAAACGTATTTTTATTGGGTATAATATGGTCTGAAAGGCTATAAGATTTGGAACCCATAAACTAAGAAGGAAGTCTATAGTCGAGATGTGGAAATTAGAGAAATAAAATATTTCATAAAATAGGAAGTCCTACCAAGGAAGGAAGGAAAATATAAAATAGAGCTTGAGTTGAAGGATGATGAATCAGACTCTACAAAAGAACAACAATAAGAAGAAGAAGATCCTCATACTCTAGTATTGAGGATATCGGTTCAGGAAAGAAGGAAATTGCAAACTGGAAAGGTATAATCCACCTAATTTCTATTCGAAATTTTCATTGTTTATTGCTAAAGAAGATCCTAGAACTTTTATGGAGGTTGTGGATTCATAGGATGGAAAACTATGGGAAAAGTCCATGGTTGAAGAAATGGTATCCTTGGACAAGAATGAGGCTTGGGATCTAGTGGAGTTTCCAACTGGAATAAATCCCATTGGAAGCAAATGGATGTTTAAGAAAAATTTGAATGCATAAGGAAAATTTTATAAATACAAAGCTCGGTTAGTAGAAAAAGGTTATTCCCATGTAGAGGGAATTGATTTTGGTGAAATTTTCTCTCGTGTTACCAAGTTAACTTCTATTAGATTTATTTAGTCTATTGTTGATGCATTTTATTTTGAAGTAGAATAGGTGGATGTGAAGAAAACATTTATGCATGGGGATCTATAAGAATAAATATACATGAAGCTGCCAAAAGGCTTTGTTGTGAAGGAAAAGAAAGAGCTAGTATGCAGGATGAAAAAGTCCTTGTATATGTTAAAGAAATCACCAAGGAATTGTCTTCACCAGGAGAAAAGTGGGTCATTGTGTGTATTTCAAATTAATCGGTGATCATCTTATTTATTTGGTCTTGTATGTGGATGATATGTTGATAATAGGAAACGACAAGGATATTATCCAGGATGTGCAAAACTTAGTTGTCCTCTAAGTTTTACATGAAGGATCTTGGTGTTTCAAATTTCATTTTGGGCATGGAAATTAAAAGAGATCGGGAAAATTCAAAATTTTGGTTAAATTAGAGGAATTATGTCTAGAAAATGTTGTAGAGGTTTAATATGCAGGAAGGTAAACTAGTCAGAGCCCCTATTCTTGTAGGTGTAAATTTATTTGTGGATCAGTGTCCCAAGACAAGGGAAGATGAAGAGGAAATGTCTTGTGTTCTATATGAAAGTGTGGTTGGAATTTTATTGTATGAAATGGTCTTTACTATAACATACATTTCACATGCAATGGGAGTTTTGCGTAGGTATATGTCAAAACTAGGGAAGGAGCATTGTAAAAGAGTAAAGAGGGTTTTCAAGTATTTTTGTGGCACTACTAGCTATATATTGAGCTGCCAAGGAAGTCTAGGATTGAATAGAGTGTTGGACATACATGGCTTTGTTGATGCAAGTATAGATGGAGATCTGGATCGTAGAATATCTACAAGTGGGTATGTGTTTAACCTCTTTGGAGGAGAAATTAGTTGGATGAAAAAAATACATTCTATAGTAGCACTTTCAACTACAGAAGGTAAAGAAATGGTATTGATCCAAGTGGATATTGGTAAACACCCACCTATTCCACTAACTCAAAACAAAATTTTCATTTTGGTAGATTTTCTACAATTGTTTAGGTCTCAAACTTATGAGGCCCTTTTGAGTCCCTAAACAACATTTGTTTGAGGTCACAACACCCAATAAATGCATATGGGTATATTGTTCCATTCATAATGTGTACTCCTCAGTTATAACTTTTTGAAAAGATATCAAGCACCCCAAACAAAGATTGTATGAAAAATTTACGCCCTAGGGAAGTTGACGTATCAACTACCCCCATTGGGGCCAACAAACCTTTTGGTGTTTCATCTTCTGGGGTTAGGGTTTTGGATGTCTAGGGTTTTATCATTTATTCTTTATGTTAAAAAGGAATTTTGAACCTCATTTTAAACACATCTTCTTGTGAATGAACATAGTCGTCACATCTCTTCTTAGAGATAAGATACCACCATTCTAGCGAGTTCATTCACTCTTTTTTTCTACAGTTTCTATACATTTCTCTCATTAATATAAATTGTGTATTAGTTTATCTCTATGTTTCCTGTAATATATTTGTGTATTTACTTGTTATATATCCTCCTTGATTTCATTCTCAAAATAATACAGATCAGTGGTATTAGAGAAGACTGATCCATTTTGTTTCTTAGTGCATGTCCCTGATGAGCTTAGGGTATAGAGAGTTGGCTCTCAAACTAGTTTCTCTTGAGGACAACCGATCTTTCTAGCCCAAGAGGCCTCCATGGAGAAATAAAAGAGAGATGAGGGAGTAGGATATTATATTCATGTATTGTTTGAGGAATCCCTAACGCAGTTGAGGGACGAAATGATGGAAACTTTTTCCCAATTCCTTCAACAATTGCCAACAACAACATATGTGTCTTCAGTAAGCATCCACTTTGGAGGTTCTGCCCCTTTCAAGGTAAAAGTTAATTTTGATATTCTTGTGTTTGAAGGTTAGATAGATGTGGATGCTTTGAAAAAGTGGTTAAATCTTCTAGAAGGTTATTTCTCTTTCCACAATTTTTCTGACAGGTAAAATATCACCTTTGCGCTCCTTAAGGATGTCCCCCATGTCAAAAATTGGTGGGAAGATTACTATGAGAAAAATTACACAGAGAAGTCTAGAATGTTTGAGGTTGAATCCAATTGGGATTTTTTTATGGATTTCATCAAGGATTAGTATTAGCCTGTTGGAAACTATGATGACCAGTACATGAGATGGACCACACTACGTTGGGAGAGGGACCAAACAGTGCCATAGTTCACAAATACCTTCCATGCCTTTTACACCAAGTTGGGTATCAAATACTCTAAGTGGAATCCGGTTCTAAAATATCGTGGGTTTATACAAAAGTACATCCAAATAGAAATGGAGTTTATGGACATGTCATCACTGGGAGCCGCTCATCGATATGTTGTCAAAATTGAGTAGAATTTTTAGCAGTGGAATAAGAGGGAGTTAGGGTCTACAAATATGCAATAAGAGAAGTATGGTAAAGGTGTCCCCAACTCATAAAACATCCAACTTCAAGACAAAGAATCCAAGATGTAGGAAAATAAGGGTAATTGAAAGATGAAGAAGGACACTAGAAAGTGGTGCAACTTCCACAAAATCCATTGGAACAACACTAATGAATGTCACTCGAAATAGTCAGTGGTGGTTGAGCTCAAAGAAAAAGAGCCCAAACGGAACTCAGAATCTTATTTAGAAAAAAATATAAGGTGATAGATCATTGATGCAGAACCCAATACTACCATCAGAACTACAACAATCCAACCAGAAGAAATAGAGGATCCTGAGGAGGGGGAGTGCCTCTTCCATTCATAGATGTGGGTGAAGAGAACCCCACTTCATTTAATTGTTGATAGAAGAAGCCAAAGGAAATTAATCTCAAAAGAGGTCATCAGGCAGTTGGATTTGTTGACAACACCACACCTGCAACCATACAACATCAAGTGGATTTGCTAGGAATGATATCTTCACGTTAGCCAAAACAATTTCTTGTCCTTCAACATCAAGCCCTTGAAGGATGAGGTATTGTGTGATGTTGCCCCAATGGAATTTTGTGATGTTATTTTAGAAAGGCTATATATGTGGAATAATCATGTTATTTATGAGTCTTGACCCCGTAGTTTCATTGTTACTTTGGGGGGGCAGCTCTACAGTTGTAATGTCCCCATTTTTGGATTCCCCTGCTCTGCAATTCGAGGTGAACTTTTGGGTTTATGTCATCCTAACAAAAGGGGTAAACTAAGGTTAACAGTGAGCTTAGGTGGTTTGGAGTTGTTATATGAATCCCATACTAGTCCATTTACTACTTTTCATCATCAAGATCATGTATGCACAATTCGTTCTTGGTTTCGTGGAATTCTAACGAATCTCATAAATTGAGGTCATTATTGAGCATAATTTAACTAAATGAACTAATGGTATTATTTGGATCACATTATCTAATGGAATACCTTAGTGTAATAGCTCGTTGGAACCAGAACGAAAATGTCTAAAGGTTGTGATAATGAGAAAGGGATTTCTCACATACATGAATGTCCTACAAGCCAATTAATCACTTTCTGAAATTAAAAGGTAATTAATTAATTACTTAATGTCACTGGAGTAGGAAAAAATGTTTTTAAAAGGTGACATTGAGTAATCAGATAAAAAAGTGTATAAGTGACAATTGAGTTTATAAAGTCACTTTAATTTATCAAAAGGGTAAAAGGGTCTGAAAAAGGTTCAACAAGAGAGTAAAAGGAGAATGAGGGGCTCCCTCTCTCATTATGCATATGTTATTTTCTAAAAATGAATTGAGAGAACTCTTGTGGCTTTGGCTCTTTAGGATGGAAACCCTACATATATTGGAATATTGGTTTTGGTGGTGAAACTATCCACCCTATCTGTTCATTGAGAGGATATCATCCAAATATTTTTATTGTGCTTCATGTGGCTGAGTATTTCACTCTTGGAAGAGAAATGTTTCTCATATGAAGCGGAGTTTTCGTTTGTAGCGGCTGAGTTTTTCAAGGTTGGGTTGTTTTTCTTCATATAGGATAAGATTACACCTTGTTGGGAGAGTTAGTGGTAGAGGGGATCATATTACTGACTTCATGGGAAATTTCTTGCTTGCTAGGTGCATTTTCTACTTGCTAGGCACTTTCTTTAGAGGGTGGGTGAACTTTCATGTAAGTTGGGTGCAATTTCTAGAGGAATATTATAGTTGGGTCCATGATACTAGTTGTTGGGAGAAGGATTTTATTTGTTGGATTGTATTATTTAGATCTGAAGTGGTTCTTTTTGTTGGGAGGTCAAGTCATATTGTGGACAGAGGTATTTCAAATATGGATTGTTGTCCATTCCTCATCTTGTAGTTGTACACATATATCAGTTTACATGGATGTCCCTTGTCGTATATAACTATTGTGTAATCTATATATGTTTTGGCCATAATTTATCTACACAAATGTAGTGATTTATTCTATATACAGGTCAAATTTATGTTTATTTAATTGTTGTTATAGCATTCCTATCAATGCCTAAATGTATTGTTTTTTTCATATAATATAAGTGCAATAATTTGTAGGTATATATGATTCTTGTGTATTCTATATTATTAGAAAAATAACCTAGCACTACAGCATAATTAATACAATTTATTGGCAATCAAACTATTTCAAAAAAATACATCCCAACCAACAAACCAAGCTAAAATTTGAAAATTTAGCAAGGGATATTACAATGGTATAAGAGTTGGTTTTCCTACTAGCTTGAGGGGGGAATCAGTGAGGAATATTTGTAATATTCTTGCATAGGGGCGACAATGGTTGATGCGGGATATGGAAAGCCATCAAATCATTGCAGGGAACATTGGAGCTAGTGGTTTAAAGGGGAAACAAACGTGACAGAAAGGATAGAATGAGGAGTTTGTCGAATGTTTGAGGGATTATATGGCGCTTAGTGAGGAATTTAACACAACCATGTCATTCAATGATTTTTTCACCATCAAACATCCTAAGTGGTATTAACCCCGAGTATTAATGGACAAGAAGGTGAAGGTGCCAAAGAAAAAAGAACTAGTTCCTAAAGATAATGATGCTTCTAAAAGTGAGGAAAATGTTGACTCTTATTATATTTCTTCTCCTGCAAATGAGCACATGGGTGATGATGAGGCCTTAGAACCTGAGACCACAAAGGATATTTTGGCAGACAAGGAATAAGATAGCACTAATACAGTTTTATTTTAGTAGAATGACATTGTAATTTCGAATGAAGAAGAAGCAAACAATGTGGATGGTATGGGGGACAAAATTCTCTTTGATGTTTACGTAGAGACCATCTTTGATGGTCCTGGTGGAGAGAAGAGTTCCCTTGATGAAGCAGTGCTTGATCACGATGCTATCCCACCTTTTGGAGATTGCATGGTATCATCTAGTGAGCCAATTGGTTTTGATGAGGGTTTTCTAGAACCTAAGTATGATGAGGATTCAATGCATTATCCTATCTATGATGCTTATGGCGATGCAGACATGATTTTACCTAAATATGATGAAGGTTGGGTATTTGCAGAATTTTCATGGGTATGGTTCCATATTCTCAAGAGCCATGTATGGAGGATGACAGAGGAGAGGCTGATTTTGGAGGTGAAAGAAAATCAAAATATCTATTGTATGACACCCCACACCATGTTGATGAAATTGAAAAAACACCCTTAGAATTGCGTTATTTGGAGGACCAATTATTGGTCACAAAGGAGAAAATTGTACAAGTGTTGTCAAGGGAAGATGGTGCTCATAAGTTGATTGAAGAACTTATTTGGAAAACCCATATGGAGGAGAGACAAAAAGGAGTTCCAGGTGGAGTCACTAGAGATAAATTTCACATAATCAAAGAGTCACTAGAGAAGATGAAATAAATTGCTTGCAGTTGTTCATGGATAGGGAACTTTCTCTCAAGTTCACTAGAGACAAGGAAAGGTTGAGGATATTTGTTACTAGTTGAGTTTGGCATGCTCTTCATCACTTACAATGGGGACTCCATAATCGTTGACAGTCGTGAAATATGAGGAAGTGATTGGCACTCATGATTTGAGGGAGGATCCTCTTGTGATGATGCGACATGAGGATCATTCACAGTTGCAGATGCTTGAGGAGAGGTATGACACAGAGGGTTTTGAATATGCTCATATTTTTCATTGTGGGGATCATGAATCATTTATTTTGGAGAGACCACTAAAGGCTCAAGACTTATCTATGGAGGAGATAGTTGAGCACATTTCTTGGGTACTAGCCCATAAGGAAGTATATGCATCCATGGATTGGGTGGACAGGTACATGACAGACATGGGCACACTCTGGGATGCAGGTTCAAGGGACATCAGTAGAGAGGTGGATACAATAGTACCTATAGGATATAGGGTGGTGCAGGATGATTCAATGATCATTAGAAAAGTGCATGTGTATTCATTAGCACGTGGTAGTGTATAGTGGATTTTTGGGGTGTTTCCGCCAGGGAGACCTCCCGACAAATTCCTTGAGCACACCATTGAGTTGAGGTTGACCAAGATAGGTGATTGGATGGATGAGCATCAGGGAGAAACATATACCTTGGTGATTGATCTTCATCTTGCATATCATTAGATGAGCATCAGGGAGATAGATAGGAACGGGTCTTCTTCTAGATTTCATTATGATCTCTTGGTCATTCCCTTGGGGTTGACCAATGCACTAGTTATTTTCTAGTCTTGCAGAAAGTGGTAGAAGCATATATTATTTTTATTTGATTATGTCATTATATACAACAGGACACATGCAAATGAGATAGGTGGCATTATGGCCATGATATAGGTCTTTCATGTGGACCATGTGATCATTGTGCAAAATGCACCGAAGGAGATCCAAACTCTATTGGAGTGGTCCATAGAGATGTTAGAAGGAATTGGTAGTGGTGGAATTCCAATTTTATGGTGGGATCCTGGAATTAATCGAAGTAATAGATTACTTCAGATGATGAGGATGATATACATGGTTGCATCAGTGATCGGTCTATGTCATTGTGGGGAGGTTGTGAGAGGATTTGTTAAGCTTTGTTCTATATGGCGAGGTATATTTTCCCCCATGATAAATAGGATCGATTTTTTCCATGGGTTGGTAGTCTTTGGCTTCACGAAGTTGTGTTGGAGAGACATGATCCAAGATAACCAGTTCAACTTAGGGGTCTAGGGGAGTAGAGTGAATTTTGGACATGGTGATCAGACGAACATGATCGAAAGAGTGCAATGTCAATGTAATGGTTCCCCTTAGATATTAATTTGGGACTCGGGAACTCTAGTGTTTGACAACATGACAATTGATACATAAGAGATGGCCATTTTTCACTCTATGGAGTTTACTCTTGATATGCTTAGGACTGGATGCTTGGAGGAGTGGTCTTTTTATGATTTGACCACATTTGTAGAGTTGATGATTGCATGTGTTAATAGAGGTGGTAAGATGTATTCTTGTATTAAAACCTTGCATAGTAGTGATATGAGCAGAGAGTGTTTCACATCACCTAGGCATGCCTGAGAGAGGTTCGCATGGAGGGGATTCACAAAAAATGTAGGATAAGATATGGGGGAGTGTATGACTTGGAAACATCACAAGTTGGAGCACACTCATCCCATTAGATTGATGGAGACTTTGACTATTTTTGGGTGAGAGTGGGAGAGCATGTTGATAGATTGCATCATAGGTTCATCAAGGGTGTAGTGGGAATATATCATGCATGCAACGGTTCACCAATTCATGCACTTTCTGGTGATTTTTTTAGAGTGTGGGGTGACACGGGTGGTAGAGATATCTAGTGAAGAGATGTTTAGAGTCCATGAGCAGCTTAAATTCATTTCTAGTGATCATGACATACTTCCTTTTCTGATATGTGAGATTGAATATGGAAGTGGATTTGTAGGTCATGACTTCCCCCAGATGCCTATGCTAGAAACCATTCATGGTGCTAGGTACAACCCTTGTAGGTATTTAATCTTGAATTCCTAGGAGAGGAGGATGAAGACTAGACATGACAGTCAGACGATTATGATCATAGTGGTGCAGCATCAACATGATAGTCCCTTTCTGAGATTAGCTTGGGATACTAGGATTTCAATATTAGACTGTTCATTATCTGACAAATAGGTGATGGTTAGTTTTTTCTTCTATGAGATTGGTTCCCTAGTAGAGTATTTCTTTAAGGGGTTGATCAAGTTGTTGCAGTATCAAAATTTTATACTCATCGACAGTATTCAGGAGGTTTCTTATGTCAGTACCTTTTCAGACCACGTGTTAAGCGGAGGATTCTTCACATATTCCAGGGTGGTTCGGGACATTGGTATCATTTTCAATTTCATTCAAGTTCAACAAATGGAGCATCAGGTTGTGGTGGAATTGCTTGAGGACAAGAAATATTTGGGAAGGGAGGATTGTAATGTCCCCATTTTTGGATTCCCCTGTTTTGTAGTTGGAGGAAACCTTTTGGGTTTATGTTAGCCTCACCAGAGGGGTAAATTGAGGTTAATAGTGAGCTCAGTAGTTTGGAGGAGTTAGATGAGGCCCAGACTAGTCCATTTAAAATTTTTCATCATTAGGATCATTTCCCCACAATTTGTTCTTGGTTCCATACCATTCAAATAATTCTCATAAATTGAGGTCATTATTGAGCATAATTAATTAAATTCACTAATGGTATTATTTGGATCACATTGTCTGAGGGAATACCTTAGTGTAATATCTCGTTGGAAATGAAATGAAAAGTTTTAAAGTTTGGGATAATGAGAAATGTAATTTTGATGTCCAGGAATGTCCTAGAAGCAAACTAAACATTTTCTGACATTAAAAGGGAATTAATTAATTATTTAATGTAATTGGAGCGGGAAAACAATATTTTTAAAAGGTGACATTGAGTAATCAGATAAAAATGAGACTAAGTGGATATTGACTTAATAAATTCACTTTAATTTATTAAAAGGGTAAAAGGGTTGGAAAAGGGGTCAACGAGAGAATAAAAATAGAATGAGGGGCACCCTCTTTCATTATGCATATGTTATTTTATAAAAAATAACTACGAGAGATCTTGTGGATTTGGATATTTGGGATGGAAACCCTAGAGAGATTGGAATATTGGTTTCAATGGTGAAACTATACACCCTAGTTGGTCATTGAGAGGAGATCATCCAGATATTCTTATTTTGCTTCATGTGGCTGAGTATTTCACTCTTGGAAGTGAAGGCTTTCTCCTCTGAAGAAGATTTTTCATTTGTGGC
>ML777054.1:223592-238384 GCA_009831015.1 Picea engelmannii | reverse complement strand
AATCACCAAGGAATTGTCTTCACCAGGAGAAAAGTGGGTCATTGTGTGTATTTCAAATTAATCGGTGATCATCTTATTTATTTGGTCTTGTATGTGGATGATATGTTGATAATAGGAAACGACAAGGATATTATCCAGGATGTGCAAAACTTAGTTGTCCTCTAAGTTTTACATGAAGGATCTTGGTGTTTCAAATTTCATTTTGGGCATGGAAATTAAAAGAGATCGGGAAAATTCAAAATTTTGGTTAAATTAGAGGAATTATGTCTAGAAAATGTTGTAGAGGTTTAATATGCAGGAAGGTAAACTAGTCAGAGCCCCTATTCTTGTAGGTGTAAATTTATTTGTGGATCAGTGTCCCAAGACAAGGGAAGATGAAGAGGAAATGTCTTGTGTTCTATATGAAAGTGTGGTTGGAATTTTATTGTATGAAATGGTCTTTACTATAACATACATTTCACATGCAATGGGAGTTTTGCGTAGGTATATGTCAAAACTAGGGAAGGAGCATTGTAAAAGAGTAAAGAGGGTTTTCAAGTATTTTTGTGGCACTACTAGCTATATATTGAGCTGCCAAGGAAGTCTAGGATTGAATAGAGTGTTGGACATACATGGCTTTGTTGATGCAAGTATAGATGGAGATCTGGATCGTAGAATATCTACAAGTGGGTATGTGTTTAACCTCTTTGGAGGAGAAATTAGTTGGATGAAAAAAATACATTCTATAGTAGCACTTTCAACTACAGAAGGTAAAGAAATGGTATTGATCCAAGTGGATATTGGTAAACACCCACCTATTCCACTAACTCAAAACAAAATTTTCATTTTGGTAGATTTTCTACAATTGTTTAGGTCTCAAACTTATGAGGCCCTTTTGAGTCCCTAAACAACATTTGTTTGAGGTCACAACACCCAATAAATGCATATGGGTATATTGTTCCATTCATAATGTGTACTCCTCAGTTATAACTTTTTGAAAAGATATCAAGCACCCCAAACAAAGATTGTATGAAAAATTTACGCCCTAGGGAAGTTGACGTATCAACTACCCCCATTGGGGCCAACAAACCTTTTGGTGTTTCATCTTCTGGGGTTAGGGTTTTGGATGTCTAGGGTTTTATCATTTATTCTTTATGTTAAAAAGGAATTTTGAACCTCATTTTAAACACATCTTCTTGTGAATGAACATAGTCGTCACATCTCTTCTTAGAGATAAGATACCACCATTCTAGCGAGTTCATTCACTCTTTTTTTCTACAGTTTCTATACATTTCTCTCATTAATATAAATTGTGTATTAGTTTATCTCTATGTTTCCTGTAATATATTTGTGTATTTACTTGTTATATATCCTCCTTGATTTCATTCTCAAAATAATACAGATCAGTGGTATTAGAGAAGACTGATCCATTTTGTTTCTTAGTGCATGTCCCTGATGAGCTTAGGGTATAGAGAGTTGGCTCTCAAACTAGTTTCTCTTGAGGACAACCGATCTTTCTAGCCCAAGAGGCCTCCATGGAGAAATAAAAGAGAGATGAGGGAGTAGGATATTATATTCATGTATTGTTTGAGGAATCCCTAACGCAGTTGAGGGACGAAATGATGGAAACTTTTTCCCAATTCCTTCAACAATTGCCAACAACAACATATGTGTCTTCAGTAAGCATCCACTTTGGAGGTTCTGCCCCTTTCAAGGTAAAAGTTAATTTTGATATTCTTGTGTTTGAAGGTTAGATAGATGTGGATGCTTTGAAAAAGTGGTTAAATCTTCTAGAAGGTTATTTCTCTTTCCACAATTTTTCTGACAGGTAAAATATCACCTTTGCGCTCCTTAAGGATGTCCCCCATGTCAAAAATTGGTGGGAAGATTACTATGAGAAAAATTACACAGAGAAGTCTAGAATGTTTGAGGTTGAATCCAATTGGGATTTTTTTATGGATTTCATCAAGGATTAGTATTAGCCTGTTGGAAACTATGATGACCAGTACATGAGATGGACCACACTACGTTGGGAGAGGGACCAAACAGTGCCATAGTTCACAAATACCTTCCATGCCTTTTACACCAAGTTGGGTATCAAATACTCTAAGTGGAATCCGGTTCTAAAATATCGTGGGTTTATACAAAAGTACATCCAAATAGAAATGGAGTTTATGGACATGTCATCACTGGGAGCCGCTCATCGATATGTTGTCAAAATTGAGTAGAATTTTTAGCAGTGGAATAAGAGGGAGTTAGGGTCTACAAATATGCAATAAGAGAAGTATGGTAAAGGTGTCCCCAACTCATAAAACATCCAACTTCAAGACAAAGAATCCAAGATGTAGGAAAATAAGGGTAATTGAAAGATGAAGAAGGACACTAGAAAGTGGTGCAACTTCCACAAAATCCATTGGAACAACACTAATGAATGTCACTCGAAATAGTCAGTGGTGGTTGAGCTCAAAGAAAAAGAGCCCAAACGGAACTCAGAATCTTATTTAGAAAAAAATATAAGGTGATAGATCATTGATGCAGAACCCAATACTACCATCAGAACTACAACAATCCAACCAGAAGAAATAGAGGATCCTGAGGAGGGGGAGTGCCTCTTCCATTCATAGATGTGGGTGAAGAGAACCCCACTTCATTTAATTGTTGATAGAAGAAGCCAAAGGAAATTAATCTCAAAAGAGGTCATCAGGCAGTTGGATTTGTTGACAACACCACACCTGCAACCATACAACATCAAGTGGATTTGCTAGGAATGATATCTTCACGTTAGCCAAAACAATTTCTTGTCCTTCAACATCAAGCCCTTGAAGGATGAGGTATTGTGTGATGTTGCCCCAATGGAATTTTGTGATGTTATTTTAGAAAGGCTATATATGTGGAATAATCATGTTATTTATGAGTCTTGACCCCGTAGTTTCATTGTTACTTTGGGGGGGCAGCTCTACAGTTGTAATGTCCCCATTTTTGGATTCCCCTGCTCTGCAATTCGAGGTGAACTTTTGGGTTTATGTCATCCTAACAAAAGGGGTAAACTAAGGTTAACAGTGAGCTTAGGTGGTTTGGAGTTGTTATATGAATCCCATACTAGTCCATTTACTACTTTTCATCATCAAGATCATGTATGCACAATTCGTTCTTGGTTTCGTGGAATTCTAACGAATCTCATAAATTGAGGTCATTATTGAGCATAATTTAACTAAATGAACTAATGGTATTATTTGGATCACATTATCTAATGGAATACCTTAGTGTAATAGCTCGTTGGAACCAGAACGAAAATGTCTAAAGGTTGTGATAATGAGAAAGGGATTTCTCACATACATGAATGTCCTACAAGCCAATTAATCACTTTCTGAAATTAAAAGGTAATTAATTAATTACTTAATGTCACTGGAGTAGGAAAAAATGTTTTTAAAAGGTGACATTGAGTAATCAGATAAAAAAGTGTATAAGTGACAATTGAGTTTATAAAGTCACTTTAATTTATCAAAAGGGTAAAAGGGTCTGAAAAAGGTTCAACAAGAGAGTAAAAGGAGAATGAGGGGCTCCCTCTCTCATTATGCATATGTTATTTTCTAAAAATGAATTGAGAGAACTCTTGTGGCTTTGGCTCTTTAGGATGGAAACCCTACATATATTGGAATATTGGTTTTGGTGGTGAAACTATCCACCCTATCTGTTCATTGAGAGGATATCATCCAAATATTTTTATTGTGCTTCATGTGGCTGAGTATTTCACTCTTGGAAGAGAAATGTTTCTCATATGAAGCGGAGTTTTCGTTTGTAGCGGCTGAGTTTTTCAAGGTTGGGTTGTTTTTCTTCATATAGGATAAGATTACACCTTGTTGGGAGAGTTAGTGGTAGAGGGGATCATATTACTGACTTCATGGGAAATTTCTTGCTTGCTAGGTGCATTTTCTACTTGCTAGGCACTTTCTTTAGAGGGTGGGTGAACTTTCATGTAAGTTGGGTGCAATTTCTAGAGGAATATTATAGTTGGGTCCATGATACTAGTTGTTGGGAGAAGGATTTTATTTGTTGGATTGTATTATTTAGATCTGAAGTGGTTCTTTTTGTTGGGAGGTCAAGTCATATTGTGGACAGAGGTATTTCAAATATGGATTGTTGTCCATTCCTCATCTTGTAGTTGTACACATATATCAGTTTACATGGATGTCCCTTGTCGTATATAACTATTGTGTAATCTATATATGTTTTGGCCATAATTTATCTACACAAATGTAGTGATTTATTCTATATACAGGTCAAATTTATGTTTATTTAATTGTTGTTATAGCATTCCTATCAATGCCTAAATGTATTGTTTTTTTCATATAATATAAGTGCAATAATTTGTAGGTATATATGATTCTTGTGTATTCTATATTATTAGAAAAATAACCTAGCACTACAGCATAATTAATACAATTTATTGGCAATCAAACTATTTCAAAAAAATACATCCCAACCAACAAACCAAGCTAAAATTTGAAAATTTAGCAAGGGATATTACAATGGTATAAGAGTTGGTTTTCCTACTAGCTTGAGGGGGGAATCAGTGAGGAATATTTGTAATATTCTTGCATAGGGGCGACAATGGTTGATGCGGGATATGGAAAGCCATCAAATCATTGCAGGGAACATTGGAGCTAGTGGTTTAAAGGGGAAACAAACGTGACAGAAAGGATAGAATGAGGAGTTTGTCGAATGTTTGAGGGATTATATGGCGCTTAGTGAGGAATTTAACACAACCATGTCATTCAATGATTTTTTCACCATCAAACATCCTAAGTGGTATTAACCCCGAGTATTAATGGACAAGAAGGTGAAGGTGCCAAAGAAAAAAGAACTAGTTCCTAAAGATAATGATGCTTCTAAAAGTGAGGAAAATGTTGACTCTTATTATATTTCTTCTCCTGCAAATGAGCACATGGGTGATGATGAGGCCTTAGAACCTGAGACCACAAAGGATATTTTGGCAGACAAGGAATAAGATAGCACTAATACAGTTTTATTTTAGTAGAATGACATTGTAATTTCGAATGAAGAAGAAGCAAACAATGTGGATGGTATGGGGGACAAAATTCTCTTTGATGTTTACGTAGAGACCATCTTTGATGGTCCTGGTGGAGAGAAGAGTTCCCTTGATGAAGCAGTGCTTGATCACGATGCTATCCCACCTTTTGGAGATTGCATGGTATCATCTAGTGAGCCAATTGGTTTTGATGAGGGTTTTCTAGAACCTAAGTATGATGAGGATTCAATGCATTATCCTATCTATGATGCTTATGGCGATGCAGACATGATTTTACCTAAATATGATGAAGGTTGGGTATTTGCAGAATTTTCATGGGTATGGTTCCATATTCTCAAGAGCCATGTATGGAGGATGACAGAGGAGAGGCTGATTTTGGAGGTGAAAGAAAATCAAAATATCTATTGTATGACACCCCACACCATGTTGATGAAATTGAAAAAACACCCTTAGAATTGCGTTATTTGGAGGACCAATTATTGGTCACAAAGGAGAAAATTGTACAAGTGTTGTCAAGGGAAGATGGTGCTCATAAGTTGATTGAAGAACTTATTTGGAAAACCCATATGGAGGAGAGACAAAAAGGAGTTCCAGGTGGAGTCACTAGAGATAAATTTCACATAATCAAAGAGTCACTAGAGAAGATGAAATAAATTGCTTGCAGTTGTTCATGGATAGGGAACTTTCTCTCAAGTTCACTAGAGACAAGGAAAGGTTGAGGATATTTGTTACTAGTTGAGTTTGGCATGCTCTTCATCACTTACAATGGGGACTCCATAATCGTTGACAGTCGTGAAATATGAGGAAGTGATTGGCACTCATGATTTGAGGGAGGATCCTCTTGTGATGATGCGACATGAGGATCATTCACAGTTGCAGATGCTTGAGGAGAGGTATGACACAGAGGGTTTTGAATATGCTCATATTTTTCATTGTGGGGATCATGAATCATTTATTTTGGAGAGACCACTAAAGGCTCAAGACTTATCTATGGAGGAGATAGTTGAGCACATTTCTTGGGTACTAGCCCATAAGGAAGTATATGCATCCATGGATTGGGTGGACAGGTACATGACAGACATGGGCACACTCTGGGATGCAGGTTCAAGGGACATCAGTAGAGAGGTGGATACAATAGTACCTATAGGATATAGGGTGGTGCAGGATGATTCAATGATCATTAGAAAAGTGCATGTGTATTCATTAGCACGTGGTAGTGTATAGTGGATTTTTGGGGTGTTTCCGCCAGGGAGACCTCCCGACAAATTCCTTGAGCACACCATTGAGTTGAGGTTGACCAAGATAGGTGATTGGATGGATGAGCATCAGGGAGAAACATATACCTTGGTGATTGATCTTCATCTTGCATATCATTAGATGAGCATCAGGGAGATAGATAGGAACGGGTCTTCTTCTAGATTTCATTATGATCTCTTGGTCATTCCCTTGGGGTTGACCAATGCACTAGTTATTTTCTAGTCTTGCAGAAAGTGGTAGAAGCATATATTATTTTTATTTGATTATGTCATTATATACAACAGGACACATGCAAATGAGATAGGTGGCATTATGGCCATGATATAGGTCTTTCATGTGGACCATGTGATCATTGTGCAAAATGCACCGAAGGAGATCCAAACTCTATTGGAGTGGTCCATAGAGATGTTAGAAGGAATTGGTAGTGGTGGAATTCCAATTTTATGGTGGGATCCTGGAATTAATCGAAGTAATAGATTACTTCAGATGATGAGGATGATATACATGGTTGCATCAGTGATCGGTCTATGTCATTGTGGGGAGGTTGTGAGAGGATTTGTTAAGCTTTGTTCTATATGGCGAGGTATATTTTCCCCCATGATAAATAGGATCGATTTTTTCCATGGGTTGGTAGTCTTTGGCTTCACGAAGTTGTGTTGGAGAGACATGATCCAAGATAACCAGTTCAACTTAGGGGTCTAGGGGAGTAGAGTGAATTTTGGACATGGTGATCAGACGAACATGATCGAAAGAGTGCAATGTCAATGTAATGGTTCCCCTTAGATATTAATTTGGGACTCGGGAACTCTAGTGTTTGACAACATGACAATTGATACATAAGAGATGGCCATTTTTCACTCTATGGAGTTTACTCTTGATATGCTTAGGACTGGATGCTTGGAGGAGTGGTCTTTTTATGATTTGACCACATTTGTAGAGTTGATGATTGCATGTGTTAATAGAGGTGGTAAGATGTATTCTTGTATTAAAACCTTGCATAGTAGTGATATGAGCAGAGAGTGTTTCACATCACCTAGGCATGCCTGAGAGAGGTTCGCATGGAGGGGATTCACAAAAAATGTAGGATAAGATATGGGGGAGTGTATGACTTGGAAACATCACAAGTTGGAGCACACTCATCCCATTAGATTGATGGAGACTTTGACTATTTTTGGGTGAGAGTGGGAGAGCATGTTGATAGATTGCATCATAGGTTCATCAAGGGTGTAGTGGGAATATATCATGCATGCAACGGTTCACCAATTCATGCACTTTCTGGTGATTTTTTTAGAGTGTGGGGTGACACGGGTGGTAGAGATATCTAGTGAAGAGATGTTTAGAGTCCATGAGCAGCTTAAATTCATTTCTAGTGATCATGACATACTTCCTTTTCTGATATGTGAGATTGAATATGGAAGTGGATTTGTAGGTCATGACTTCCCCCAGATGCCTATGCTAGAAACCATTCATGGTGCTAGGTACAACCCTTGTAGGTATTTAATCTTGAATTCCTAGGAGAGGAGGATGAAGACTAGACATGACAGTCAGACGATTATGATCATAGTGGTGCAGCATCAACATGATAGTCCCTTTCTGAGATTAGCTTGGGATACTAGGATTTCAATATTAGACTGTTCATTATCTGACAAATAGGTGATGGTTAGTTTTTTCTTCTATGAGATTGGTTCCCTAGTAGAGTATTTCTTTAAGGGGTTGATCAAGTTGTTGCAGTATCAAAATTTTATACTCATCGACAGTATTCAGGAGGTTTCTTATGTCAGTACCTTTTCAGACCACGTGTTAAGCGGAGGATTCTTCACATATTCCAGGGTGGTTCGGGACATTGGTATCATTTTCAATTTCATTCAAGTTCAACAAATGGAGCATCAGGTTGTGGTGGAATTGCTTGAGGACAAGAAATATTTGGGAAGGGAGGATTGTAATGTCCCCATTTTTGGATTCCCCTGTTTTGTAGTTGGAGGAAACCTTTTGGGTTTATGTTAGCCTCACCAGAGGGGTAAATTGAGGTTAATAGTGAGCTCAGTAGTTTGGAGGAGTTAGATGAGGCCCAGACTAGTCCATTTAAAATTTTTCATCATTAGGATCATTTCCCCACAATTTGTTCTTGGTTCCATACCATTCAAATAATTCTCATAAATTGAGGTCATTATTGAGCATAATTAATTAAATTCACTAATGGTATTATTTGGATCACATTGTCTGAGGGAATACCTTAGTGTAATATCTCGTTGGAAATGAAATGAAAAGTTTTAAAGTTTGGGATAATGAGAAATGTAATTTTGATGTCCAGGAATGTCCTAGAAGCAAACTAAACATTTTCTGACATTAAAAGGGAATTAATTAATTATTTAATGTAATTGGAGCGGGAAAACAATATTTTTAAAAGGTGACATTGAGTAATCAGATAAAAATGAGACTAAGTGGATATTGACTTAATAAATTCACTTTAATTTATTAAAAGGGTAAAAGGGTTGGAAAAGGGGTCAACGAGAGAATAAAAATAGAATGAGGGGCACCCTCTTTCATTATGCATATGTTATTTTATAAAAAATAACTACGAGAGATCTTGTGGATTTGGATATTTGGGATGGAAACCCTAGAGAGATTGGAATATTGGTTTCAATGGTGAAACTATACACCCTAGTTGGTCATTGAGAGGAGATCATCCAGATATTCTTATTTTGCTTCATGTGGCTGAGTATTTCACTCTTGGAAGTGAAGGCTTTCTCCTCTGAAGAAGATTTTTCATTTGTGGCGGTTGCATTTTTCAAGGTTGGGTTGTTTTTCTTCATATACGTTGAGCTTCCACCTTGTTGGGAGATTTAGTGGCAAAGGGGATCTTATTACCAACTAGAGGGGAAATTTCTTTCTTCTTGGGTGGATTTTCTACTTGTTGGGCTCTTTCTTTAGAGGCTAGGCGCACTTTCCTAGAAGATGGGCACAATTTCTAGAGGAATATTACAGTTGGGGCCATGATACTAATTGTCGAGAGAAGGATTTTATTTTTTGGGTTGTAATCTTTAGATCTAAAGTGGTGGTTTTTGTTGGGAGGTTGAGTCATATTATGGATAGAGGTATTTAAAATATGGATTGTTGTACATTCCTCATCTTCCATATGTACACATATATCAGTTTACAGTCATGTCCCTTCTCTTATATAATTGTTGTGTGATCTCTATATGTTTTTGCCACCATTTATCTACACACAGGTAGAAATTTATTCTATGTATCAGTCATATTTATGTTTACTTATGTATTGTTATAGAATTAATATCAGTTCCTAAATGTATTGACGTTGTCATATAATATAAGTGAAATAATTTATGGGTATACACCATGCTTGTGTATTCTATATTTTCAGGAAAATAACCCAACACTACTGCCCAATTAATAAAATTTGTTGGCACTCAAACTATTTCAAAACAAAGTATTTGAACTAACAAACCAAGCTAAATTTCAAAAAATTAGCAAGGGATATTACAACAGGGTACCAAAGGTAGTTTTGACTAATGTATCAAGAAAACAGTGCCTCAAAGTAATCTCTCATACTGCGAAATTTAGACTCTTCAGGATCTAGTCAGAAGGTGAACAGAAGGACATTGAGACCACCATAGACTCGGCCCAAGCCCTTTCTATCTAACAGAAGCAGGTCAAAAGGATTGTAGAAGAGCAAAAATATATTCTTTTTTCACCTAAGGGGATTCTTATTAAATGATTAGTCAATCCAAGCTATAACAAAGCCTTTCATAGCTCTATTGGCGACAACCCCTTTTAGGCGTGCTTGGGGTTCCAACCATTAGCCCCCATGGATATAACTCTTCATGTTGCATCTTAACCGACAGAGTCCTTCCACACTTAGGTAGATCATGAAACCATATTTGTTGAATGGATCCACCCCCTCCAAAAATAGTTTCATGAAATCCTTCAACAAGTTAATGACAAGTACAAATAGGACAACTTCTTCAGCAAGGAAATTAGCTCATCAAGTTTCAGATTCAACAAAAGATTCTCCATCTCCCATGGGAACTTAACACAATGGGGACCATTTATTTATAATAGGGGAGGAATGATCCAGGTGGATATTTGTGGCCACCCACCTATTCCACTAGCTCAAAACACATTTTTCCATTTTGGAAAATTTTCTACAGTTGTTCAAGTCGCAAACTTCCAGGGCCATTTTGAGGCCCTAAATGACGTTGTTTTTAGATGGAAGCCCCCAATATATATCTATTGGGATGAATTGAGTTGTTTTAAATGTGTAATCCTTTACTATACCTTTCCAACGAGGTATCAATCACCCCAAACGAATATCATATGCAAACGTTACGCCCTATGGAAGCTGACATATCAACTACCCCCATCGGAACCCACAAACCTTTTGGCATTTCATCTTTCGGGGTTAGGGTTTTGTATTTTTATGGTTTTCTCATTTATGATTTATGTTAAAAATTTCTTTTGAGACTCATTATAAACACATATTCTCATGAACGATCATATACTTCACATCTATTCTCAGAGATAAGATACCGCAATTCTAGTGAGTTCATTCACTCTATATTTTTTAAGGTTCTATACATTTATCTCACTAATAGAAATTGTGTATTATTGTATCTTTGTGTTTCTTGCAATCTCTCTCTCTCTATATGATCCAGATTATTTTCGGCATGAAATGAGATCGGAGATATAATAAAGAAATGCACAGAGATATCTTAGATATTCAATAATATAACAGAAATATATCATAGATGCAACCATAAACACGGAGATACAGTAATACACGATTTCTATTAATGAAATAAATGTACAGAGACTGTAAAAATACAGAGTGAAAGACTCGCTAGAATAGTGGCAGCTTATCTCTGAGAAGAGATGTGACGGCTACTCGCATTCGCAAGAAGATGATTACAATGAGGCTCTAAAGGAATTTTTACGATAAATAGGAATTCCAAAAGTCCTAGGCATCCAAAAACCTAACCCTAGGAGATGAAGCACCAAAAGTCATGTGGGCCCCGTTTGGGTAAGTGAGTACATCAACTTCCCGGGGTCGTAACTTTTGCGTACGATCTCTGTTTTAGGCGTATGATAGCTCATTGGAAAGGTATCATCGAGGAGATTAATTTTGGGGGATAAATAATGCCTTTGACTATCATTGAGAACCTTGATCTAGAAAAACCTTCATTTAGGCCCTTAAAATGGCCCCGTAAATTAAAACCTGCTAAAAATAGTAAATTGCCAAAATTGCAAGAAAATTGTTTTGAGCCAGTCGAAAAAGGTGGGTGAACACCGATATCCACATGGATAAATCCTCACTCCTTAGGAATCAATGGTATCCATTGCGTTGATTTCCCGAGGGAGAGGGAAAATTGTTTGTTGAATCTGCATCTTGGTGAGTTGCTTGTATTCTTGGAGACGTTGCGCTGCTTAGTTTGTGGAAATATGTCATGAACCTGTTGAGGTTGAGGTTGTTCAACAAGTCGAGATACATGAGAGGATGATGTGCAGAAGGAATATTTTCACTTTGTTGCAGCCTTGTCGACCTGCTTCTGTTGGATAGAAGGTGCTTGGGGCAAGTTTGTAGTGGTTGCAGTGTCCTTTTGTTCTCCTTTTGAAAAGATTATGAAGAAGTTGAATTTTGCAGTATGAGATACTACTTTGAGGCACTTTTTAGATGGAACAGTAGTCGGAACTACCTCTCGTATTCTGTAGAGATGACCCCCCAAAGTTACAATGACACTACAGGGTCGAGACTCATAAACAACATGGCGTCTCCACATATATGGTTGGCCCAAGAGAACATCACAGACATCCAGTGGGGAAACATCACATAATACCTCATCCTTGAAGGGTTGGATGTCATATGCCAATCGACACTATTGGCTGACATGGAGATCTCGTCCTTTCTGAAGCCACCCGATGTTGTATGGCTGCGGGTGTGGTGTTGTCGACAATCCCAGCTGTTTGACGACCTCTGCTGAGATGAGGTTCTTCTATCTTCCGTTATCAACAATAAAATGCAATGGGGTCTCCTTCACCCACATCTGTGAATGAAAAATACGCTCCCCCTTATCGGGATCTGTTGGTTCTTCTGTTTGAATTGTTGCGGTCGCGACAATAACAGTGGGGTCTACATTAATGATCTGTCCTTTACCAATATTTTCATAATCGGATTTTGAATCAGGGTTTGTCTCCTTGTCTTTGATCTCGACCACCAATGAATTTTTTGAGCAACATTCATCAGTGTTGTGCCAGGGGATTTTGTGGAAATCACACCATTTTCCAGTGTCCTTCTTTGTCTTCCCGTGACCCTTCTTTTCCTGTGTCTTAGAGTAGTTTTCGGGACACTGTTTGTTAGGGTCGTCTTTGTCATACTTTGGTTGTTGCGGATTTGCAAACCCGAATTCCCATTTTTTCTAGTGCTTAAATTTCTTCTCAATTTTAACAGCATATCGATAAGCAACATCGAGTGATGAGATGTCCAGAAAATCCATTTCATTATGGATGTATCTGTGTAGAGCCCCACGGTATTTCAGAACCAAATGTCACTTGAAGTCTTTGATACCCATCTTGGTGCGCAAGGTATGGAAGGTATTGGTGAACTCTGGAACTACTTGGCCCCTCTCTTGTCGTAGTGTGGTCCATCTCATGTACTGGTCCTCATAGTTGCCAACAGGGTAATACTGTTCTTTTACCGCATCCACAAAACAATCCCAAGTGGGATCGGCCCCATATATTCTAGACTCCTCTGTGGAACTTTGCTCCCAGTAAGTTTCCCACCAATGTTTGACATGAGATGATCTTTTCTTTATCAAAAAAATTGTGAACAGAGAAATAACCTTCTAGCAGAGTTAACCATTTTTCTAGGGCTTCTGGATCTATCTGTCCTTCAAATACAAGAATATCAAAATTAATTTGTACCTTGAAAGGCAAGGTGCCTCCAAAGTGGCCACTTGATGAAGATACGCCTGATGCTATTGGTAGACGTTGAAGGATGTGGGCAAAATTCTCCATCATTTCATCCCTCTATCGCGTGAGAGCTTTCTCAAGCAAAAGATTGATAGGATCGTCTGCTCCGTCGTTTTTCTTTTCTTCCTCCATTGAGAGTTTCTTGGGTGTACCAAAGAAATTGTCTTCAAGAGAGACAAGCTTGAGACCCAACTTGCTATACTTGGACCTCTTCGGGGACATGCACTGAAAAAACGATCAAGAGCAGCCTGCTCTAATACCACTGATCTAGATTATTTTCGTCACGAAATGAGATTGGAGATATAATAAAGAAATGCACAGAGATATCACAGATATTAAATAATATAACATAAATACATCATAGATGCAACCATAAACACAGAGATACATTAATACACGATTTCTATTAATGAAATAAATGTACAGAGACTATAAAAATACAGAGTGAAAGACTCGCTAGAATGGTGGCAGCTTATCTCTAAGAAGAGATGTGATGGTTACTCGCATTCACAAGAAGATAATTACAATGAGGCTCTGAAGGCCTTTTTATGATAAAAAGGAATGCCAAAAGTCTTAGGCATACAAAAACCTAACCCTAGGAGATGAAGCGCCAAAAGTCATGTGGGCCCCATTTGGGTAAGTGAGTACATCAACTTCTCGGGGTCGTAACTTTTGCATACAATCTCTGTTTTAGGCGTATGATAGCTCGTTGGAAAGGTATTGTCAATGAGATTCATTTTGGGGGCCCAATAATTCCTTTGGATATAATTGAGAACCTCGATCTCGAAAAACCTTCATTTAGGCCCTCAAAATGGCCCCGGAAGTTAAAACTTGCTAAAAATAGTGAATTGCCAAAATTGTCAGAAAACTATTTTGAGCCAGTCAGAAAAGGTGGGTGGCCACCGATATCCACCTGGATCACTATATATATATATATATATATATATATATATATATATATATATATATATATATATATATATATATATATATTATTGTTATATCTCAACCTTCATTTCATTCTCAAAATAATCCAAATTGGGTAGCCACTCATGCAAGAAAGGAAGTAGTATGGTTACAGAGATTGTGTTCAGGTATTGGGTTGGTGCAACAAGTTGTAAAGATAGATTCTAACAGTCAAAGTGCAATCTTCCTGGTAAATAACCTAACTTATCATTAAAATACAAATCATATTGTTGTTCAATATCACTTTGTGAGAGACATGGATGAAGAAAATAAGGTGTTGTTAATGAAGGTGGACACTTTGAAGAATGTTGCAGATTCATTAAAAAAATATATGAGCATTGATCATTTCTCTTGGTGTAGAGGATCTATGGGCACTGTTTCCCTAGATTGTTGACTATATAACCCTATACCCCCCTATATATAAAGAAAACAATAAGTGGGAGAATGCTCAGTACGTGTTATATTATTTGTGTTTGTTTTTAGTGGTTTTCTAATTCTGGTTTAGGAATTAGGTTCGTTCACTAATTTGGGTCATTGGATTAGGGGTTTTGGATGT
>ML777054.1:202906-223466 GCA_009831015.1 Picea engelmannii | reverse complement strand
ATATAGTGTTGTAAACAATGTAGATATATTGATGTAGCCAATAAACTTTGACTCATTCACGAGATCGAAAAACCATACAAACACACAAGAATCGAAAATATCTCTCTTTTATTCCTTCTCCATCCTAACTATTACAATGGAAGCTCAACCCCTTATAACTACTATCTGAGATTTTTGAAAACACCTAATTTTAGAAAAACAACTAATTTTAGAAAATTATTGCATGACTCTAAAACTGACCAATAACTAAGAGCTAACTAGAGTGACTCTATTTGTCAACTCGTTTTTCTGATTAGGTGTATAACTAAGAGATAACTGATAATTACTAATTTAAACAATCCTGGAAAAAGACTAAAACCCCAATTTGAGGCCTTATATCAAGTAATTTTGCCCTGGAAAAGTGTCGAAACGATGTTTGATCTGAAGGATCAAATCAACACGCTAGTGAAAAATTCGAGATGTAACTCTATGTAAAATTTCATCCCAAACAGATAATCAAGTCAAAAGTTATGACCCTCGGAAAGCCCTGCATGATTCTCCTCTAGTTGAAAAGAATGAAGCTCTTGGGAGTTATCATCTTTAAAGTGTTGTCGCTTACCAAGATCAAGGTTCAACAAGTACCCCTCTGTAATCCATGTACTCTCTGTTGGTGTTATTCCAGTTCCCATTGAACCAAATATCATTTGTATTGCCTTGTTGAGTATAAAGCATATTCTTATCTAAAATATGCACAATCTTTTCCTTTTTCTTGCTCAGAATGGCTTGTTTCCAATCCAACTCCACCTCACTGTCATCACCCAGATTGTCTCCATGAAATATATATAAATCAGAAATGTTAAACATAGGGGAAATATCAATATCTGTTGGAAAATCGATATTATAAGAATTTTCATTAATTGTTTTGAGAATCTTGCAAGGACAAATTTTCTTATACTTCAATTTTTGTTAGGTTCCTCTTGGAAACCACTTTTTCCGTAAATAAAACATTACCAAATCACCTTCATTGAATACCTGACATCATCAATGAGCATCTTTTATAAAATAAAATTTTTCATTACTGGCCTACAAATTTTTTCTCACTTGTTGCTATAATTGTTGAATGTGTTCTGAAAATGCTTCCCCATCATCACTATTCATATCCCCAAGCAGTTGTTGCACCAAATCTAGGACACCCATAGGATTTCTACCATAAATAAACTGAAATGTAGATTTACTTGTATACCTATTCACTGAACTTATGTAGGAAAATTCTTCTTGAGGTAAATCCAAATCCCACTGCTTGGGATTCTCTCCAACAATGCTCTGTAATAGGTTTCCCAAATTCCAATTTACTACCTTGGTTTTCACATATGTTTGGGGGCGATAGGCATTACTAAACTATAAATTAGTCCCCATTTTCTTCCATAAAGTCCTCCAAAAATGACCTAAGAATCGAGTATCTCTATCAGAGGTAATAGTTTTTGGAATCCCATGCAATCTAACAATTTCTGAAAAAAACAATTATTCCACCCTTGATGCATCACTAGTTTTATTGCAAGCAATGAAATGACCCATTTTAGAGAAACTACCAACAACCACAAAATATAATCATTACCTCGTTGTGTTTTTTGGATCCCCAACAAAAAATCCATGTTTAGATCTGTCCATGGGCCTATGGGTACTGGTAATGGCATATACAACCCTATTTTTTGTGAGCGTCCTTTATCCATTTGACAAATCCTACATTGTGCCACATACCTGGTTATATCCTTTTTCATATTCAAATAATAATACTTATCTTCAATTAAGGCTATTGTCTTATCCTTTCCAAAATGTCCTGCCAAACCACTACTGTAAAGTTCTCTGATAATATTTTCTCTCATAGAGCCAACTGGAATGCATAGTTGTTTTCCTTTGAAGAGGTATCCATCTTGCATAAAATATTCACCTTGAGTAATATCCATGCTCCCAGCTACTAGATTATCCAATTGTTCCACAATCTCCCAAAAATATTCATGAGACGCATAAAGATCCTTTAATGCAGCAAACCCAATTTCTTGATTTTCCATGGTTGTCAAAACAATAGTGCACCGACTCAAGGCATCTACAATTTGATTTGTGCTTCAGAACAAAGGTGTAGCCTTGTAAGAAAGAGACACATTTTTTATGTCTATTGTTCAATTTATTTTGGGTGTTTACATATTTTAATGCAGTGTGATCGGTAAATAACACAAACTCCTTCGACACTAAATAATGCCTCTATTGTCACAATGTTTTCACAATTGCGTAAAATTCTACATCATATCTGGAGTAGTTCTTTCTTACCTCATTCAACTTTTCACTAAAAAAAGCAATTGGCCTATCGGTTTGGCTAAGTACAGTTCCAATGCCTACATGTGAAGCATCGCAATCTACCTCAAACACTTTATCAAAATTTGGTAATGATAATATAGGTACCTCAATGACCTTCTTCTTTAGAAACTTAAAACTTTCCTCAGCTTCATTGGTCCACATGAATGTATTTCCTTTGGTGCAATCTATTATTGGTGCTACAATGTTGCTAAACTTTTGAATGAATTTTCGGTAGAAGTTGGGAAGCCCATGAAAATTTATTACATTTTTTATGCTCCTAGGACTAGGCCACTCCAAAATTTCTCTGACCTTCTCTGAATCCATCCTGAATCCTTCTGTTGAGATGAACAAACCCAAAAATACCAAACTTTCTTGCAAGAACCTGCAATTCTTTAGGTTTTCATAAATTTGATGTTTTCTCATTGCATCCAATATAATTATTAAATTTTGTAAGTGATCTTATTTATCGTTACTGAAAATTAGTATTTCATCAAAATTAACGACAAAAAACTTACCAATATTAGGTCAAAGCAAAGTATTCATTAACCGCATGAAAGTACTAGGTGCATTGGATAGCCCGAAAGGCATCACCATCCATTCATATAGTCCATCCATGGTCTTGAAGGAAGTTTTCCATTCATCCCCTTCACGAATATGGATCTCGTGGTATCCACTTCACAAATCAATTTTACTAAAATATTTAGCTTCGGCTAGCACATCCATCATGTTGTCCAAGTGTGGTATAGGAAACCAATATTTTATGGTAATTTTATCGATTTCTCTACTATCTGTGCACATCCTCCATGTATTATCGTTTTTGGGAGTCAACAATGTTGGTACAACATAGGGACTCATGCATTCTCTTACCAAATATTTCTTTATAAGTTTTGTTACTTGTCAGTTGAGATATGCATGTTTTGCATGACTCATCCTATAGGCTTCCTTATTAGGTAAACATGATCTTGGGATTAGATCAATGTGATGTTGAATATCCATCTTCGGTGGAAGACCATTAGGTAGTTCATTAGGGATAGCATCAACATATTCTTCTAGTACCTTGGCCACTTCTTTAGGGATTGGTACATCTTCCCTGGTTCCTTTTTTCACTATTAATACATAGCTTTCCTTCATTTCTTTTACAACCTATCTTTCTGAAAACATATTCAAAACTTTTCCCTCATCTTTAATGGGAAATAAGACGGCTTTTGATCCATCCTTCCAAAAAGTGTAGGTATTTTTTTCTCCATCATGCATGACTTTTCTATCATATTGCCAAGGCCTCTCCAATAATAGATGACATGCATCCATCAGGATGACATTACACCATACTTCATCTTTATAAGTCTTACCATTGGAAAATTTGATCAAACATCTTTTATTAATGTTGACTTCATTCCCTTTTTTGAACCATGCAATTTGGTACGGATGGGGATCTGTTTCAGGGCATAATTTCAACTTATCTACCATCTCTTTGGGAACCATATTCTCGCAACTTCCACTATCAACATTAACTTGGCATAACTTTCCCCTGGAAGTGCATCTAGTTCAAAAAATATTTGTCCAAAGCCAAGAATATTCATTGTCTCTACTTTTCCTTTACTCTTTTTTGGGAATCACCATTGACCTCTCTATCATGAGATTCTCCCCCATATCGGGTGGGACTTCAAATCCAACTTGTTCTTCTTCATTCTCATCTTGTACCAAGTTTAAACTAGGTTGTTTTCCTTGCTTTGGCTCTTGCATGTTATAATTTTGGAATTCAAATGCTCAATGACCCACTACACCACATCTAAAACACACATAACGTCCTCCTTTTTCACCATAGTAACCTCTACCCTACTGAAATTCTCTTCCTCGTAGTTGACTCAAGTTACCTTGTCGAGTATATTCTGCTTTCTCAACTCCTTGGGATGATTCACCTCTATCATAGTTAAAACCTCCCCGTGAGGCAGATGATGTACCTATCCTTTCTCCTCTATTCCTTTGAGCAAATTTTCGGTTTTGTTTTTCCTTGGAATTTAAAGGTAATTGGTATGCCTCTTCCACATTGCAAACCCTATACGTGCTCAATTCATCTTGAATACAAATTTTTGAACAATTCACATACCTTGATGCCAATTTCTCATTAGTTTCCCAGTGATCCACATGAATGGACAACTGATAAAAATCATTTGTCAGTTCCTCCGCGGTGGACATGTTTTGCTTCAAGTTATGAAATCTATGAAAAAGGGTCTGGGCATACTCTAGAGGGAAAAAAAAATCTCACAATTTTTTTCCATCTTGCTCTAGGTCCTAATTTTTTCTTTTTCTTTTTTTTCTTTGTCTTTCTGCACACAATCCCACTAGATCATGGTGTGACCCTTCAACTTGGTGCATGCAAATTTCACCTTATTTTCCTCTTTCATTAGCTTCCATTACAAAAAAACCTCTATGTAATTCAACCAATCTATTAACTCCTATGGTTTAAGACTCACTACATATTCTGAAACTTCCATTTCGATCCCATCATTTCTCCCTTCTAGATCCCTGAGAATCCTCTCTTCAAAAGTCATGTGCTCTAATTGTTTTGTTTCATGTTCTATATGTTGATCTACATCTCCTCGGTATGTGTCCTCATCAGACACTTCTCTTTGTACTATTCTCTAACTAGCCAACATGTTTGTAAGATATGCTACTTTTATTTCAAGGTTTTACATATCCTTACGCATCTGAACAATATACCCTTCTATTCCTCTTCCTCTTCCAGCTATGTTCCTGCTTTGATACCAGATAATGTAGACAATAAAATTTTATTCATTCACGAGATATAAAAACCATGCAAACACACAAGAATGGAAAATAACTCTCTTTTATTCCTTCTCCATCCTAACTATTACAATGGAAGTTAAACCCCTTATAAATACTATATGAGATTTTTGAAAATGACTAATTTTAGAAAATTCTCGCATGACTCTAAAACTTACCAATAACTAAGAGATAACTAGAGAGACATTATTTTTCAACTTTCTTTTTTTATTAGGTGTATAAACTAAGATATAAATGATAATTACTAATTTAAAAAATCCCTAAAAAACATTGAAATTCCAATTTGAGGCCTTATATGAAGGAATTTGGCCCCAAAAAAGTGTCGAAATGATGTTTGATATGAATGACCAAGCATAGAGGGGATTATACAATACAACATATTAGATATCATTTTTTGGATTAACTGCGTAGAGTAAGTCATTAATCTATGACCCATAGCTATGAGTATTAGTCACAACTGACCAATAATTCTCATGATTTGAATAGTCCACATAGCACTCATTGCATTCGGTGATGCTCATAGGGGTAAAGAAGTGGGATTTAAACAAACAAAATGAATCACATAGCATCAATCATCACTTCTATGGCTTGCACCCAGTAACGAGGACTTCTTGGGTGGTCACCCATCCCAAGACGCCTCTAGCTCAAGCACGCTTAACTGTGGAGTTTTCTCCACAATCAAGCCCACTTAGATTGCTATCCCATTTGTAAAAACTTAGAAATTATTATGCCTTATGAACTATCATGTTAGATCTCCCTTCACTCTTATTATTTAAGCATAGAGGGGCTTTCGTAGTGCAACATATTAGATATGATTTTTGGGATTAACTATGTAGAGTAAGTCATTAATCTATGACCCATATCCATGAGTATTAGTCACAACTGACCAATAATTCTCATGATTTGAATAGTTCACTTAAGATTCATTGCATCGGGTGATGCTCATAGGGGTGAAGAAGTGGTAATGAAACTAGCAAAATGAATCGTGTAACATCAATCATCGCTTCCAGGGCTTGCACCAAGTAACCATGACTTCCTCGGTGGTCACCCATTTCACTAGTTTCAATCCCACTTTTTCACCCTTGTGAGCATCACCCGATGCAATGAGTTCTAAGAGGACTATTCAAATCATGATAATTATTGGTCAGTTGCGACTAATACTCATAGATATGGGTCATATATTAATGACTTACTCTATGAAGTTAATACCATAATGATATCTAATATGTTGCACTGTTGAAGACCCTCTATGCTTAAATAATAAGAGTGAAGGGAGATCTAACAAGATAGTTCATAAGGAACAATACTTTCTAAGGTTTTTCAAATGGGGTAGCAAGATAAGTGGGCTTGATTATGGAGAAAAATCCACATTTAAGCGCACTTGAGCCAAAGGCGTCTTGGGATGGGTGACCACCTGGGAAGTCCTAGTTACTGGGTGCAAGCCCCATAAGTGATGATTGATTCTTTGTGATTCATTTCACTAGTTTCAATTCCACTTCTTCACCCCTGTGAGCATCACCTGATGCAATTAGTGCTAAGTGGACTATTCAAATCATGAGAATTATTGGTCAGTTATGACTAATACTAATGGATATGGGTTATATATTAATGAATTACTCTACACAGTTAATCCCAAAACTGATATCTAATATGTTGCATTATGGAAGCCCCTCTATGCTTAAATAAGAAGAGTTAAGGGAGATCTAACAAGATAGTTCATAAGGAACAATACCTACTAAGGTTTTTGAAATGTGGTAGCAAGCTAAGTGGGATTTATTTTGTAGAAAACTCCATAATTAAGTGTGCTTGATCAAGAGGCATCTTGGGATGGATGACAACACTGGAAGCCCTGGTTACTAGGTCGAAGCCCTGGAAGTGATTATTGATGCTATGCGATTACATTTCGTTGGTTTCAATTCCACTTCTTCACCCTTCTGAGCATCACACAATGCAATGAGTGCTAAGTGGACTATTCAAATCATGAGAATTATTGGTCATTTGTGACTAATACTCATGGATATGGGTCATAGATTAATGACTTACTTTATGCAGTTAATCCCAAAAAATATATCTAATATGAATTATCAAATCGGCATGACAGTGAACTCTTCGAGACACAAATCACTATAAAATTTCATCCCGAACAGATAACCGAGTCAAAAGTTAAGACCCTTGGAAATCCCTGCATCATATATGATGAATAGAAGATTAGAGGTGCAACTCTAAACAATTTGCTAGTTTTCCTGGTTTGGGTTTTCAAGGTAAAAATCTCTATGTAATGTATATGTGTGTGCCATTGTATATTTTCTATTTTATTAAGAATTTATTTGAAGTAATTAGTTGTACAAGGTTAAAATATTAAGATCAGACCATGATCTACAAGGGACAAGGCCTTCTTCCTAGCCGTTTAGGGAGGGAGATTGATTTTTGGCATATTGTAGAGCTTCTTCACAAAGCATGAGTGTTGGGACTTTGAACGTTTGACATATATGGTGACCATCACTTGAAAGGAAAGAGCATTAGCGTCAAGAGGGGGAACATGCCCTCCCAATGGAACCATCCATCTCAAACAGAAGAAAATGAACCAAAGTTAGGGTTGTGTGCATGATTTTGTAAATCAATCTTTTGAGAACTCTATGTTCAAGAATTAATCTCGAAAGTATTGCAACTACTATATGGACTGGTTTTTAATATACCTTTGATTAATTTCATAGCTATAATTAACATTTAAATTTAGAAATATGTGTTTAAATTATAATGGGACATTTCTATATGTAATTAGAAGGATCAAATAACAACTAAATGTAGGCACAAACTCTAATATCATGTATGCATAAACTCTAATATCACGAGTACATGTAATTATTTTACATTTTGTATAACTTGTAAAATGTGTTTTTTGAATTTATGATGCCCATTGCATTTGTGTTGTCCAACATGCATATTTCATTAATATAATTTGTATTTTGTGTGAAAAAATCATTAATATTGCATAATTAGTATGACAATTTTAATCAAAACATGATTAACATGACAAAGTTTATCAAAATCAAGTTAACAAAACAAAGCTAAATATATATATATATTTAGATCTTACTTTTTAGTTTAATGCTTAAGACTTAAATATTGTATACTATAGTAAATGTATGTGATGTTTTTTTTTTTAATTATGTAAGTAAAAAACTTCGTGAATGTGAATCGTGAAAACTTATGTATTGGAATGTAAACTTATGAAAAACATTTTAGGAACATGCAAACAATGAATTGAAATGAAAACTTATGCAAAACATTTTATGAACATACAAACATTCAATTTAATAAAAAAAAATCGAACATAACCTAAAAATAATTTTTCATTAAAGAATTTGAGGCCTTGTATGAAATAATTTGGCCCTGGAAAAGTGTTGAAACAATGTCCAATTTGAAGGATCATATCTGCATGCTAGTGAACTCTTTGAGACACAACTCCATGTAAAATTTCAACCCAAACGGATAACCAATTCAAAATTTCTGACCCTCAGAAATCCATGCATCATTCTCCTTTGGTTGAAAATAACGAAGCTCCTATGAGTTACCGTCTTCAAACTATTGTCGCTTAAAAATATCTAGGTTTAGTAAGTCCCCCTCTGTAATTCATGTACACTTTGTTTGTGCTACACCTTCCCACTGGACCAAATATCAATTGTATTGGCCTTGCCAAGTATGAAGGGTCTTCTTATCTAAAATATGCACAATATTTTCCTTTTTCTTGCTCGGAATGGCATGTTGCCCGTCCACCTTCACCTCTATGTCATCACTCAGATCATATCCATGGAAGATATATAAATCAAAAATGTTAAACACAAGGTAAATATCAATACCACTTCGTGAATCGATCTTATAAGCAATTTCGTTAATTTTCTTGAGAATCTTGCAAGGACAAATTTTATTATACTTCAATTTGTGGTAGGTTCCCCTTAGAAACCACTCTTTCCATAAATAAACCATTAACAAATCACCTTCATTAAATACCTGATATCGTCGGTGAGCATATTTCATTATTTTTTTATGTTCATTACTGGTGTGCGGCTTTTGTCTCACTTGTTTCTGCAACTATTGAGTGTGTTCTGCAAATGCTTCCCCATCATTAATGATCATATTCCCAAGCAGTAGTTTCACCAAATATAGGAAACTCATGGGATTTCTACTGTAAAAAAACTAAAATGGATATTTACCTGTAGATCTATTCACTAAACTATTGTAGGCACATTCTACTTGAGGTAAAGCTAAATCCCACTGCTTGGGCTTCTCTCCAACAATGCTCCATAACAGGTTTCCAAAACTCAGATTTACTACCTTGGTTTTCCCATCGATTTGGGGGCGATATGCATTGTTGAATTGTAATTTAGTCCCCATTTTCTTCCATAAATGCCTCCAAAAATGACCCAAGAATTGAGTATCTCTATCATAGGTAATAGTTTTTGTAACCCCGTGCAATCCAACAATTTCTGGAAAAAAAAAAAAACAATTATGCCACCCTCGATGCATCACTATTTTTCTTGCAAGTAATGAAATGAGCCATTTTAGAGAACCTATAAACAACCAAAAAAATATAATCATTACCTCACTATGTTTTTGGGATCCCCAACACAAAACCATGCTTAGATCTATCCATGGGCCTATGGGCATTGGTAATGGCATATACAACCTTGTGTTCTGTGAGTGTACTTTAGCCATTTGACAAATCCTACATTGTGCCACATACTTGGTTATATCCTTTTTCATATTCATCCAATAATACTTATCTTCTATTAAGGCTAGCGTCGTATCCTTTCCAAAATGTCCTACCAAACCACTACTATGAAGTTCTCTGGTAATATTTTCTCTCATAGAACCAATTGGAATGCATATTTTTTTTCCTTTGAGGAGGTATCCATCTTGCATAAAGTATTCACCATGAGTAAGATCCAAGTTCCCAGCTACTGGATTCTCCAACTTTTCCACAACTGCCCAAAAATATTCATCAGACGCATAGAGATACTTCAATGCAGCAAACCCAATAGCTTGATTTTCCATAGTTTTCAAAAGAACAATGCACTGACTCAAGGAATCTACAACTTGATTCTTTCATCCTAATTTTTGCATCAGAACAAAGGTATAGCCTTGTAAGAAAGAGACCCATTTTGCATGTCTATTGTTCAATTTATTTTGGGTGTTTATACATTTTAATGCAATGTGAACGAAAAATAATACAAACTCCTTCGGCACTAAATAATACCTCAAATGTCGCAATGCTTACATAGTTACATAAAATTATACATCATATGTGGAGTAGTTATTTCTTACCTCATTCAACTTTTCACTAAAAAATGCAATTGGCCTACCATCTTATCTAAGTACAACTTCAATGCCTACATGTGAAACATCACATTCTGCTTCAAACACTTTATCAAAATATGGTAAGGCCAATATAGGTGCCTCGGTGACCTTCTTCTTTAGAAACTTAAAAATTTCCTCAGCTTCATTGGTCCACATGAATATCTTTCCTTTGGTGCAATTTGTTATGGGTGCTACAATACTGCTAAAATTTTGAATAAATATTTGGTAGAAGGTGGTGAGCCCATGAAAGCGTATTACCTTTGTTATGCTCCTAGGACTAGGCCTCTCCAAAATTTATCTAACCTTCTCTGAATCTATCTTGACTCCTTCTGATGAGATGAAAAAACCCATAAATACCAAAATTTCTTGCAGGAACCTACATTTCTTTAGGTTTTCATAAAATTATTGTTTTCTCATTGCATCCAATATAATTTTTAAATGTTGTACGTGATCTTCTTTGTTGTTAATGAAAATTAGGATGTCATCAAAATAAACGAAAACAAACATACCAATATAAGGTCCAAGAACAATATTCATTAACCGTATGAAAGTACGATGTGCATTGGACATCCCGAATGGCATCACCATCAATTCATAGAGTCTATCCCTAGTCTTGAAGGAAGTTTTCCATTCATCCCCTTCACAAATCCGGATCTGGTGGTATCCACTTCACAAATCAATTTTGCTAAAATATTTAGCTTCGACTAGCACATCCATCATGTAGTCCAAGCACGGTGTAGGAAATCAATACTTGATGGTAATTTTATTGATTTCTCTGCTATATGTGAACATCCTCCATATATTATCTTTTTTGGGAGTCAAGAATGTTGGTACAACACAGGGACTCATGCTTTCTCTTACCAAGCCTTTCTTTATAATTTCTGCCACTTGTCGGTTGACCTCTGCATGTTGTATAGGGATCATCCTATAGGCTTCCTGACTAGGTAAATATGATCCTGGAATTAGATCAAGGTGATGTTGGATATCCCTCTTTGGTGGAAGACCATTAGGTAGTTCATTAGGGATAACATCGACATATTCTTCTAGTACCTCAACCACTTTATTAGGGATTGGTACGTATTCCTCGACTCCGTTTTTCACTATTAATGCATATCAGAATCTTGTTTCCTTCATTTCCTTAACAATATCTATTTCCGACAACATATTCTCATCTTTACTCTCATCATTAAGGGGAAATAAGACGACTTTTGATCCATCCTTCCAAAAGGTGTAGGCATTATTTTCTCCATCATGCATGAATTTTTTGTCATATTGTCAAGGCCTCCCCAGTAACAGATGGCATGCATCCACCAGGATGACATCACACCATACTTTATCTTTATAAGTCTTACCAATGGAAAATTTGATCAAAAATATTTTATTGATGATGACTTCATTCCCTTTTTTGAAACATGCAGTTCAGCATGGATGTGGATGTGTTTCACGACATAATTTCAACTTATATTTCATCTCTTTAGAAACCATATTCTCACAACTTTCACTATCAACAATAACTTGACATACTTTTCCCTCGAAAGTGCATCTGGTTCAAAAAATATTTGTTTGAAGCCAGGAATGTTCATTTTTGCTACTCTTCCTTTTCTCCTTTTAGAGAATCACCATTGACCTCTATATCATGAGATTATCCTCCATATCAGGTGGGACTTCAGAATCATCTCCTTCTTCTTCATTCTCAACTTGGACCAATTTTAAACTAGCTTTTTGTCCTTGCTTCGGCTCTTGCATGTAATAATTTGGGCATTCAAATGCTTGATGACCCTCTACACCACACCTAAAACACACATAAGGTCCTCCTCTGTCACCATTGTAACCTCTATCCCTCTGAAATCCTCTTCCTTGTAGTTGATTTAGGTTACCTTCTCAAGTATATTTTGTTTTCTCAACTCCTTGGGATGATTCACATCTTCCATACTTAAAACCACCTCGTGAGGTAGACGATGTACCTCTCCTTGATACTCTATTCCTTTGAGAAAATTGTCAGTGTTTTTTTTTCTTGGCCTTTAAGGCTAATTGGTATGCCTCTTCCACTTTCTGAACTCTATGCATGCTCAATTCATCTTGAGTAGAAAATTTTGAACAATTCACTTACCATGCAGTCAATTTCTCATCGGTTTCCTAGTGATCCACGTGAATGGAAAATTGATAAAACTCATTTGTGATTTCCTCCAGGGTGGACATGTTTTGCTTCAAGTTTTAAAATCTATGAAAAAAGGTATGGGCATAGTCCAAAGGCAAAAACACTTCTCGCAATTTTTTTTCCATCTTTCTCTAGGTCCTAATTTTATCTTTTCCTTTTTTTTCTCTGTATTTCTACACATGATTCCACTAGATCATGGTGTGACCCTTCAACTTGGTGCATGCAAATTTCACCATATTTTCCTCTTTCATTGGCTTCCATTTAAAAACAAATTCCATGGTGTTCAGTCAATCTATTAACTCCTATGGTTTAAGACTCCCTGCATATTCTGAAACTTCCATTTTGATCCCATCATATATCCCTTACAAAACCCTGAGCATCCTCTCTTCAAAGGTCATGTGCTCTAATTGTTCTTCTTCATGTTTTATATGTTGATCTACATTTTCTCAATCTGTCTCCTCATCATACACTTAACTTTGTATTATTCTCTGACTAGCCAACACGTTTGTAAGATCTACTACTTGTCTTTGGAGGTTTTACATATCCCTACGCATCTTAACACGATACCTTGCTCTTCCTCTTCTTCTCCTAGCCATCTTCTTGCTTTGGTACCAGATGATGTAGCTAATTAACTTTGATTCTTTCAAGAGATCTAAAAACCATGAAAACACATGAGAATTTCAACCCCTTATAATTACTATATGAGATTTTTGAAAACAACTAATTTTAGAAAATTCTCACATGACTCTAAAACTGACCAATAACTAAGAGATAACTAGAGTGACACTATTTTTCAACCCGGGTTTCTAATTAGGTGTATAAACTAAGAGATAAATGATAATTACTAATTTAAAAAATCCTTGAAAAACACTAAAACCCCAATTTGAGGAACTATATGAAGGAATTTGGCCCCGAAAAAGTGTCGAAATGACATCTAATATGAACGATCAAATTGGCACAGAAATGAACTCTTTGAGATGCAACTCCCTGTAAAATTTCATCCTAAATTGATAACTGAGTCAAAAGTTATGACCCTAAAAAATCCTTGCACCATATATTATGAATAGAAGATTAGAGGTGCGACTCTAAATAGGTTGCTAGTTTTCCTAGTTTGGGTTTCCAAGGTAAAAATATCTATTTAATGTATGTGTGTGTGTCATTGTATCTTTTCTATTTTTATTAAGAATTTGTTTACAATAATTAATTGTACAAGGTTAAAATGTAAAGATCAGACCACGATCCGCAAGGGCCAAGTCCTTCTTCCTGGCCATGGAGGGAGGGAGATTGATTTTTGGCATCTGGTCTAGCTTCCTAACAAAGCATGAGGGTTCGGCCTTTGAATGTTTGACAGGAAAGCGCATTAGCGTCAAGAGGGGACAAATGCCCCCTAGTGGAACCATCCATCCCATTCATAAGTGAATGAACCAAAGTTAGGGTTATGTGCATGATTTTTTAGGTCAATGTTTTGAGAATTGTATGTGCAAGAATTAACCTCGATAGTGTTGCGACTACTATATGGACTTGTTTTTTATATGAACTTGCGACTACTATATAGACTTGTTTTTTTTTTGTTTTTTTTTTGTTTTTTTTAACTTCATAAATGTGAATCATGAATACTTATGTATTGAAATGTAAACTTATCCAAAACATTTTAGGAACCTTCAAACAATGAATTTAAATGTAAACTTATGCAAAACATTTTAGGAACATTCAAACAATGAATTGAAATGTAAACTTATGCAAAACATTTTATGAACATATAAACATTAAATTTAATAAAATAAAATAAAAATAGAAAAATATTTTTTCATTCACATATGCAATTTCATTTTTTATTGTTTAAATATTCAAAATTCTTAAATAAATTTCTTTTATGAATGAAAAATAATCCAATATAATTAAACATGCATCCACCTCACATTCCTTTAAGCATTTCCTTTCCTATTTTTCTTATTGATTCCTTCCCTAGTTTTTCTTATACATTCTAGAATATATCTTGACTTATGTTCAAACGACCACGATGCAACCTGACATAAAATTATTTATGTCATACTCTAATTAAGAAGGAGATTCATTATCCCATGCACACTCCATGGGAAGAAAATTATTTCATATATAGTGATGATAAGTGGCATTGACGTGTTACATGCCCCTTCACACGTAGTGGTAAGTGAATCGTATGAGATGTCAAATACAAGCAACAACCTTTAATTTAGATGCCCCACAAAAGATTTGAGGGAAACTCAAGGAATGTTCATGAGGAAAATGTTGGTCCTTGAAAGGACTCTTTGTTCCCACGAAGGAAGCATGTAATTATTAAGATCATCTTTCATGATAGGTGTGTACAACCATTTCATGATAGGTGTGTACACCATTTCATGAGGAAGAAATTTTCAATTATAATTATATTTATTTTATTTATGCTTGTATGTATGATTAGATTTCCAATTGAATGATGTGAAGTAAATTATGTTACAAACTTTTAGTAATTTAGAATAAGTACTTGTATAAAGTGGGGCATCTTGTGAATGTAAAATTTGGACTCATATTTCCTGTATGAAGAAAATCAATGGTAAAATTGATTTAAGTTTATAAAAAAACGTGGAAAGTGAGTTGGAGTTGTAAGCCATATGTCAAACTTTTCTAGACTCGTGCTTGGAAAATATATATATATATATGAAATGTAATCATTAAGCAATGTAATTACAGAAAATGAATTTAAATTTTTATATCTTTATTTATTTAGTTAGGAATGTGGAGGAGAAAAAAAAAATGATAATTTATTTTTATTTTTTTAATTTTTTTTTATATTATTATTTTTTTTTTTTATTGTAAGTTGCTCTTTTATATGGATTTTTTGTTTTTATATTTTTTATAAACAATAAATTGATTTGCATCAATGTGTTGGTATAGAGTTTTTTTTGTTTTCATTGTTATTTATTAAAAATTAAATTGGATTGCATTAAGGGTTTGGAGAATAGATGATAATGAAAACATACATTTCTTATTAGAGATGGTGCTATTTATGTGTGTGGGTACATCACTTATGTGTTTAAGTGTGTTTCTTTGTGGGTGGTTGGGTTAGGTGTGTGCATGTTGCTTAAGTGGGTTTGTGTGATTACATATCTTATGTGGGTGTGTGAGTATGTTAATTATGAAGATGTGTGGGTTATGTGATTTAGTGCATCACTTATATGGGTTATTAAGTGCATCACTTATGTAGATGTGGATTAAATGTATGAGTTTGTTTTTTATGAGAGTGTGGGTGTGCGTAATATTTCTTATGTGTTTGAGTGCATCGCTTATGTATCAGAGTGTCAGTTATGTGTTTAAGTGCACGTCTCTTATTATTGTCTATTATTATGTGTGTGTAACTTATGTATGAGAGTGATAAAAAGTTCTATTTCAAATTATTTATATCTGATTTTTCAAAAATGTGATTGGAAGCTACACTTGATCTCTTATTCTACATCCAATGGCATAATCCTTGTTAATATCACCATGCATTTAAAGTAACATTCCTTACACAATCATTTCATCAATGAATTAAATTGTGTTTCCTAATTCTACAATATGCATGCACACGAGGAAGTATATAGATAGATGACCTTCATATTGTACCCTAATATACCTTTCATTCCCTTCATAACATCACCATGCATTTAAAGTATTGTTTAATTCCTTACACAAGTTTCATCAACAAATTAAATTACTTCTCCTACTTCCACAGTATGCACACACATGAGGAAGTCTATATATAGATGGCCTTCATCGTGTTACATCCTAATATGACCTTTCATTCCCTTTTCTTATCCAATATCTTATCCACAAGATCCCCATTTCCAAACTCATCTTTAATAGTGAAAATATGTGTGCTTATCTCAACCAAAAATCTCTCAAACTCACCTATATTTCACTCCACAAAAGTCTCCACCAATCCTTGTTTGCTTAGACTCAAATACATAACCTGCCTCTCTGCAAAGGCTTTGCTAGTCCCTAATTGTTTAGACCCAAATATATAACCTACAAAGGAATGGTAGCAAAGATAAAGGAAATTGTTCTATTCATTCTTTGTTTCAGTAGCATATTTAGTTGAAAAACTTGAATTTAATATATCAATTTAAGATGAAGCATCACATGCAATAATAGAAGAAATTTCAGATCTACTCTTTCAAGATCCAACTCCATAGTCAAATCATCCTTCGAATTCCAATATGTTCGATGATTTGAGACAAAGAAAATTGATAGAAGTTCTCTTGGTTGTATTTGTTTTCTCTCTATTTTAGAGCTCATTACCAACGACCTTAGTGCCTCGCCTATAAATTAATAAATCGTGGTATCATCTCATGAGTTTTTTTGATATTTTATTTCTTATGTGTGATAAGATAGGAGTATCTCAAAGATATTTTACTTGAAATTATGTACTCTAAGAATGGATTGGAGTTACAAAGCTATAAACAAAACATCAATGTTAGAGAACCTAAGTATAATAAACATGGAATAAATGTTATAATTTAAGTAAATAGGCTATAAAACCCTTCATCTTTTTAGGTTTTATCTCTTGCTTCATATCATCAACAACAAAAAGGTAATCATACCTCAGTGGAGTCTTCACGTGCAAAGTCATAAGCAAGCTAAAACATACACATGGAAGTGTGTTTGTGACGGGAAAATAATTTATTTTGTACGTGTTATATTTTCTATAATTTCATAGTTCCAACAAAAATGTATGATAGAGAGAATTTTTTGAAAACATTTTTTTTTACACGCTATGTGTTTTTTTAGATTCAATTTAAAATTACATTTAAGGTGATTTTATGTTCATTTGTACTCTAATCTAATCTTAATTACAAAAATATTAGAATAAATTGAATTTATAATCAAATTTCCATACACGAGTGCCATTTTGTCAATGTTTTCTTTATTATATAGTGCACACAAAAGATGTGATTTATGGAGGAATTTGTTTTGTAATCATAAGATCTCTACAATACCATGAACTTCTTGAATTTCATATTTAGTTCTAAAAGCCTATATTGAAAAAACACTTAAAGTTTATACCAACTCATAAATTAAAACACTAGATTATTGACCTTCCTATTTGATACTAATTATCTATATAAAAAAAACACCCTTAAACTTGATATCATTTTAAAAATTAAAACATGTAACTAAATATACAACTAAATTATCTCTTCACTCCAACATGAAAAAGAAACATTATATATATAATATGAGAATAAATTATCTCTTCACTCCAACATGAAAAAGAAACATTATATATATAATATGAGAATAACAGAATTGTTACTATAAATTAAAATTATATACTCTTAACAATGGATTGCATTTACAAAGTTGTACATAAATGTTAAAAAATGTAAGTATAATAAATACAGAAAGAGTGTTAGTATAAAAGTAAATAGGTCTTTTTGGATTATTACTTCAAATTCTCAACCACTATTGACTCCTCAACTTTTCTTAGAGATTTGACTGATGTAAACAATTTAGCGATTTACGTGACCATTCTTAACCTATATATCTAAATATTTCTAACAATATTAACACTTTCATAAATATTCAAGACATGAAAGGATTGGTTTAGACGAATTAGTACCAAAAGCATTGACAAATAATTTGGAGTTAAAGGACAACAAAAAAAAACAAACCACGAGACTCTTACATGTTCCACTTTCACCCACCATTACATGGAATTATTAACCGTAATTATTTTTCTCTCCACAACAAGGCAACACACATGCATATTTAAGGATCACCATTACATGGAATTAACCGTAATTATTTTTCTCTCCACAACATGGCAACACATGCATATTTAAGGATGCATGGAAAGAAGAGTATTGTGAAGAGTATTGTGATTATGAATTTCTTTCTTATTTACATTATATTATGAAGAGTATTGTGATTATGTTACTTTGTTTTTATCTCACTTTGATTAATGTTATAATTATTATTAATTTCTAAATTTAAAAATATGTGTTTAAATTTATAGTTATTTTAGAGTTTATATTTAGAAATATGTGTTTAAATTATAACGGAGCATTTTAATTAGAAAGATTAAATAACAACTACAAATAGGTATAAATTCTAATATCATTAAATTTAGAAATATGTGTTTAAATTTGCTTTTATTTAACGTTAATTAATGTATAGGGTCTATCTTTAAAAATATGTGTTTAAATTATAATGGAACATTTCAACTAGAAAGATTAAATAACAACTACATGTAAGTATAAACTCTAATATTACATAGGCATAAACTTTAATATGACAAATAGGTATAAATTCTAATATCATTAAATTTAGAAATATGTGTTTAAATTTGCTTTTATTTAACGTTAATTAATGTATAGGGTCTATCTTTAAAAATATGTGTTTAAATTATAATGGAACATTTCAACTAGAAAGATTAAATAACAACTACATGTAAGTATAAACTCTAATATTACATAGGCATAAACTTTAATATGACAAATACATGCGATTATTTTACATTTTTTTTTATAGTTTGTAATTTTATTTTTTTAATATTTATGATACCCATTGAGTTTTGTGTTGTCTAATATGAACATTTCATTACCATAATTAATTTTATATTTTATGTGGAAAATACATTAATATTGTGTATTTAGTATGGCAATGTCCATCAAAACATTATCAATATGACAAAGTTAATCAAAATAGATTTAATAAAGTAAAGTTAAAAAAAAAACATTTTTTTTAGATCTTATGATGTAGTCTAATGCTTAAGATTTAAATATTATATAGTATACTCAAATTCATTTATGCTTTATTATCTTTAATGGAATATTGTAGATCTATTTTAAACCCACATCTATCAAGCACCAAGAGGAATTAAATTTCTTAAGGTGTAAATTGTTTTGCGTGTAATTGTGTAATTGTTTTTCTTTAATTATGCCGAGTTTATTTTTATTATTGTTATTTTTTAATTGATTCGATTTTAATTTTTTTTAATGTAATGTTATTGAAGCTAAGTGATAATATCTTCCTCATATTACACTGTATAAACTAACGTGACAATATCTCCCCCATATTACATTGTATAAACTAATATAACAATATCTCTCCCATATTAAATTGTAAAACACCTTACAATTTATTTGTTGAAATATAAACTTATTCAAAACATTTTAAAATCATATAAACAATAAATTTAATTAAACTAAATATTCACAATTCTTAAATAAATATAATTAAACATAGTAAAGTTTTCCAAATCCTTTTTAAGAATGCATCCACCTCACATTCCTTAATTCCTTAAGCATTTTCTTCTCCAATTTTTCTTATCCATTCCTTCCCCATTTTTTCTTATACATTCTAGACTATATCTTTACTTATGTTTAAACGAGTGTTGCAACATGATATAAAATTATTTATTTCAAACTCTAATTGACAAGTAGATTCATTGTCTAATAAAACTTTAGGGAGGCATGATTCAATGCTTACTCCATGGGAAGAAAAAGATTTAATATCTAGGGAGGATAAGTGTTAAGTGAATAGATCTCAAATACAAGCAACAACCTTTAACTTAGATGGCCCACTAAAGATTTGAGGGCAACTCACGAAATGTTCATGAGGGAAAAGTTGGTCCTTGAAAGGACACTTTGTTCCCATGAAAGAAACATATAATTATTAAGATCATGGTAAGATCACCTATCATGATGATAGGCATGTACAACCATTTTATGAAGAAAAAATTCAATTATAATTATATACTTTGTTTTTGTTTCTATGTATGATTAGATTTCAAATTGAATGATGCGAAGTAAATTGTGTTACAAACTTTTACTAATTTAGAATTAGTACTTCGTATAGATAACTCCACATGAAGAAATTCACTTGCTTGCAAATGATTTTTATTAATTT
>ML777054.1:180461-191629 GCA_009831015.1 Picea engelmannii | reverse complement strand
CTCATCATTAACTTGTGTTTATGAAAAATGAAATATGATGCAACAATCCAAACAAACTCTATTAAAGTATGACTATGGTTTTGAATTTAATGGATGAATGTTATAATTTCTATAATTTTTTGAATTTGACCAATTTGAAAAAGTTGTGTATTTTAAACATGTTTACTGAGACTCCATGTATGTGATTTAATTTTGATTTAAAACTTAAATCTAAAAATACTCTTTTGAAGAGGACAGTAAAAGTTTTCGTAATTTAAAATTTCCATAATTTTCGACTATGTATTATTGAAAATATTGATTTTTTATTTTACTGAATCATTATGTCATCTAAAAATAATATGCAGACATGATTTTATAAAATTAACTAAAATTACTAAAATACAATTAAATTGAATACAAATTGTATCAAATGAAAGTAGATTCAATTCTAAAAATGTTGGTACTAGTTCTGAAACCAGACTCACAATATTTCAAGGAGTTCACTCCTCCCCAAGTTGAAGTGAGCTGAAGTGAACACATACTTATATGAAAAGTGTCATAATTACATGTTTTTGACTGAACTAATAGTTCGGATGAAAGTTAGTATTTTTCGGTGGAAAGTTACTATTTTTCAGTGGAAAGTTAGTTTTAACAAAGAAACTACCTTTAGATTTAAAATTGTTGTTAGATTCAAAATTTATGTTAAATTTTTCAAGGGTGTCGTTAGAATTAACTTTCAGCCGAAAAAACATTTTGGTCGAAAGCATTTTTGGCCAAAAAATTAAAGAGTTCAGCCGAAAATGTGTCATTATCAATTTTCGTGACCAGATTCTCAAGAAAGTGTTACCCAGATTCATGATTTTACCCACATATATATGGATGCTCGTGGGTAGTGGAGAGACACATGCGATATATATATATATATATATATATATATATATATATATATATATCAGAACCAGTGTGTGAATTGTCCTCCATTCTTGTTCCATGTTCCCATTTTTCCGAGAGGGTAGTATTGAGAGATTCACCTACTAAGGGCGAAATCTAGAGGATCGACAAATTGTGTAAGTCCTGATGAAGGCGCAGAAGTCGTTTAGGGAATTTGGAGAAACCGATCAAGTTTTGTAAACTCGTTGCAGTTTACAAGGTGTATTCAATTTTCACTATCTCTTAAAGTTATAATGGATTCCAGTACAAGTTATGATTTCAGTTCTGCATTATCTACTTCTGCTCAATCTAGAAGAGATGCTCATAATAAACGGTGGTCATGGTTGAATAATCTAGTCAAAAAAACAACAAATGAACCATTGTATAATTCCCGCATCATATCTCAAGAATTTAACCCTCAACCAAACTGGTTTTTACCAGAGATAGATGTAGAAAAAATTTACGATCTTCCCATGTTCCAATTTCGTGTTGCAAGTCTGTTTCACTTTACATCTGTGAATATATCGATCTCTCTTTCCGAGAGTTTTTATCAAATTCCTTTGATTAAAAGAGATGACATTGAATGGGGAATAGAAAATGGATATAATTATATCCATATTGGTCTTATTCAGTTCGGCATTAATCTTTTGGTGCAACCTGGCCTAAATACATCCTGTTTGACCCATGTCCTCGATACTCGAATGAATGATTTCAATGATGCATTAATTGGCGGATTCCAAAGTCTGTTAAAAAATGGACCAGCTTGGTCCTCGGTTGTCCCTAGATATCAAGTCTCTCTGACTAACCCCTATATAAATGAGTTTCTTCAAGCGTTCATCCAGATTCACGGTTTCAATGTAGCTGATCAAGCCCATATTGCCCAATTACATACAACTATTTGTTTACGCTTTGTTTCCACCACCATGCCCGCCATAAATCCCAAGTTAACCACACGAGCATTTAAAGGAGGTGTCGTAGTCGGTCCCGGAAATAATACACCACTTCATTTGGGATTCATCCAAATTACCCTACAAGAAGAATGGAGTAGTGATTATCAACCACTGTCCCAGAAATATCTACAGTTGGCCATGTAAGCTCCCACATAGTTAATACTAACACCAAAGCCTGATGGAAGTAGTAGTTTGTGGTTCACCAACCCACAACTATTACAACAACTCCGTCATAGTCAGTCCTTAAAATCACCTATCCATACACCATTTTCAATTCCTAGTAGACAGTTTGTACATTGTTCCCCTATACATAAACCATAGTCTTACACTTATAGTAGTTCTTGTGAGTTTTGTATCAAACCTTCTACTTCTAAATACCAAGTTCTGCCAAATCCAAGGTCACCTACCCACAGAGGCCAACATGCAAATTGCACAGTTTGTAAACAACTTCTTGAAGTAGTTCCTAAACTCAAACTGTTTTCTAGAGAGATAACATCCTTTGCATTACTTCCACATAAGTCTCTTGGCCCTAGTAACAACACTCCACAGTTCTCCAATGGAACACTGCAAGAAAATATACAATTCATCCATTTGTGTCATCCTACTATAGTAGAACCTTCTGAGCAAATCAAACTTCAAAATTATTTCAATTACCGGTCAGTTTGTTTGACCCGGAACCTCGATGATGTAGCCAAGGATGTTTTCACCTTGACAGAGCATAGTAAGAAGCTCCACCATTCTATAGAAACACTTCAACAAGGCCAAGAGGCGTTAACAACTAGGCTTGATGAAATAACTGCACAACTCTCCACTATTCATCTTGCTATCTCTCGATTCCAAACTGTTGTACCCAAACCAGTTTCTCCGCCTGACTATGTCTGTGTTGATATAGAAGGTTTCAAATTTAATTATTCCAGTACCCTTTCTTCTTGATCATCTAATTTTTCTAGTCTCTATTCTCTCTGCCTCAAATATTTCTCTTCTCATCCTGACTTCCTCCATCTTGAGAAACTTTTAAAGGGGGTAGCCCTTGTACAAGAAAAAAACCAATTGTTAAATTCCAAATTAACAACTCTTGGAAATGATCTACCCAATCGAGTTTCTTCAGTAGTCCTACTAGTACAACCTGAAATCAAAATGGTTTGACCTATCCTAGAGGAAATAGGAGAATCATCTGCAGCAAAAACAAAGAGAAAAGAATCATATGATTTTCCATATAAAGCTGCAAGAAATTCTGGCCCAGATATCAGCTATTCCTCCCACAAAAGTCCTTTTGGAAAATGGACTAAGAATCTTGGGGAGATTGATGTGAAAATGGAAAACCAAATTTATCCAAAGGATATGGAAATCCATTGCTAGTCAACTTTGACTGCATGAACTAGGATGAAATTCTTCAAGCCTTCCAGAAATTGAATGCATGGGCGCTCCAAAAAAGAGTTGAAACAAAAGCCAGTTGGACGGATATTGTAACCCAAATCTCATGGGATTTTACAGGGGTTGCAAAATTATGGTGGGAAAAGATTTCCCAAGAAAATAAAGAATAAATAATGAATGATGCAGATCCTTTAAGGACTCTGTTTACTGCTTTAGTAAACGAATTTCTAGGTGTTTCTCCACCTGATGTAGATGATCCGTCAGGATTTTTCGAAATGACTTATGGTTGAGTTTTTAATTGCATGCATTGATTAACCATTGGGAAACTTAATGAAAGAGTGAGAAAAGAAAATGCATTATACAGCCATAGACATATATGCAAATCTAAAATGCAAAAAAAAATAGCAAACCATATTGCACAAGTTTGGTAACGGAGTTCGGCACAACTTTGCCTACGTCTCCGGGCCCTTTCTCTGTGAGGGAGGCTTCTTTATTTATTTTCGAAAGATTATTAGTACATATTTACAATGTCGATTGGCTTCTAGACTGATATGGTCATGTTTTCCATGATCTCTAGAATCTTGCACAACTTACGGCACCTGAAACGGATGTCCCGAGCTCTCAGAAATCATCCGACAGCATCTCTACCTCAACAGCTTCCCTGCCTCAAACTGGCTTAGACCTGGCTTTGCCTCAGCATCTCTGCTCTCCAAAACCATCCAAAATCTCTCCAAAGGCTTTAAAATCTGACCCAAATGGCCTCAACATGGCCTTGGTTAAATAGTTTGGAAAGTTGGTTTCCATCTCCAACTTCCTCCCAAAAATTAGGCTCTAAAAAGCCCAATAACTCCCAATTACATTAAAAATGGAGTTAATTACATTTGAATTAATACAAAGTGGTTGAAAAACCCACTTTATAACCATATTGCAGTTGTATTTGGGCTAAGCCCCTAAACCTGGGCGCGCGCCCCCTTCAAACGGTCATATGAGAGTTACATATGGCCAAGCGCTTAGCCCAAAGGGCTAGCGCTGGCTCCAACTCCAATAACACGCGGTCACATTGCGCCTCTGCATAGGACCCTCGAGCTATGGCTATAAACCGCACCCCTAACCACCAAACTAATCGTTTACATAACCGTGCATGAAACGCGTTCCCGGTTATATGCTATGGTTTTAATACAACCCGTGGGCTTATATATAATCGTTGTAATTGAAACCATAGGGCGCGGTCACATGTCATATGTTAAAACCCGTGGCACATTTTTAATATACCCCCGCGCTATTTCAAACGGTGGGCACATGCCACATAATATGATCGAGGGTCGAGGCTGAGCCCCGGCCCGTTCTCCCGCCAACAATTGCAAAATTCAAAATTAAATCAAATTAACTTTGCATACATAACAAGCACCACCACGTGGCCTAACGATCGGAGGCTCCCTGCGAAGGCGTTGTGCGGTCGGAGAGGTCCGGGGTTCGAATCCCTTGGGCCATAAAATCTTTTGACATAGCCCTCATTGGCTAAACCCGGGGTGCCACGTGGCAGCCCGTGATTGGGCCACGTGGCACCCTTACATCCAACCGATGCATGCGACGTGTCGACTGATGATTTGTCCACGTCAACCAATCAGAATATGTTGCGTGTCCATCATTGATTCGCCCACGTCATCTGCCACGTCAGCTTGCCACGCCGGAAGCCGTACGCCCAGTCAGCACTGCCACGTCATCCGCTGACGTCATCCGTGCCACATCACCCTCTATACGCCATGTCATCTGAGCCACGCAAGCTGCTGACGTCATCTGTGCCACGTGTCACCCTTCCAGTGGTGACACGTGTCACTTTAAGATTGGTTCAACTGCGCGCCAAAAATGCCGAATCAGCTTGACACGTGTCACTCTCTGGAGCCGCCACGCGTCCTGCATGGAATCTACCACGTGTCGTCGTACGGACATGCCACGTGTCCCTATATGGACTGACACGTGTCCTTTATGGACTATACGGACAGGTACAGTCAACATCCCAAAATTTTGCCTGTTTGGCTCGACAAACAGAATGCGATATCTTCTTCATACGGACTCCGTTTGACATAAAAATTATACCACCGGAATCAGGAAGATGATCCGGACGCAATGGTGTTGGTTTCGTCGGATTCCGAGCACTTTCATTTTTTAGCATTTTTCATGCCCTGATAGCCTTCTGAATCTGATTTCGAATCAGTAGAGCACCATGCACAACTCTTCATGAGCCAAATATTGTGCAATCTAGATCTGCTCCATGACTACTAATGTACAATGCAAACGATGTTGTACAAAATAATAGATCATCAAAATATTGCCTACTTAAGGCACTATATTGCTTCAATGCCAGGAAAAATTCATGAATTAGTCAACAGATATCTGGCCATAAACAAGATCCAATTGGAATCCTTGTCTTTTGCTGCTTTGCACCAACAGATACTTATTGCACTTCAACAGGAATGTATCTCTTACCAAACAAAGAAAAATCTGAGAAAGTAGTTCAATTTTAATCCAGCTATCTGTGATACTTTCAGAGAAACATATAATTATGGTTGTTTCCAAGGAATTCCAAAAAATCACTCAAAGAAATAAGACTTCCATTGTTCCAAACCTGATAAGTTTGCAAAGAGAAAATCTTATAATTGGAACAAACCAGACAAAAATCTGTATAAAAGACAGCATGACAGGTCTCCTAAGCAGAAAGATAAATATGTCTTTAGGAGAAGAACATTTCCAAGAAAAACCACAACTTGTTATATTTGCATCAAAAAGGATCATTGGGCCAACAAATGTCCCAATAAAGAAAATAGAGCTCATGTAAAGATAGAAAAAATATTTTATACTAATCAGAATCTTGTTGATTGGGATCTAACAGATTCTTCCTGTTCAGACAATGAACATTTTTTTGTGTACAGTTCTGACTCAGACTTAGATATTTTTGATGAGTTACAGTTCAAGAATTTGAATATTCGCTCTACTTCTGATGATGAATGTTCATATTTGAGTCATTGTTTCATGTTCTCTTCTCACGGTTCCATACAACAACAAATTCATGATCTCCAAAAGCAAAAGGCTAATCTAACACCTGGCACCTTCCTTCTGAAAAATAGGCTCCAATCAAAGATTGATGATCTAGTTAGACAGTTTCCTCCTGTTCAGGGTATACAGTTTACATATGAAGAGAATGAAATCCCTCATGAAGAATGGTCCAAACCAGAGTATGCTAGTATTCTATCTCGACCAACCAGATAGACTGAAGTTGAAATCCTGATTGAAATCTGACAAGTTGAAAATGATCTCCACCTTAAAAGATCTCAAATGCAAACCCTAGCCAGCCAAATCCAAGCATCTATAGCAGAATTGGATCATATAAACTCTTGGTTTACTACTCTCACTATTGCCCGAGAAGAATCAAGTCAACAAGAGATTTTTCCTAAACTGCTTCCACCTAAAGAAACTGAGAATTCTTCTCTCCCTGCTCTTGACATAAGCCTCATTAGAGACCGCATGACCATAATTGTTGGCATTAAAGTTTCTGGTTACAAAACATATTCTCTAGATTCCCAAGTTGATACAGGAGCCATGAGTAGTTGTTGTAAATACAAGGCCATCCCATCCTATTGCTGGCAGCCAACTCAAATCCAATTTCGAGCAATCAATAAAGAACTTATATCCATTCAGCATTTCTCTCCTGATTTTCCACTTCTCCTAGATGGGATAATCACATATGTTACTTTGTATAGTTTGGATACAGGTGTTGATATTCTTTTGGGGCAAGATTTTGTCAAAATACACATGCCTCTAATCGTAAATATTGATTCTTTGTGTTTAACAATTCAGCAACAACAAGTTAAGCTTCCTATGAAAACCAACTATGTTATACGTATCTTTCCTGATACCCCAGATACTATTGAATAAACTCTCCAAGATCTGACAAAGATTCAGAATATTGTCAGACATCCTGATATCCATGGACAAGAAATTCTCAAAGACATTGTCCAGAAACTAAAAGATGAATGCACATCAGACTTTCTTGATGCATTCTGGATAAGAGAGAAGTATTTTGTTTCTCTCCCCTACAAGGAAGGGTTTAAGGAAACTCCATAGAAGGCATATGCCAATAACATGAGTCCTTCAGAGCAAGCTCTGTGTCAATAATAAATCCAACATCTACTTGACATACATCTTCTTGAACCCTGCATGAGTCCATGGGCTTGTCCGACATTTTATGTCAACAAGCATTCTAAACAAAAGAGAGGTAAGAAAAAACTGGTTATTAAATATAAGGCACTTAATACTGCCTTGTTACCTCTGAGATATCCATTGCCACATAAAGAGATTTTATTTAGTAAAATTTCCCATGGAAATGTTTTCATTAAGTTCGACCTCAAGAGTGGTTTCTAGTAACTAGGAATTTCTCCTGAAGATAGGTACAAGACTTCTTTTGTGCTTCCACAGGGGCAATATCAATGGACAGTCATGCCATTCGGTTTGACTAATGCACCTTCAGAGTTCCAAAAGCGTATGGAGGATATCTTCAAACCTTTAAATTTTTTTCTTGCCTATATTGATGATTTACTTATTTTTAGCCGATATGTTAATGAACACAAAAAATATCTTGATGAATTCCATTCTTTTGTTTTTAAGCATGGTTTGGTATTGTCCAAGTCACTAGAAAAATTTGTAATATGTCAAACTAATATTGAGTATCTAGGACTGTATATATCCAAAGGAACTATCCAACTGCAACCTCATGTATTAAAGGCTCTACTTCATTTTCTTGATATTCTGCCTGACATAAAGCAAGTTCAACGTTTTCTTGGGTGTTTGAACTATATCAGACAGTTTTATGAACACCAGGCTAAAGACACAAAAGTACTCCAACAATGTCTTAAGCTAGGATCCAGCTGGGATATTTCAATGACCATAGTTGTCAGAAGAATCAAGGAGAAGATTCAAAATCTACCATCTCTGTAGTTGCCTAACATGAATCTTCCTTTTATTTTGGAAATTGATGCTTCTAATGACTTATGGGCAGTTGTTTTACTTCAAAAACACTCTCACGGGGATGAGGTATGTTCTTATGCATTGGGCACATTCAATCCTACTTAATCAAAATATCCATGTTCTCACAAATGGATCTTGGCGATTAAAAAGGGAATCAAAAGATTTAGATTGTTCCTAAAAAGTGTTAGATTTACAGTCAAAACAGACCTCAAGCACATGAAAGGTATGTTGCATAACCATTGGTTGCTTGAGCAAGGAAATACCTGAGTTCTCGGATGGGCTTTATGGTTAGATGGTTTTGATTTTGACATCATCTACAAATCTGGGGCCGAGAATTATTTGGCAGATATTCTTTCTAGAGAAGGAGCCTGCAAAGATTTATAAATGTTTTCTTATCAAGTATCAAGATCCAACACCTCTTCTTCCACCTACCCCATTATTGTATGTTCAAATTTTTCAGTTCATCTATGTTGTGAATTTTTTTCACAACTTTTACACACCCTGACACCAGAACTCTAGCAGAACATTCTTCATAGATGGGCCAATTCTTGGGCTGGAAGAACTATCTATAACTATACTTGGAAAAGGGTTAACAATGATAGGATTCTCTTTGGGCATACTTGATCCGTCAGGATTTTTCGAATGACTTATGGTTGAGTTTTTATTTGCATGTATTGATTAACCATTGAGAAACTTAACGAAAGAACAAGAAAAGAAAAGGAATTATACAGCCATTAACATAATTGCATATCTGAAATGCAATGAAAAACAGCAAACCATAATGCACAGGTTGATAACGGAGTTCGACACAACTTTGCCTACGTCTCCGGGCCTTTTCACTGTGGGGGAGGCTTCTTTATTTCTGTTTGAGAACTCAATAGTACATCCTTACAATGCTGAATGGATACAATACTGATCTGGTCATGTTCACCCAGATCTCTAGAACCATACACAAAAGACGGCACGCGAAACAGACGTCCGGAGCTCTCATAAATGGTCCGACAGCATCTCCTCCTCAACAGCTTCCCTGCCTCAAACTGGCTTTGACTTGGCTTCTCCTCAGCATCTCTGCTCTGAATGCTCTCAAAATCTGTCCAAAAGTTGTCCCCTTGGCCTCAAAATGGCCTTGGTTAAATAGTTGGGGAGTTAGTTGTCCATCTCCAACTTCCTCCACGAATTTAGGCACTAAAAATGCCCAATAACTCTCAAAAATGAGTTAATTACATAAAAAATGATTAATTACATTTAAATTAACCAAAAAGTTGGTTATAAACCCACTTTATAACTATATTGTAGTTAAATCGGGCGCTAGCCCCCTTTGGCCTAGCACGCGCCCCTTTAAGTGGTCATATGCACTCATAATATGGCCAAGCGCTAGCCGTAGGCTAAGCGTTGGCCCTCTCTACACTCGCACCTAGTCTCATTGGCGCACACATAGAACCAAACGCTATGGCACAAACCCCGCGCGCTCTATATTAAACGACGGTTACATGGTGTATGACATACAACCAAGGGCTATATATATTATAACATGCGTGCCAACGGTCACATGTTACATAATGAAACTGCGGGTCGAGGCTAAGCCCCGGCCCGACCCCGCCCATCGTATACATTATAACATAAATTTATATACAATGTAATCTGCTCATATAACAAGTCACAACATGCGGTCTATTGGTGGGAGTGTTGTTGCGAAGGCACTGGCAGTGGGGAGGTCCGGGATTCGAATCCCCCGGGCTCCAAAAATTTTGACACAGGCCATATTGACAAAACTCGGGGTACCACGTGGCAGCCTGTGATTGGGCCACATGGCACCTTTACATCCACTCGATGAATGCCACGTGTCAACCATCTATTGGTCCACATCACTTGTTGCGTCGACCTCCGTACTTCCAGTCACCTTGCCACATCATCATACGATCGCCACGTCATCCGAGCCACGTCATCCTCCGTACGCCACATCATCCGAGCCACGTAATCTGTTGATGTCATCCCGTCCCATGTGTCACCCTTTCAGTGGTGACACGTGTCACCCCGGGATTGGTCCAGTCGTACACCAAAAACGCCAAATCTTCCTGACACATGTCACTGCTTGAGGCTACCACGTGTCCTGTACAGACCTGCCACGTGTCCTGTATGGAATGACACGTGTTCTGTACGGACAGGTACAGTCAGCATCCAAAAAATTTCCCTGTTTGGCTTGGTGGACATAATGCGATATCTTCTTCATACAGACTCTGTTTGACAAAGTAAATATACCACCAGAATCAAGAAGACGAGATGGACGCAATGGTGTTGGTTTCGTCGGATTCCGAGCACTTTCATTTTTGAGCCTTTTTCATGCCCTGTCAGGCTTCTGAATCCGATTTCGGATCACACCTCCCAACAATAAGACCTTTTGGTCCCCAAAAGGTTACTGACTACTCAACAAGCTTGGGATAGGCCACCCGGCTTGCTCTAGATCCGATTACATTAATGGAAGCAAAGTACAATGAAGTTGAGACATCCACTTATGGCAGAACCAAGTGACTGGTTTCTCTCCTTCACACTGTTCCTCTTGCTTCGCTGGTAATCCTTCCTCCTTCGTGGGTACATGCAAAATCCTTTTGTCCTTCCCTGGACGAAGCTCTAGATTAAGCTTCCAATAGCTAGCCTTTTGATGTCCACTCTTGTTGCAAAACGTACAACAATTTTTTGGCATCCAGACCTGCTTACTCTTCTCCTTCTTCCATTGTGGACTTGAGCCTTTACGTCGTTTTTCCTTCCTGGTCAACATAGGTTTCCTGTACAAAGTTTGTCTCTTCCAACACTTGGCAACACAATGCTTAGGTGAATGACAATAAGCACATGGATAAAGTTTCCACAAGTTCCGGTTTACTTGATTATGCTTGTTATAATCAAAAGGAGAATTAA
>ML777054.1:124351-144532 GCA_009831015.1 Picea engelmannii | reverse complement strand
TTTAATTATTAATTACTTCAATAATTAATAAAGTATTAAATTAATGGTGGATAATATGATATAATATTAAATTGGGTTGCGTATCCCACAAGGGATAACGTATTCAATACATTAGGATAAGTAATGAAGGAGGGATAAGGGTATTAACGGCGGGGGGATAAGGTGTAATAAAGCAGTTAGGTAGGATTTAATGTAGGGAAGGCGGTGAAGGAGGAATAAGGGGGGGGAAGGAGTTGAGAGGGGATTCATTCTACGAGAGGGGAGAAGGGATTTTGGGAGAGCTCTGAGTATTGTATAGAGGGAGGAATTTACAGTGCACCAGGGGGTTGCTGGAGGTTTTGGGCTCGGAGGGCTAGGATATCCGTTGATATCCTAGGGCTAGAAGCTAACTAGTCGGTAGGGAGGTTGGTTTTGGGTGGCATCCTAAAGAAGCAAGCTAAGGAAGCAAGCTGCGGATATCATCAGAGTTAAGGTATTTCTTTAAAATTCATGCATTGTTTGTATAAAAAATTGTTATTAAATTTTATTACTTGAAATATTAGATTGCGAATGTGCTAGATTAAGTAATTTTTAAATTTTACTGTAGTGTTGTAATTCAATGGTTGCTTAAATTTATTTGCGACTCTAGAATTCAGTTGTTTTCAAGGCTTGTGGAGTCATAAGTTACGAAGTCCCGACACCAAAAGGGCTAGCTCCTTTTGGAGTAGCGTAGGGTTCCTATACCCTGTTCATATGGGTCCTTTGGAAATTCTTATCGGCTAAGTGCTAACCCTTTTAGAAGAAAATGGTATAAACTAGACATGGGCATGATCCCTCGGTCAGGTGGGTGGATAGTATGAAGGAAATGAACTTTTTCCCACAGATTTGAACTTGGCATTCCTGCTAAGGTAAAGTCAATAGATTGGCGGGACTTAGACGTTTTAGTTAATCCTACCCTGACTCTCCTGCGGATTCACATTCAATAACTCTCTAGCAGCTAAAATGAGGTAAATCGAAGACCACGTAAATATAACAGTTTACAGAATAAAATGAGCATTTATAATAATTGATCAAACACTACAATACTTAACCATAAACACATAAATTCAATCATCACATATAATGTATTACATAGAGTATGAAAATAATTATCGGAACTGGAAAATGTGAAGCAACTACTGAAAGGGGTGCATGTTTCCTGCCAACCATAGGCACAGTCACTCCTGACGGATTTACCGTTGGACACCCCCGAGCTATACCATGATGCTCTGAGAGATATTCCTTCTCCTTGATCCACAACAGTCAGGGACGAAGGTTACTTTCCTCCTCCCATGGGAAATTGGCAACCATTTTTTATCTACTCCAAGCAAGGAGGTCTGCACGAGTACTTCCTCGATCACTTGTTAGCCTCATTTATCATATTTTAGACAAACAATTCCCATGGCTTCTTAATTCCAAATCGATCTTTCTTCTTGTCTTTTATCTCAACTCCAAAGTCTAAAACATGCTTCTCTTCTCTTCTTGAGATTTTTCTCTCTACTCTCCTTCCTTGCAGATCTGTCTATGTCCCTTGAATTACCTCCTTTCTTCCCTTCCTCAGCAAGGTTGTGTGGGTATAAATCCATGATTTGTGGTTAGGCCTAGAAGCCTTAAAGATGGGTACCCTTTCCCATCTCCTCATTAACTCATGAGGATGGCCTTCAAACTACCAACCTGACTGGTAATTCATTTATGAGTCATAGGATTGTTCAGAAATTACACTTAGTAGGTACTGGTTTGGTGAGGATCATCTCAACCATTCTTGGTTTCCCTCACCATCTCTCTCATATAATCCATGGTCTATCTTAGCAAAATCCCCCCATTCAGCAGTTGTGCAACACATATCCAATTTCTATTAATAACAAAAAAATCATACATTAACCCTTTTTATACAAAGGTTCATCAAATCAAACATTCACACATATTTAGTCTACCATATTCGCTTGGCGAGTTTATAGTTATGTTTACAAACTGGGGGAAAAAGAGGTATTACAATCCCCTCCCCATTAAAGGAACATTGTCCTCGATGTTCTATCTGTTGATGTGCTCTGTATGTACAGAAGTAAACAAAAGTTGATATTTTTGTTTCATGGTATCCTCCATTTCCCATGTAGCCTCATCTGGGCCAAAGTGTTTCCACTACACCTTGACCTGTGTAATGGTTTTTTTCTTGAGTGGGGTTTCCTTCCTATCTATTATACATTGAGGTTCTGGAAGGAATTTTCCCTCGGGTTCCACTTGAATCACAAACCAACCAATAATATGATTAGAATCATGTACATACTTCTTTAATAAAGAAACATGGAAAACATTATGTTCCTTCACTGTGGGAGGAAGTGCTAGCCGATAGGCTACTCGTCCCACTATATCCAAAACTTCAAAGGGTCCACAATACTGAGGTGCCAGCTTGACACAAGCTCCCATCCTTAAAGAGATTCTCTTGGGTCTAACTCAGAGATACACATGATCCCCTGCTTTGAACTCTGTAGGAGTCCTTTTCATGTCTGCATAGCTCTTTTGTCTATCTTGGGCTTCAAATTTTGTATGATATGAATTAATTTTTGTTCCATTTCCTTTATCATATCTGGACCGATTGTAACTCTGTCTACTGGGTTGTTCCAGTTGATTGGAATGTCGCATTGTCTTCCATAGAGGGCTTCAAAAGGGCTCATTTTTAATGACTCTTGATGGCCATTGTTGTAGGAAAACTCTACCGGTGGTAGCTAGTCCTCCCACTTCTTGGGTTGATGCATTACATGCATCCTCAACATGTATTCTAATACTTGATTTACCCTCTCTTTTTTCCCATCAATTTGAGGGTGATAAGTTGTACCAAAGGGCAATTTTGTTTCAAAACCAACAAACAGATATTTCCAAAAGTTTGAAGTAAATTTTATATCTCTGTCGAATATATTTTCCTTAGACATGCCATGTAGCCTAAATATTTATTTCATGAAAATGTTGGCAATATCTATTTCCTTTCAAGTTGACTTGATGGGTATGAAGTGAGAAGCCTTGCTCAGTTTGTCCACAACTACCATGATGTTGTCGTTATGTTTGGTTGATCTTGGTAATCCTGTGAAGAAATACATGGAGATGGTTTCCCATTTCCATTCGGGAATTGATGGGGGTTGCAACATCCCTACTGGGTTTCAGTGCTTTGCCTTGAATTGTTGACATTCTAGACATTTATCTAAGTAATCATCTATGTCCTTTTTCAGTCCAGGCCAATAAAATAGTTTCCTAGTGATCGTGATCATTTTCTGATAACCAGGATGACCAGTATATGGTCTTTTGTGTAGTTCATCCATTATGAACCTCTTCAAGTTGTCACAATTTGGAATATACAATATTCCCTTGTAAGTTAGCATGCCATCACTAAGCATTTGATAGCCTTTATACTTCATCCCTATGGGCTCTTTCTTTAGGTATGATGTCACAGTCTTGAAAAATGCATATTTTTCTTGTGCACTTTTGAATCACTCTTTGATGTTTGATTCATTGGTTCTTACAGTTTCCAAGTGAACCACTTTCATACTTCTACTAAGGGCACCAACCACCCTATTCTCCTTTTATTTGATATGTTTGATTTCAAAATCAAACTCACTAAGGAGATCCATCCACCTGTCTTGTCTCACATTGAGTTTTGGTTGGTCAAACAAATACCCCAACCCACTATGGTCTATTATAAGTACAAATATTCTACCCAAGAGGTGATGCCTCCACATTTTTAAAGCATGCACTATGGCAACAAATTCTATATTGTGGGTCACATAATTGACTTCATGCTCATTCAATTTTTTGGATTCATAGCAAATCGCATGTCCTTCTTTCATAAGGAATCCTCTGAGACCTTCATTGCAGGCATCTATACAAACAAGGAAGTCCTTGTTTGTGTCCGCAATCTTCAGTACATGCGCATTGGTTAGAAGGTACTTCAACTCTTGAAATCTTTCTTCACATCCTGATGTCCAAATGAATTTAACTCCCTTTTCCTGAAGGGAGGTGATTGAAAAACAAATCTTGGAGAATCCCTTTATAAACCTCATATAGTATCCTGCTAGGCCCATAAAGGATCTGATATCAGATACATCCTTTAAGGTATGCCAATCTATGGTGGCTTTAATCTTGTCAGGATGAACCCACTCCTTCCTTAGAAATAACATGGCCTAAGTAATGGACTTGTTTCTGGAAAAAGTCACACTTACTAAGCTTAGCATAGAGTTGATGTTCTCTTAGTACTTGGAGTATTAGCTTGAGATGTTCTTCATGTTCTTCCCTATTCTTGGAATATATTAGGATATCATCAATGAAAACCAACACAAACCTATCCAAGAAATTTCTAAATACATTGTTCATTAAGCACATAAAAGTGGTTGGTGCATTGGTAAGCCCAAATGACACCACCACAAATTCATAGTGACCATATCTTGTCCTAAAGGTTGTCTTGTGGATGTCTTCATCTTTAATTTGGACCTGATGGTATCCAGACTGCAAGTCAATCTTGGAGAATATTGTAGCACCCCTTAATTGGTCAAACAAGTCAACGATCCTTGGCAAGGCATACTTATTCTTTATGTTCATCTTATTGACTTGTCTATAATCTATGCATAATTTGAGTGTGTCATCCTTATTTTTCACAAACAAGGATGGTTCTCCCCATGGGGACACACTAGGATGAATGTAGCATTTGTCCCACATCTCCTTTAGTTGTAGCTTAAGCTCAACTAGCTCTGGTGTACTCATTTTATAGTGTTTTCTAAACATTGGCACCACTCCTGGTACAAGTTCTATTGAAAAGTCAATATCCCTTCTTGGAGGTAGACCTGGAACCTCTTCTGGGAATACATATTTATATTCTCTCAATATGGGATGGTCCTCTAGGCTGGGTTTGTCATTCTCAACAAAGTTTAGTACTTGTATTGCATACAAGGGACATCCCTTTCTGCAATACTTCTTCACTTGGAGGGTTGATATTTGTCTCACTGAGACGGGAATTTGAATCCCTTGTAGGGTTACCCTTCTTCCTTCTTCATTTTCACACTCCAAAGTTTTATTGTAAAATCCAACTCAGTTTTGTGGGCAGCCAATCAGCAGGTCATAAGATCCTAAAGGAAGTATATTTAGGTTATATTGGGTGGGCCACCCACTTATAACGAATTGGCATGCTGGTATGACCTCTCTTACTTTTATTTTTGTTCTAGTGGATAGTTGTATCGGCCATGATTTAACATGTTTAAATTGTTGCAATTTACATTTCTCAATAGTTTGAGGGGAAGCATAACTCAAATTAGAACCAGGGTCAATTAAAATGGAAACAAGATCGTTGGAAATCATACCTTCCATCTCCACCACTGAAGCTTGGTGTTCAACTTGTCTATTATCCAAGGTTACATAAATTTGTGGCATGCTCCTAGCCACATCATTGATTGTGATAGCCTCTTGGACGTTAGTAGAAAGTCGTATTACTCTGTTTCCTATGTGGAAAGTCCCTCAACAGATGTTCCTCTCCACAACCCCAACATTTAAATGGTTCTCTCTTCGTGTTATCAGTCTTACTTGGAATTGCGCTGAATAGTTTATTTCCACTCTGGGATGGAAAATTTTGTTGATACGCACTTCTGGTAGGAAGGATCATCCTAGAGATCTTCCCATGGTTCTTAAATATCGAGGGTTTAAACCCCTTCTTATTGAATCCTGAATTGTTTTTATTTTTCTAGACTTCATGGGGTTATGTCTTATTATTTAATTGCTCATAGCAATACCTTGCTTTTCGAATAGTATCTTCTAAGGTCTTTGGGTCATCAAACTCAATTATGTCCCTGTAGGACCAAGGTAATCCACTAATAAATTGTTGCATCTTTGCCTTTTCATCCCTTATGTAGGGAACATACCTCATCAACTCAAGAAAATTGTTGATATACTCATCTATGGTGAGGTGTCCCAGCTTCAGTTCATAGAACTCCTTGGTCTTCCCATCAAAGAACTTTTCTAACAGATACTTATTCTTGAAGTATTTCTCAAATTGTTTCCATGACATGTCCTTCTCATGGATTCCTTTCACATTCCTAATGTCCTCCCACCAAATGGAATCTTTCCAATTCAAGTTGAAAATGGCTATCCATGCCTTTAAGTTCTCAGAGCAGTCATCAACTTTGAAGTACTTCTTCAGGCCGAGTAGCCAAACTTCTTCTTCTTCCCCATTCTTAATCTCTCCATCGAAGGTGGGTGGTTTGACTTTCTTGAATTCTTCAGGGTCATGACTCTTGGAATGTTTCTTCTTCTTTCCTCTCATCTAAGAATGGGAACTAGTTTTTCCACTAGAATATTCATTGGAGTTTTCAGTGTCCTCAGAGAGACATTCCTGTGAGTGTCTCTTGACTCTATGTTGGTCCTTCCTTGAGGTGCTCGTTCTGGTGTGGCCACTTTCCAGACCATGCTTTTGTATCTTAGGTGGACTTGGAGTTTTCTTAGTATTGTGCCTGTCCACATGAATGGCAGTTGGACCATGTTGTAGTTGTATTTCTATATCTGATATACTTTGTAGTAGGACTGCATTAATTTTAGGCTTCTTTTCCTGCTCCTTTATCATCCTTTCATTGTCATCCTTATAAATTTTTAATTCTTCCATGAGGCTTCCTACAGTTTCCGCCAAATCTGGAGGAGTTTCCACCACCCGCCTTTCATCAGATTCATCCTCTTTATTGTGGGAGCTCTCCCCCAACTCATGGTGTGTCACCATTCCTTACGATGTATTTTTCTCGTTTTTCATTAACTGCTTGAGTTCTAACAAAACAATTTTTGTTAGTTACTAATCTACCAATTCATGAACAACACATATCATTGCAAAGTGAAGTCAACTTCTTTATTTGGAAACATTAGAAACATACAGCGCAAACTTCCAAAACATCTATCAACAGTAGAAGATTGTGTTCCTCTATTTAGTAGAGGTTTAGACAGGTTTCTTATAGAAGGGGGTAAGGTTGGGTGTTACCCAAAAATTTCTCTAATAATATATTTATGTGACTCGTGCATGAGCCCAAGAAGGCTAAGTGTTGTTTCCATGCTATGATACCAATTTGTAACACACCCAACCCCTAAATACCCTTTCTAGGGATGGGGCATCAAATTTTTGTTTTTCCTAAGTATCTCAAATCCTAACTCTGGGCTCTCCATTGGCTACTTCTCACCATGTGCTTTCTAACTGTCACCACCACACTAAAATCTGAGCTCTGGTCTACAGGTTATCACCTCCTGATGTTATCCGGGCGTTATTAGTTGGGGTCTTCGACGTTCGGCGTTGAATTCCCCTTTTCTTACTCCTTGAAGTCCCAAAATCTCACCATGTGGCCTTTTCCATTCGACAATCAGAGTTTTGCATTGAATGTCCCTTTTTCGACATTCGACGCTCGACAATCAGGAATCGACGTCCTACATTTTTTAACATTTTAGAAATCAACGTTAGACGTTGAACATCCCTTTACCATAATATGCCCAAATCTTCCAAATCGGTGGAAAGTTAGTATTTTTCAGTGGAAAGTTAGTTTTAACAGAGAAACTACCTTTAGATTTAAAATTGTTGTTAGATTCAAAATTTATGTTATATTTTTCAAGGGTGTCATTAGAATTAAATTTTGGCCGAAAAAAAATTTTGGTCAAAAACATTTTCGGCCAAAAAATTAAAGAGTTCAGCCGAAAATGTGTCATTATCAATTTTCGTGACCCGATTCTCAAGAAAGTGTTACCCAGATTCATGATTTTACCCATATATGTGTGTGTGTGTGTGTGTACACACACATAAATATATATGGATGCTCGTGGGTAGTGGAGAGACACATGCGATATATATATATATATATATATATATATATATATATCATAACCAATGTGTGAATTGTCCTCCATTCTTGTTCCATGTTCCCATTTTTCTGAGAGGGTAGTAATGAGAGATTCACCTGCTAGGGGCGAAAGCTAGAGGATCGATAGCTCGTGTAAGTCCTGATGAAGGCGCACAAGTCATTTAGGGCGTTTGGAGAAACAGATCAAGTTTTTCAAACTCGTTGTAGTTTACAAGGTGTATTCAATTTTCATTATCTCTTAAAGTTATAATGGATTCCAGTAGAAGTTATGATTTTAGTTCTGCATTATCTACTTCTGCTCAATCTAGAAGAGATGCTCACAATAAACGGTGGTCATGGTTGAATAATCTAGTCAAAAAAACAACAAATGAACCATTGTGTAATTCCTGCATCATATCTCAAGAATTTAACCCTCATCCAAACTGGTTTTTACTAGAGATAGATGTAGAAAAAATTTACGATCTTCCCATGTTCCAATTTTGTGTTGCAAGTCTCTTTCACTTTACATATGTGAATATCTCGATCTCTCTTTCCCAGAGTGTTTATCAAATTCCTTTGATTAAAAGAGATGGCATTGAATGGGGAATAGAAAATGGATATAATTATATCCATATTGGTCTTATTCAATTTGCCATTAATCTTTTGGTGCAACCTAGTCTAAATACATCATGCCTGACCTGTGTCCTCGATACCCGAATGAATGATTTCAATGATGCATTAATTGGTGGATTCCAAAGTCCGTTAAAAAATGGACCATCTTAGTCCTCGGTTGTCCCTAGATATCAAGTCTCTCTAACTGACCCCTATATAAATGAGTTGCTTCAAGCATTCATCTAGATTCACGGTTTCAATGTAGCTGATCAAGCCCATATTGCCCAGTTACATACAACTATTTGTTTACACTTTGTTTCCACCACCATGCCTTCCATAAATCCCAAGTTAACCACACGAGCATTAAAATAAGGTGTCGTAGTCGGTCCCGGCAATACTACAACACTTCAGTTGGGATTCATCCAAGTTACCCTACCAGAAGAATGGAGTAGTGATTATCAACCACTATCCCAGAAATATCCATAGTTGGCCATGTCAGCTCCCACATAGTTAAGACTAACACCAAAGCCTGATGGAAGCAGTAGTCTGCAGTTCACCAACCCCCAACTATTGCAACAACTCCGTCGTAGTCAGTCCTTAAAATCACCTATCCATACACCATTTTCAATTCCTAATAGACAGTTTGTACATCGTTCCCCTATACATAAATCATAGTCTTACACTTCTAGTAGTTCTTGTGAGTTTTGTATCAAACCTTCTACTTCTAAATACAAAGTTCTGCCAAATCTAGGGTCACCTACCCACAGAGGCCAACATGCAAATTGCACAGTTTGTAAACAACTTCTTGAAGTAGTTCCTAAACTCAAAATGTTTTCTAGAGAGATAACATTCTCTGCATTACTTCCACAGAAGTCTCTTGGCCCTAGTAACAACACTCCACAGTTCTCCAATGGAACACTACAAGAAAATATACAATTCATCCATTTGCGTCATCCTACTGCAGTAGAACCTTCTGAGAAAATCAAACTTCAAAATTATTTCAATTACCAGTCAGTTTGTTTGACCCAAAACCTCGATGATGTAGCCAAGGATGTTTTCACCTTGACAGAGCATAGTAAGAAGCTCCACCATTCTGTAGAAACACTTCAAGAAGGCCAAGAGGCCTTAACAACCAGGCTTGATGAAATAACTGCACAACTCTCCACTATTCAGCTTGCTATCTCTCGATTCCAAACTGTTGTACCCAAACCAGTTTCCCCACCTGACTATGTCTGTGTTGATATAGAAGGTTTCAAATTTAATTATTCCAGTACCCTTTCTTCTCGATCATCTAATTTTGCTAGTCTATGTTCTCTCTGCCTCAAATATTTCTCTTCTCATCCTGACTTCCTCCATCTTGAGAAACTTTTAAAGGGGGTATCCCTTGTACAAGAAAAAACCCAATTGTTAAATTCCAAATTAACAACTCTTAGAAATGATCTACCCAATTGAGTTTCTCTAGTAGTCCTACCAGTACAACCTGAAATCAAAATGGTTGGACCTATCCTAGAGGAAATAGGAGAATCATCTGCAGCAAAAACAAAGAGAAAAGAATCATATGATTTTCCATATAAAGATGCAAGAAATTCTGGCCCAGATATCAACTATTCCTCCCACAAAAGTCCTTTTGGAAAATGGACTAAGAATCTTGGGGAGATTGATGTGAAAATGGAAAACCAGATTTATCCAAAGGATATGGAAATCCATTGCTAGTCAACTTTGACTGCATGAACCAGGATGAAATCCTTCAAGCCTTTCAGAAATTGAATGCATGGGCACTCCAAAAAAGAGTTGAAACAAAAGCCAGTTGGACGGATATTGTAACCCAAATCTCATGGGATTTTACAGGGGTTGCAAAATTATTGTGGGAAAAGATTTCCCAAGAAAATAAAGAATAAATAATGAATGATGCAGATCCTTTAAGGACTCTGTTTACTGCTTTAGTAAACGAATTTCTAGGTGTTGCTCCACCTGATGCAGAGCACCATGCACAACTCTTCATGAGCCAAATATTGTGCAATCTAGATCTTCTCCATGACTACTAATGTACAATGCAAACCATGTTGTACAAAATAACAGATCATCAAAATATTGCCTACCTAAGGCACTATATTGCTTCAATGCCAGGAAAAGTTCCTAAATTAGTCAACAGATATCTGGCCATAAACAAGATCCAATTGGAATCCTTGTTTTTTGTTGCTTTGCACCAGCAGATACTTACTGCACTTCAACAGGAATGTATCTCTTACCAAACAAAGAAAAATATGAGAAAGCAGTTCAATTTTAATCCAACTATCTGTGATACTTTCAGAGAAACATATAATTATGGTTGTTTCCAAGGAATTCCAAAAAATCACTCAAAGAAACAAGACTTCCATTGTTCCAAACCTGATAAGTTTGCAAAGAGAAAATTTTATAATTGGAACAAACCAGACAAAAAGATGTATAAAAGACAACATGACAGGTCTCCTAAGCAGAAAGATAAATATGTCTTTAGGAGAAGAATATTTCCAAGAAAAACCACAGCTTGTTATATTTGCAACAACAAGGATCATTGGGCCAACAAATGTCCCAATAAAGAAAATAGAGCTCATGTAAAGATAGAAAAAATATTTTCTACTAATCAGAATCTTGCTGATTGGGATCTAACAGATTCTTCCTATTCAGACAATGAACATTTTTTTGTGTACAGTTCTGACTTAGACTCAAATATTTTTGATGAGTTACAGTTCAAGAATTTGAATATTCACTCTACTTCTGATGATGAATGTTCATATTTGAGTCATTGTTTCATGTTCTCTTCTCACAGTTCCATACAACAACAAATTCATGATCTCCAAAAGCAAAAGGCTAATCTAGCACCTGGCACCTTCCTTCTGAAAAATAGGCTCCAATCAAAGATTGATGATCTAGTCAGACAGTTTCCTCATGTTCAGAGTATACAATTTACATATGAAGAGAATGAAATCCCTCATGAATAATGGTCCAAACCAGAGTATGCTAGTATTCTATCTCGACCAACTAGACAGACTGAAGTTGAAATCCTGATTGAAATCTGACAAGTTGAAAATGAGCTCCACCTTAAAAGATCTCAGATGCAAACCCTAGCCAGCTAGATCCAAGCATCTATAGCAGAATTGGATCATATAAACTCCTGGTTTACTGCTCTCACTATTTCCCGAGAAGAATCAAGTCAACAAGAGACTTTTCCTAAACTGCTTCCACCTAAAGAAACATAGAATTCTTCTCTCCCTACTCTTGACATAAGCCTCATTGGAGACTGCATGGCCATAACTGTTGGCATTAAAGTTTCTGGTTACAAAACATATTCTCTAGATTCCCAAGTTGATACAAGAGCCATGAGTAGTTGTTGCAAATACAAGGCCATCCCATCCTATTACTGGCAGCCAACTCAAATCTAGTTTCAAGCAATCAATAAAGAACTTATCTCCATTCAGCATTTCTCTCCTGATTTTCCACTTCTCCTAGATGGGATAATAACATATGTTACTTTGTATAGTTTGGATACAGGTGTTGATATTCTTTTGGGGCAAGATTTTGTCAAAATACACATGCCTCTAATCGTAAATATTGATTCTTTATGTTTAACAGTTCAGCAACAACAAGTTAAGCTTCGTATGAAAACTAGCTATGTTATACGTATCTCTCCCGATACCCCAGATACTATTGAAGAAACTCTTCAAGATCTAACAAAGATTCAGAATATTGTCAGACATGCTGATATCCATGGACAAGAAATTCTCAAAGACATTGTCCAGAAACTAAAAGATGAATGCACATCAAACTTTCTTGATGCATTCTGGATAAGAGAGAAGTATTTTGTTTCTCTCCTCTACAAGGAAGGGTTTAAGGACACTCCATAGAAGGCATATGCCAATAACATGAGTCCTTCAGAGAAAGCTTTGTGTCAATAAGAAATCCAACAAATACTTGGCAGACATCTTATTGAACCTTGGATGAGTCCATGGGCTTGTCCAACATTTTATGTCAACAAGTATTCTGAACAAAAGAGAGGTAAGAAAAAATTGGTTATTAAATATAAGGCACTTAATACTTCCTTGTTACCTCTGAGATATCCATTGCCACATAAAGAGATTTTATTTAGTAAAATTTCCCATGGAAATTTTTTCAGTAAGTTCGACCTCAAGAGTGGTTTCTAGAAACTAGGAATTTCTCCTGAAGACAGGTACAAGACTTCTTTTGTGCTTCCACAGGGGCAATATCAATGGACAATCATGCCATTTGATTTGACTAATGCACCTTCAGAGTTCCAAAAGCGTATGGAGGATATCTTCAAACCTTTAAATTTTTTTCTTGCCTATATTGATGATTTACTTATTTTTAGCCGAGATGTTAATGAACACAAAAAATATCTTGATGAATTCCATTGTTTTGTTTTTAAGCATGGTTTGGTACTGTCCAAGTCACTATAAAAATTTGTAATATGTCAAACTAATATTGAGTATCTAGGACTGTATATATCCAAAGGAACTATCCAACTGCAACCTCATGTATTAAAGGCTCTACTTCATTTTCCTGATATTCTGCCTGACATAAAGCAAGTTCAACATTTTCTTGGGTGTTTGAACTATATCAAATAGTTTTATGAACACCAGGCTAAAGACACAAAAGTACTCCAACAACATCTTAAGCCAGGATCCAGCTAGGATATTTCAATGACCATAGTTGTCAGAAGAATCAAGGAGAAGATTCAAAATCTACCACCTATACAATTGCCTAACATGAATCTTCCTTTTATTTTGGAAACTGATGCTTCTAATGACTTCTGGGCAGTCGTTTTACTTCAAAAACACTCTCACAGGGATGAGTTATGTTCTTATGCATCGGGCACATTCAATCCTACTTAATAAAAATATCCATGTTCTCACAAATAGATCTTGGCGGTTAAAAAGGGAATCAAAAGATTTAAATTGTTCCTAAAAAGTGTTAGATTTATAGTCAAAACAAGCCTCAAGCACATGAAAGGTACGTTGCATAGCCATTGGATTCTTGAGCAAGGAAATTCCTGAGTTCTCGGATGGGCTTTATGGTTAGATGGTTTTGATTTTGACATCATCTACAAATCTGGGGCCGAGAATTATTTGGCGGATATGCTTTCTAGAGAAGGAGCCTGCAAAGATTTATAAATGTTTTCTTATCAAGGATCAAGATCCAACACCTCTACTTCCACCTACCCCATTACTGTATGTTCAAATTTTCCAGTTCATCTATGTTGTGAATTTTTTTTACAACTTTTACACACCTTGACACCAGAACTCCAGTAGAACATTCTTCATAGATGGGCCAATTCTTGGGCTGGAAGAACTATCAATAACTATACTTGGAAAAGGGTTAACAATGATAGGATTCTCTTTGGGCATACTCATCCACCTCACCAGCTCATGCACTATGCATATATATTTGATTTGGATCTACAATGGATAGATTATTTTGTAGTACATCAGTTTGTTAAGTCCTACAGAACTGTAAGTATCATCATGTATTGCGAAGATATCCAGAGTCCATTCAGATTGTGGAGCCCCTGGTTCAATTTGCTTCTTCAACAATATATACCAAGAGTTCCCGCCCTGAGGCATGCTACTCCTCAGCTATTATTACAAGTTTTGCAGACCGAAATGGCATAAGAAGCCTTAAATTATGGTACACTTCACCTCAATATTTTGTATAAAGGCGTTTTTTATCATTGGGATTTTACAAGTGATCCCCAGTTGGATTTCTTTTTTTCATATGATTTCTACGGAGAATTTTATCTACCAACTCATCTTCAAGATGCCTTAATGCAACACTCACCATTCTCAACCTGTTTCCGAGAACATGAACCCATTTGGATGAATGATTTGGTTCCAGGCATTGTACCACCCATACCTGATGATGCTAATGACATCTATCATAATGACGATGAAGTCTATTCTCCACTAAACCATGATAATTATGATTCTGACCGGAGTTGATACTTCACATGGCCTTCACATGGTTTGGTCTATTACTTTGTAAAAAGCATCTTACTTTCGGTATTTGTACTTTGTCTTTTAGCTCCTTCCTCGTGAAGGAATATTGTCGTTTCTACTTTTATCTTTGTACGAGGCTTTAGTGGGTTCCCTCCTAAAAGAATCTCCACATTGTAGCTTTACTTTGATGATTATTGTATGCCACTTTCATAGGTTCGGGCGATCGAATCTCCACTTTCTGTCTAGTCCATGTAGGACCTGTGTTCGAGAAAAACTCTATATATACAGATTTATTTACTCTTTGTATGCATTGGGTTTTAGAGCAATTTTCTAATATAAAGAAAAGTGTGTTTTTATCTCCTATTCTCTTTTCTTTTGAAGTTATTAGTATTTGCCTGAGCAGTCGGCCAGGAGCCGAATCGAATGTCTTTCACTCTGGTGTTAAAGACTTAGATTAAAATGCCCTGCTTTTATGTGCATAGATGATAATGGTAGAGACTTAGATTAAATAATATATGTATACACACACACACACACACACACACACACACACACACACACACACACACACACATGCAACTGGTGAAAATATTGTTTTATCCCAAACCTCTATCAACCCCATGACAGAGATACCAACCTGAATCGTCGACACAGTTTAAGGAAATAAATCTCACCATAATTCATCCTCTATTTACAACAGACTAGATCCATTAGATGACATGAAAGAATCACCAGTGAGCCCACCACAAAGGAATCTTTCAGGTAACTGTTGCACATTATTTTCAGAATTCTAATCTTAAAAGTGATTTTATGACCCTCTATATTTTATGCTTATAAGTTAGGGAAGTCTAGCATAGATTTTGGGTTCACCCAATGTGTCACCATTTGTTGTGCATGTAAAAAAACCTGCCTAATTTATTTTCTTACATTTTCCTAAGAGAATAAATTGGCCCCCCCTACTAAAACTTTCCACTAGAAAGTCTCTCAGATTCTCTCAACTTGTAAATCAATCAACTCGTCTTCTTGATCTTCATCGAAGAATTTCATTCCTTCACTTACAAGATTGTTTTAACTTGCAAATTTTGTTGGTTTCTAACATAATATTTATCCATTTCTGAGAAGCAAGTTTTCGCATATTGTAGGAGTTCACATGAAATCTATCGATACATTGGATAAGTTCCCACAATTGTTTATGATACACATTGAAAGACTTCCTCCTGTTACACACCTATTTGTCTCACTACCAAGTGTCATGATTTCATCACCATGTGGGAATATTTGTCATGATCCCTGGACATGTTGAGGGACAAATCTATCATCTAAAGGTCAAAATACTATCTTTCACCTTAATTTGTTGGCCTTTTTTAGTATCATCGCTCCCTTGCCCATATGTAAATAAGGATTAACTATTGTCATCGCTCCTTGCTTAGTTTTAGGGGAGTGATACTATAGCCTTGTGCTCAGTTCTATGGGAGAGATTAAGTGGTAACAACTAGTCAGACCTTATTTTAGAGGTAAGATCCGAGAAGATTTAGTTGGCTTGGTCAAAGATTTGAATCATCTTGTCCTCTCCACCCTAGGAAAATTCAATCCCAACTTGATAAGACAAATCCTCATTTGATCCAACCTCTTCTCAAATTTTCCTATGGTTGTTATGCCTCGGCTCCTATACAATGGAGGCCATTCTTGGGTGAAGGGGAGGAAGAACTTTAGAGTATCATATTGTTGGTGTTGTGACATTTAAAGGGTTGGAAAGGAGAGGTTGGAGGAGCTATCACAACATTAACATCAAATTTGTAAGTTCTTCATTCCTTTCCATATAATATAACTTGGCATATTCCCCTCATGCTTATGTTGCTTACTGTATGCATGTCTATTTTTTCTTAGTTCAATATAGATAGATCTATTCTTCCTAACAACATATTTTGGAAGAAGGAAGTGTTGGTTTGTCTCTTGCATGATTTCTCTTGCACCAGGAACTTGGATATTAATATCATGGGATGGAGTAGCAAGGACAACCGACCAATAGGAGGTAGGTCATCTATCCCACTCTCTCATCTTCTCTTCTCATTTTGTCTGTGGGAATATAGAATCGATATAAGGGGAAAGTGGGGAACCATTTGTTACCTTCTGTCTTGGATCAAAGGATTCTTGATCCAAGGGGGGTTTCACCTATCTACAAGGGAAACTTATCCAAAACAGAATCTGGCAACTCCACTAGGGATTGGTCATTTTAATATTTCCTTAGTGTTTTCTATCCCTTTGAATTTTTGTTTGTTTCTTGATCTTTTTGGATTGTATGTGTCTTCTTTGAATTATCACCTTCCCTAGTCATCATTGGGAAGCTTACTGAATCAAGAACCTGACCCTTTCTGATATTTGGGTGAGGTTTGTGTCTTTTTCACCACTTTCTAGACTTCATCCCCCCTCTATAAGGGAATAAAGGGAGATAACATCCCGATTATCCCCCTCTCTCAGTGTCTTTGGGAGAAATGGAACCTTGATCATCGCTCAATATGTAGTGTTACAGGGGCGATAATCCTCTCTCTGAGTGGATTTTGAGCTTGCCTTGCCTCTTTTATGTCATATTTTTGTCTCAGAAACTTATATCAGAGTCATTCATGCATGATTGTGGATTTGATTGATTAAAGTTTAGTGATTATCATATTTTTGTTGCCTCTTTCGAGTTTCCATATTATATCAAATTGTAAAGTATACATGACTATCCTAGGTTAACTTGATCCTTTGTCCTAGTCTATGTCATTAGTAGTTTGATCCTTATCAGTTGTAGGCATTAAAATTATTGTCACCTTGATTCCAAGGCCTTTTAGGTGTTTTACTTGTTCTCTTTTGGAGTCCTTTTCATTGATTTGGAGATTGAACATGTTGCATTAAGCCTTGTCGTTGAGTTTCTGGCTCTTATCCTCTTGGGAAAACTTTTGATCCCTTGAGTGCACTCCTAAACTCTTTGGCCTTGTTGCAACTTTGCATTGATCTTTGATCTTTGCTACTTGAAGTTTGAAGTTTCAAAAAGTGGTTTTCCTTTACTTTACATTTTTAGGTTCTTGTTTGAACATGTGTTGGAAGTGTTCTTGCATTTGAATTCTTTGAGTTCTTGTCAGTTTTTTGAGTGCATGGTTTGTTTGTGTGTTTTTTATTTGTGATCCTTTGCATATCCATTGAATTCTTTTGTTTTTTTTTAAAGCAAGGAAGAAAGAAAGAATTGCATTTGAAGTTATTTCATTGCATTCGAAAAACAAACAAAAGAAAATATCGCATTCTAGAGAGGCATGTTCAAGCTTGCACTTTAAGAGAAGTAAATTGCATTGGGCATATTCATCTGGGAAAGAAAGAGACTCTCCTCTTTACCATAGTTAGCATTCATCGAAAACAAAATATTTGTATTTCATTTTTGTGCATGTTTGAGAGTAGAGTCATAACACCATCAAGTCCACTTCTGCTTACCCTATTGCGTAACAAACAATGATTAAAAGGATTAAGACACATAATCTAAAATCAATTAGACTTTTTTTCTTTTTGATAGAAAACCAACAAGTCTAGGATTTTAGGGCCTTACTAGTATGGTTGTTTTCCACTCCTTTGGTCTCGAATTCTCCTTCTGCTACCCAAGAAAACTCTCCACCTCAAGAACATCAACCTCTTGTTGACCCTTTTCCTTCTTCACCCATCTTGTCTTCTTCCCTTTCTTCTTCCTTGCCTAGTGAAATCCTTGGTGTTAGTAACCAGGAGGCTAAGAAGAACAAGAAGAAGCAAAGTATGGAACGAGGAAATCAACTAGCCACTTTCGGGAGTGTTGATAATGTTGCAAAGCCTACTCACATAGGTCACAAGCCAAAATTCCCTTGCAATGTTTGTAAGGGTGACCACCTTCTTAACCATTGCCTTGGTATTCCCAAGGTCTTAGAAGTGTGGTCCATGGGTTCCCAACAAACCATGTCGTTAGCCACTGCAATTCATGTTGGTGACAACCCATTAACCAATGATCATAAGGTTGGGGGGGGAAAGGTAAATTCAGGATTTCTTGTCGGTTGTGCGGGGAAATTCACCTCGCTTACATTTTCCCTCGTATGGATGAAGCTTTGCAATTGTTGGAAGACAATGTTGTTTCTCATAAACAACCTTCGTCTGCTTCCCATGAGTCCTCTCCCAACCAACCATTGGTTGATGAAGTGGTCGGTTTGATTCAATCCTTGGTCGATCCCACTCTTCCCTTGGAGAGTGAAGTGGATACCGCTCAGGTTTTCTTGTCACTTCAGTCATAATTAAGTCTATCTGTGCCCTTTATCATCAGATGGGTTAACTACAACATTTGTAGGTTTTGTGTTGTCTCTGAAATGCATCTGAGAATAAAATTGGTCCTCCCAACACCTAAACAGTGTTGAGCGCTTTGAATGTTAGTGGGTTGTTTTCGATTTATATGTATGTGATACTAACACATTTCCTCATATCGAATGGATGAACTAAGAGCCTATACAATACATATGACACAAGAATTGACGAAATAGAATTAAGGAAAAGCAACTGCGAGAACGAGACCCAAACTTCCACTAACAAACGCCTTTGAGCACAATTTTTGGGAATTACTCAAATTGTATTTTTCATCACCGAAGCAAGAATATTATATGAATTACGAAATTATGATTCCAATTCAACTGAACAAATTGAAATCTGAGTCGCGGAAGTGTCAAAATGATCATCGAGAAGTTTTCTCCCAAACTAGCATGGCCACAGAGTATTTGAATAGCATGGTAATCTATCCCACTAAAAGTGTCTCTCCATTCTCTTCCTATCGCAAAAAAAAAATACCCTAGTAGAACGTTTTATGAGCCTTTAAAATCCCCTCCAACAACTTTAGTACAGGTTTTCATTATTCGGTTTACACCTCCACGTGAAACTTCTTGGTTGAAGTATTTGTATTATGCAAATGAAAATTTTAAATTTAAATGATTTTTATTTAAGTTGGATTCAAATTATTCAAATTTAAAAACCTCATATAACTTAAAAAACAATAATTAAAAAATGGTTTGAATAATTTTTATATACCAATCATATGTAAGAAGGGTTTAAATAAATCAAAAGGTTTACATGGAGACAAATTTAATTAGTTCTTTAAGTTTCACCTAGGGATGGGGGGCATAACCCACGTGCCCCTTCCACTCCCCATTGGTTCACACACTTTTTAAGGTAACAAAAAAACAAAATGTTTTTCTCCTTTAAAACCCCTCATTCGCGCGTGTGTTTTTTTTACCCTTTTCCACCTTCACTATTCAACCACAGGAGTTAAGACCAAACGTTTCAGTGAATTTGGACGAGTTAATACCAAGCATGTTGATGCATCTAGATGAGTTAATACCTGGAGACCAAGACAGAAACGAACACGTAACAAAACCTTAATAATTGTTTATAAACTGATGCACTCCTCTAAAAACATTTAAACAAAGTTTGAAACCCAATGTGTATAGTTACCCATCGGTGGATATGCCAAGAGATTGACCAAACCTACCCGAGAAACATGCAAGGATGGGCGTCAGTCTTAACCAGGGTAGTTGCAAGGATGGGTGTCGGTCTTAACCGAAGCAGTTGCAAGGATGGGTGTAGGTTCATAGTTGTACGTCACATGAATTTACCCGGAGCATCTTGCAAGATGGTGGTTGGGAAAACAAGGTTCAAATAGTTGATTAGCCATGAGTGCATTGATTGGT
>ML777054.1:42380-78802 GCA_009831015.1 Picea engelmannii | reverse complement strand
TGAACCGTCGGATCACTCTATGTCGGGAACATATCGTGACCGTCAGATTTCCTAACTACAAATGCATACTAATGCATACTAAAGAAACACAATTTTACCTAACGACATATTAGACCAAGTAGATCTTAACTAACTCCTAAGTGTCTAAATATCCTAACACTAATGAGAATATTATGAAGGCTTAAGAAGAGATACTTCAGAGTCTGAATATGTTGTAGAAGAAAGCCAATCAATACTCTAGAAAAAAGTAACAAGATAATGTTATAAAAGTGACAACATTTATATCCGATAGAAAAATGATGAGCATGGGAATGGAAGGAAGTCAAGGAACATAAGTAGGAGCCATCATTATCCAGGGAAATCCACTTGGAGAGATCATGCAAGTTTAGGTTTAGGGATAATCCCAAGTGTGTCCCCTGTGAAGAGGCAAAGGAGAAGGATCAAAGGAGACATATTTCAAGTTGAACTCAGGAAAATAAAGCCACCTACTTTAAATGGTGAACACGGGAAGGAGAAGAGGATGAGGCCAAGATATTGGAAATGAAGAAATATTTCTAGCTACTTGATTATCCCTACAGAGTAGAAACACTAATTGCAACCTACCACTTTCAAGGAAAGAAACCATGTGGTGGGATCAACTTAATAAATAAAAACACCTTGATGAGAGTAATGCCTCATGGAGGTAGTTTAAAGGATATTTCTAAGAGAAATATTTTTCAGAGCATTACTATGAGAGGAATATGAAAGAGTTCTTTGAACTCAAATTGGGAAGCATGACAATGGATGAGTATGAGAAGAGGTTCTTTGAGTTTTTGAAGTATGTGGACTTCATAAAGGATGAGAAATCCAAAATCCAAAGGTTTCTAAGTGGGTTACCCTCTTTATATAGTGAAAAGATATAATATGATAACCCTAGAACTTTAGAGGAGACCATAAGGAGAGAAAATCGTATTTATGAGTAGAGCAGAGGGAGACCAATCTTTAAAAAATATTGGAATGAAAATATGAAGCGTGAGAAAGAACAAAGGAAGAAAGGTTTTAATCCACCTTTTTTCAAGAACAACGCCCAAGAAAATAAAAAAGGATAGTCAACCCAAAATGAGAACAAGACAACATATTGATTGGGGAAAAGTCCAAGGTAGCAACCTATACAATGTTGGGGATGTGAGGGAAATCACTTATATAGGGGCTTCCCTCACAAAGGAGAAAGAATGAGGAGTATTCACAACATTCAGGAGGATGAAACAATTAAATATATGGAAGTAAGCATGCCAAATATTTATGCATCCTTGGACAACAAGCAAGTGGAGTATAAATCCCTCATGATTGAAGTGGAAGGTAAGATTTATAACCAACCCATAGCCATTTTAATTCATTCTCGAGCTAGACATAATTACATAAACTCTAAAATTGTTAAAATATGTCAATTTCAAAGGAGTAAGCATAAGAAATATTTCTTAGTTGAGTTATCCACAGGGGCTAAGAGAAAGATCAATGAGTTGGTTAAATATTGTCCAATAGACATGAATGGAATCATCACAAAGGAAGATGTGAACATCATACCATTGGGTTCATATGAATATTTAATTGGCATAGATTGGTTGGAAAAACACCATGATCTCCTAGACTATTGCAACGAGACAATAAATTGTCTTGATGAAGGAGGGTAACAAATAAATATTCAACCCATTCCGAGAGTTGTATTTTTAGAGAATTTCAACTATGTAGTCGAAAAACAATCTTAGGAAGGGATGCAAAATTTGTGCATCGCATATGGAAGAGGAAACCAGAGATAAAGTGAAAAGTATTGAAGACCATCTAGTCCTGAGGTATTTTGAAGATGTTTTTTGGGAAATCCTAATATTTCCACCAAAGAGAGATGTTGATTTCTCTATTAATTTGGTGCTAGGAGCTACTCTAATGTCCAAGACACTTTACAGAATGGGCACACTAGAACTAAAAGAGTTCCAGATGCAACTTGAATAAATTTTGAAGAAGGGGTATATACGCCCAAGTGTGTCACCATGGGGAGCCCTAATTATTTTTGTAAAGAAGAAGGATGGAACCATAAGCTATGTATTGATTTCAGAAATCTAAATAAGGTCACCATAAAGAAAAAATATCATCTTCTAAGGATTGATGATTTATTTGATCAATTGAAAGGTGCAAGGATATTTTCCACGATTGAGTTGAGATTAGGTTATCGTCAAGTGTTGATAAAGCAAGAGGATATCAACAAGACATCATTTAGGACAAGATATGGGAATTATGAATTTACAATAGTGCCATTTGGGCTATCAAATGACCCAATATTTTTCATGTTCCTGATTTATGGAGTGTACAGGGAGTACATGGACAAGTTTGTGATTGTTTTCTTAGATGATATTCTCATCTACTCAAAGATGGAAGAAGAGAATGAGAATCATTTCATAATGGTGAACTGCAAGTTTTAAGAGAACATAAATTGTATGTCAAACTAAGTAAGTGGATATTTAATCAAAAGAAGACTCACTACTTGGGAAATATTACTTCATCAAATGGGATACTAGTTGATCTCGAGAAAATAGAGGCAATTAAAGGATGGATAGTGCCAAGAAATGTGACAGAGGTTAGATCATTTATGGGTCTTTTTGGTTATTACCGAAGATTCATGAAAGGGTTTTCAAATATTGCAATCCCAATCACTTCTTTGCAAATGAAGGGAGTGAAATTTGAATGGACTTTCAAGTGTGTAGAGAGTTTTCAAAAGTTGAAAGTTATTTTAACAAGTGCACCAATATTAAAGATTGCACATCCAGAAGAATATTTTTTGGTGTACATTGATGCATGCAAGGAAGGGATTAGTGGAGTCCTCGCTGAAAATGATTATGTGATCTGCTATGGGTCCTGAAAATTAAAGGAGCATGAGAGGAATTATGCTACACATGACTTGGAATTGGAAACCATTGTTCATGCATTAAAAATGTGGAGAAATTACCTTATGGGAAAAATATTTGAGCTAAGGCCAAAGAACTATGGTTTGAAGCATTTGTTGAACAATCAACATTAAATTCGAAAAAAACTAGATGGCTAGAATTTCTGAGTGAATATGACTTTGAAATTAAACATATTAAAGGAAAGGAAAATCAAGTGGTTGATGCACTCGGCAGAAGAGCTCATGAAAAGAATATTTCATCCATAAGCACATTCAACACATATTTAATAGATATAATTTTAGAGGCAACAAATTCAAATCATCAATATTTAAAAATAGAAGAGACATTACAATAAGGCAATTTATAGCATAAATTTAATTATTATGAGTTGAAAGATTATGGAATCCTCATGTATAAAGGAAAATAATATGTACCAAATTCAGGAGAGATGAAAACTATAGTGTTGAGGGAAATGCACAATGTATCATATGTTGCGCACCCAAGATATTAGAAAACAATTACAATGATAATAAGTCAATACTTTTAGCCAAGAATGAATAAAGAAGTGGTTAATTACATAACTAGGTTCCTAGAATGCCAAAAAAGGAGGACAACGCATAGACATCCAGTGAGGCTGCTATAGTCATTTCCCATTCTTGATTGGAAATGGGAAGTGGTTAATATTGATTTTATTACAAAAATGCCCAGAAAAAGAAGCATCATGATTCCATCATGGTGGTGGTGGTGGATAAATTAACAAAATATCCACATTTTATTCCTATGAAGACTAAACATAAGACACCAAACATTGCATAGATTTACATGAAGGAAGTTGCTAGGCTACATGGATTTCCTAAGGCAATAGTTTCATATAGATATCCAAAATTCACATCAAATTTTGAAAAGGTTTGTTCAAAGGCTTTGGAACAAATTTAAATCTTAGTACAACGTATCACCCAAAGTCAGATGGGAAAACAGAGAGGACCAGTAGAATAATTGAAGATATTGTATCACCCAGAGTCAGAGGGAAGTCAATTTTCTTGGGAAAATAGAGGAAATGTGTAGGGGAAGGATAGGTAGTTTTTCACATTCGGTCTTGGCATGAACAACAAGTGGGGAACAGGGAAAAATACAACCAGAGCTAAGGAAATAAGGTTGGGTTTATTTTGGAGCATGCTGGAGCATTTATGGAGTGTTTTAGAGATAGAATTTGAAGAAACAGGTTGTCAGGACTAAAGAGTGAGCTCATGTGTGAGTTTCACTGTAATATCAAGTGTTTTCTATTGTTTTCCTATTATTTATCCTAGAAGTGAGTTCCCTTGAGTTTCCAACAAAGAGATTCTTAGTTATTTGTTCCAAAGAGACCTTCATAAATGAATGAGACACCCAATGGACTAAGAGCAGTGAAGGGGTACATTCCTTGGGTTGGGTATCTCAAGAGGAAGAGAGATGGAGGAATTTTAGGATAGTTGTAGAAGAATATTTGTGGGTTTTGAGATATTGAGTTGTGAGTGGACTGTGAGAGGAACCCTTGTTTTGTGGATTCTAGCCCCAGCTCAGGGGTGACTTGCTATTGAGATCTAGAGAAACAAGTCTATGGTTGGGTGAAACGTCCTTCCCAAGCATTTGGTTGCACAAACTCTCTTCTAAAGATAAATGTTTATCTATTATCTGAGTTTTCTTATGAATGTTATGGCTATGCATTTTACTCTATAAATGAGAATGATTTTATGTTTTTTTATAGATGATTTATTAACTACATTCATGTTCATTTAGAATGATGTAGATGCATTTAATTGTGGGTATCAAAATCTAGTTATTTATATGTATAAATTGTGGCTCATAAACTACAAGAAATGAATTAGCACATTTTATTTTTATTTTTATGTATATTCCACTTAGTTCGTTAATTAAACTAGGAAAGGTTCCAAATTTATTAGATATCGTATTAAATATTTGGATTTAACATGTATTTGTAAATTAAAAAAACATAAATATAACACCATATAGGTAGATGAAGCTTTTAATTAATAATTTTAAATAGATATTTAAATGAATGTTGTAATTATCATTAACTATATAATTTAAAAAAATGAAAATATTAATCGGAGAAATTTGGATATATATAAAAATATTTATTAATAAAAAAATTAATAAATTTTTTAAATCAACTATAAAAATGTTTTACATTTTCTTTTTCAATTAAATATAATTCTTAAATGGATATGAAAATTATTTTATTCATTATTTTTGAAAATGGTAAATATCCACTTTTTAAAATTATTTTTTATTGGTTTAACTATTTTTTAAATGTATTAACATATTTTTTCCATTTTATTTCTATGTTTTTAAAAGGTTAAGTTTATTTTGGTGTTTTATATTAAGTATCCTTTTAATCAAAATAAATATTAGATAAGGACTTTAAAGATTTAGTTTTATTCTTGAAAACCAAATCAAGGAATAATTTGGAGAAAATAATTTAAAATCGAATCAAAGAATAATTTGGAAAAAATAATAAAAAGGTTAAAAAACAAGGATAGTTAAGGAATCAAATTGTTATAACAATTTTAATTACCTTACAACTTAATTGTTGAAGAATTTATAGATAAAAATGAAGATCTTATTTGTTGTTTTATTGGTTTTAGAAAATTATAATACAATTATGATTAAGTTTAAAAAAAATATATTTATAAGATGAAATATAATATTTAATTATAATGTATGCATTGGTATTAACATTGCAAAACAGAGTTCCAATATATATAGGCTCTAAGTCATTACAACATACTCATTATGAGATTTATTCATATCATTATGGGAATTGAACCTGGGTGAGAAGGATATCAATCATTTCTGACAAACATCCAAACTACACCGAATTAACTTTTTAAATATTGATTCATACAAATGAAATATATTAAAAATAATTTATGGTGAATACATAAATATGACGACCATCACTTTAAAGGCACAAAAACCACCCCAACCATCCACCTTGATCAAAAGCGAACGAACCAGAGTTAGTGATGTGCGCATGATATTTCAGATCGATCATTTTAGAACCATATGTGCAAAAATTAACTTAGACAATATTGCGACTACTATGTGGACTTGTTTTTTCTCTATATTTTATTAATGTCATAACTATTATTAACATCTAATTTTACTAAAATTAAATGTTTAAATTATAATGAGGCATTTCTCTATGTCATTAGAAAGATCAAGTAACAACTAAATGTTGACATAAATTCTAATATCTTRTAAATATAAAGTCTAATATTCAAATACATGTAATTATTTTATATTTTTATAGTTTCTAAAATGTTKTTTTTTTTCAAATAAATATGATACTCATTGAATTTGTGTTTTCTAACAACATTTTATAAATATAATTTTGTATTTTATATGGAAAAATCTTTAATATTGCATATTTAGTATGACAATGTTAATCAAAGCATGATAACAAAAATAACAAAACAAAGTTAAAACATTTTGTATTTTATGTTAAAATTTCATTAATATTACATATTTAGTATAYCAATGTTAATCAAAGTATGATTAGCATAACAAAGGTAAAAAAATCCATGTATGTAAATCTTATTTTGTAGTTTAATGATTAAGATTTTAACACTGTATAGTATACATGTACAATATAGTCAAATAAATGTTATGAAACTTTAAAAAAAGTTATGTAAATAAAATACTTTAATCAATGTAAATCGAATCGTGAAAACTTATATATTATGCAAAATATTTTAAAAACATATAAACAATACATTTAATCAAGAAAATGAATATAACTTCAAAAATTATTTCTCAATCACATTCTCCCTTTCATCTTTTTATTATTTAAATATTCACAATTTTTGGATAAATATTCACAATTCTTAAATAAATATAATTCAACATCCATAAAGTTTTAAAAATCCTTTTTGGAAGCAATACACCTCATTTCTTTTAAGCATTTCCTTCCCCAATTTTTTCTATATATTCTAGAATATATCTTGACTTATGTTCAAACGACCACGATGCAACGTGATATAAAATTATTTATGTCAAACTCTAATTGACAAGGAGATTCATTGTTTAATCAGATTTTAGGGAGGCATGATGCATACTTCATGGGAAGAAAAGATTTAATATCTAAGGATGATAAGTGTCATTTACCTATTGCATGCACCTTGATAAGTGAATCAAGTAGGAGATGTCAAATAAAAGAAACAACCTTTAATTTAGAGGCCCCACAAAAGATTTGAGGGCAACTCAAGAAATGTACATGAGGGAAAAGTTGGTCCTTGAAAGGACACTTTGTTCCCATGAAAGAAGCATGTAATTATTAAGATCATCCATGTAATTATTAAGATCATCTATCACGATAGGTGTGTACAACCATTTCATGAAGAAGAATTTTCAATTATAATTATATATTTTGTTTTTGCTTGAATGTATGATTAGATTTCGAATTGAATGATGTGAAGTAAATTATGTTACAAACTTTTAGTAATTTAGAATAAGTACTTGGTATAAAGTGGGTCATCGGGTGAATGTAAACTTTGGAGTCATAATTCCACATATGGAAGAAAATCACTCGGTTGCAAATGATTTTAATTGATTTTAATTAATTTAAAAAAGAGTAAAATTGATTTAAGTTTATTAAGAAACTTAGAAAGTGAGTTAGAGTTATAGGTAATATGTCAAACTTATATATATATCGTTATAGAAAATGAATTTAAATTTGCATATTTTCATTTAGTTATTTAGGAATGTGGAGGAGAAAAAAATTAGTGATTTGTGGAATCTTTTTTATATTATTGTCCTTTATTGTGATATTGTGATGTGGTATGAGTTTATGATTTGTTGGTATGGAGTTTTTTTTGTTTTCATTGTTATTTATTAAAAAATAAATTGGATTGCACTGAAGGTTTAGAGAATAAATGATAATGACAACATACATTTTTTCTTAGAGATTGTGTTATTTGTGTGTGTGAGTGCATCACTTATGTGTTTAAGAGTGTTTCTTTAGTGTTTAAGTGTGCTTCTTTATGGGTGGTTTGGTTAGGTGTGTGCATGTTGTTTAAGTGGGTTTGTGTGATTGCATATCTTATGTGGTTGTGTTAGTTTGTTGGTTATGAAGTTGTGTGGGTTATGTGATTTAGTGCATCACTTATATGGGTTATTAAATGTGTCACTTATGTAGATGTGGATTAAATCTATGAGTTTGTTGTTTATGTGGGTGTGGGTGAGCGTGTATTGTTTTTGTGTGTGAGTACATCACTTATGTATTGGAGTGTCAATTGTGTGTCTAAGTGTGTCTCTTATTGGTGTGAATATGTCATTTACATGTGAGAGTATCACTTATGTGGCCAAGTAAGCGTGTCAATTCTTATAGGAGTGTTTGAGTCTATCACTTATGTAGGTGTGTGGGTTAGGATTCTCTCGATTATGTAGGTGTATGGATTAGGTGTGCCAACATGTTACTTATGTGTAAGGGTGGCGCTTGTGTGTGTGTGTGTGTGTGAGTGCATGCATTGCTTGAGTGCATTCATTGTTTTTGGGTGTGAGGTTTATGTGTGATTGTGCCTATTGCTTATGTGTGTGAGTGCATTTATTATATGTGTCAATGTGTCACTATTTTTTGTCAGTATGTCACCTATGTGCGTGAGGGTGTTTCTTATGTTAAATGTGTTTCTAATGCGTGTTTGTGAATTATTTATGTTAAATAAGTGCTTTATGTACATGAGTGTCAATTATGTGCATTGTTCCACTTATATGCATGAGTGGATAGATTAAGTTAGGTGCATCTCTTATCTGTGTTGGGCTCTCATTGCATTGAGTAGTTAGTTGGGTTATGTGAATGGTATTTTACATTGGTGGGGTTATTGCTACAAAATTTTTGGCTCAATGACATTATGGGCTTGTAATTAATGTATTAGTTGTGAAAGTGGAGTGATGGAGTGGTTATGCATGATTAGTGCCTTGATTAGAGGAACCTAACTACTCATTAGGCACACATTTAAGAGGGAATTGATATAGAGATATATTATTTAGCATCCATCATGGTATTGTATTTGTATTGTATCAACCCATCTATTGTTCATCATTATATTAGGGTTTCAAGTGTACAAAGGAGTACAGGTTTGAGAGATAGTTCTTCTCCCTTTCCTACCATGGGAAAATAAATCATTTTTCTAAGATTTTATAATTTCCTTGAGAAAAGGACAAGACAAAATTCTCCTATTAGAATTATTAATCTATTGTTATAGTGGTGTTGTTTATTATTTGTGAGTTGTGTTTCTTGGTTGTAGTTGCACAGTTGTTTTTTATGCATTTATTTGCTAGCTTTCAACCCTTGGCACTACAAAAGTGACAACAAGTGTCAATTTTGGGGATGCGATAATTTATCCCTACCATGGCTAGGTGATAGTAGTGGTGTGGAGGAAGGATCATTACATGAACCTAGGATTGATGGTTTTCTAAATATTTGTTGGGATGGTCATGAACATTTCAGCCATTGTTCGAAGATATTTTCGGTCCCAACACCTAGATCCACTTCTTGGGCACCAAACAAATAAATGGGCTCTGTCAAATCTAAATTTATCTCAAAGATTGAAAGGTAAATATAGAATTGGAATATATATTTGATAATCATAGGGTATATATGTTGGATATTTGCAACTTCAGGTGGTCATTCTCCACAAGAAAACACAAGAAGACCCATCTACACCATTACAGAAGCCGAGGGAAGAAGTTAAAGATACAAGAAGAAAATTCGTCCCCGCAAGAAAAATAATAATAAAATTGAAGACCCAGAAATAAGAAGTCAACCCAAACTGGAACCCAGATCAATATAAATATAGGACTGGATCATTTCATTTTGACAGTCAGATAGCTCCTTTTGCAGTGCGCACAAGGTAGTTGCAGCTGCATTTTTGGCAGTTTCGCTATTTTTGGGTTACCGGTTATCTTGGAGAGTACGCCACACTTGGAGAATATCTTTCTTAGTTATTCTTGGTCATATTATTGGGGATCTAGGTATTGGTCATGCTAGCCTTGGGGAGGATCTTCTCTGTATGGTATTTTGGCTATTGATGGTGATTTACTGGTGATATCTTGGACTTAATTCTTCTAGAGAAAGGTTGTTGGTTTTTCTCCCAAGTTTGGGTTTCCTAGGATAAACTCTTATGTTCTTTTGTTGTGTTCTGATGTCTACTGTGCATGGTTAATATTTCTCAATCTTGTTATTTTTGTTGCATTGCTATAGTTGTTATTTTTAGTGTATAGTTATTCTATGATAATTGGTGTATGAAAGCAAATCTTGTTATTAATCATAAGGAAATAGCTATCAAGAGTTGATAATCATATAAAACATCAACATGGAATCATATATGGTTGAAATATTTCCACGACAAAGTCGTAGTTGCAGTTGCAGTTGCAGTTTCCAGTTGCAGTTTCCAATTATAGTTTCCAGTTGTAGTTTCAGTTGTAGTTTCAGTTGCAGTTACAAATGCAATTACAGTTGCAGTTTCTAGTTGCCAATTATAGTTGCAGTTTCCAGTCACCAATTACATTTTCCAGTTTCCAGTTTCCAGTTGCACAAACCTGGATATTAGAAGACAATTTAGATGGTGCTACAAATTTCATAGGTACGCACCTATATATAAGTTATATCACGAGAGAGATTGTAGGATGTATACTCGAAAAAATGAAATGTGTCCAACCAGTGAAAAAGGGATCCTAGATCTAGTGCATTAGGAGGAATAATGTACCCTCCCTAGCAATTAAAGACTCTAAGTTTGCATATCAAGTTTGGTATTTTTATATTTTTGCATCTTAAATAAATATTGTAACTAGGACATTAGTCTTTAGAGTTATATTACTGCTAAGTACTTTTTCTGTCAAATGTTTTGAATATTGTTAGTACAATGATCATTGTGTAAATGCTCACTATTTAGTACTAATGATGCACTTATTTACAAGAGGAAATTTATCTCTTCTAGGAGATGTGCTTGGTTGTTTCCTTTGTCTCGGGTAGGTTATCGTGGAGGAATGATTAGAAACAACACTGGAAAAGTGTTGTTCCTATTTCCAATTTTTTATTCTTGTTTTTATTTCCTTATCATAAAAATATTGTTCTTGTATGTTATTTTCTATTATTTTTCTTGTTCCAGGAAGGTCACAGGTGATAAATTTGAGATGGAGCTATAGTGGCGGTTGTAGGAGGAAACAAATTAGATGGTCTCTAGTTTGATACATTGAGCAAGCTATCCAGACATGTAGTTGTATACATGACAATATACATCCATATATCGAAGGCGAAGAAGACAAATTTAGAACGTTCTGAAAAGAAGGATACTTTTGTGGGATACAGAGTGTTCCACATGGATATTGGCAGGGAGGAGCAGGTGGCTCCACTAGTGGTGAGGCAAATGGCCCCACCTAGTACTAGTTCATAGGAAGCCATAGTTTAGAGGGAGTCATCCCTCAGGATCCAGTAGGGAGGAACAACCTCCTAGGATAGTTCATTGGAGATCATACTTAAAAATATGAAAGAGGGAGCAGATGTCTCCAGAGATTGTACAGGCTCAAAGGGAGTCATGTTTCAGAGGGAGCGTGGTACTCTAGGATCAATGGATACTTGAAGAGTTTGGTTTTAACCAAGAATGTACAAACTTAGAGTGATCCTGATCTCAGAGAGATTCAATTGACTCAGAGGAAGATTCGTTCATTCAGAAGGAGTTCCCCCCAGATCTATGTGGGAGAGAGACATCTCCCGGGACTAATAGACAAGTTTCATGAGTTGAGGAGGCCAGACAAAAGATTAAAAGAAAAGAGGATTCTAGGAGATGTGATCTTTCTATAGTGACATAGGAAGCAACCAGTCAGGAGGACTGGGTATGGATTGTGTCTCATTCATAAAGGGAGCAACCAGTGAGGCAGAATGGAAAACAAGAATTAATATGGTGACAAAGTTTGAGATGGAGGATCCTGGACAGATGTACTCTTGGGATTAGAGGTATGATGAGATCGGATGAGATCTTCCTCACTCACAGGATACTGATGAGATTCGATATCATGGACTGCAAGTCCATGACTACACCTATGGTGAAAAATATGAATAATTTGAGTGATTCTACTTTAGATTTAGATTTGGTGGATCCAACGATGTACAAGAAGTTGATTGGATCCTTGACGTACCTAGTTAGTGCTAGGCCATATATTTTCTTTGTAGTGAGCACCCTGAGCCAGTATTTGGTTGAATCCAAGGAAGTTCCAGTGGGTGGCAGTCAATCAAGGTATAGTTGGATATGGTTTGTCTACGGTGATGAAGTGAGGCTACATATATATATATAGATTCTGATTGAGAAGGGAGTGCAATAGACATATTGAGCACCTCAGGGTGCTGCTTCAACTTGGAATCAATTACGATTTCTGAGATAAGTTGGAAGCAATCTTTTGTATCAAGCAATACAACAAAGACGAAGTATGTCACAACCAGTGTCACAAGTCATGAAGTGGTGCAACTTTGTAAGGTACCAGATCTATTATAATAGTTGAAAACAAAAATATTGCAGAGAATAAGAGCGGAACAAAACAATGGATGAAACCACAACACCAAAATAATACCTTTATTTCTAGGAAACAATGTCCACTTGTCTGTTCAAGGGGGAAACCTCCATCAAAGCAAGGCTCCATTACAATAATTCTAAAGACAAAATTTCTCATGAACCTACTCTTATTTATACTAATTATATCTCCTAAAGATCATTCTAGAGGAAGATCACTCTAGAAGAGGAAGCTTCTATTAGGTCTTTTCACATTGCCTTATTAAATAATGTTGGCATTTATTACATGGAAATATATTATTTTATATGTGTGAGGGATTAGGGAGGTTATGTCCCTAATGTTGTGCTTGTTTCATCTCTTGGGTGAGAAAAAAAATGGCACTTGCATGCCTAGTTGAGCCTGCTAGATAAGACAAAAGTTCGTGAGTGGGTTAAACAAGCCAAACACATGTAATAAACAAATAAAAAAACTAAAACAAGTAAGAAAATAAAAACTAGAATGAATAAGAAACTTAGAACCATAAACAATCAACCAATGACCAAGATTATGCCACCAATGGATAACTATATTAGTTGGAAAAACACCATAGAGAAAAATGAGGACTTATGGTTCCCCTCTTCCTCCTTGGGAGGGATCTTGAGTTCCCTAATGGAGAGCTCTTCTTACAATGGAAGAAAAATGGAAAATGAAGAGTGATGAGAGGAACTGCAAGAGTGATCTGTTGGAGGGAGATGGGAAACTATGGGACCCAAAGCTTTCTCTAGGGAGAAAAAATAAAATTTGTATAAAAACGAGGCAGCCATGTCCCATGCTCATGTCATGTAGCCCAAAATGTAAGACAATAACTGAAGATGTATGTTGATGTAGATAGATACAATGCCCTCTAGGGCGGTTGATAATGGAAGATGACAATTCGAAATGGTGAACATACTTTGAAATGAGGTAATGATGCCTATAAGAAGTGTCGATGACTCGTAGGCATTGATGGCCTAACAAATTCAGAGGTATTCGAATGGTATAAAACAACTACAATAGCCGCATAGTAAGACCCACCATAACATGTGATTTTGTTGAAGTCGAATGTTATGGGGGTCAACGAAATCAAAGAGATATGATGATTCTCTCTGCGTCGTCCAAGAATCCTCATTGTAAAAGTAATGAGAATCAAGATACTACTTTCCTTATGGAAACTATACTGATGTCGACAGAAAGGGAGATGTGACTCCGAGAAGTAAAGGGCATTGTGAAATCCACTGAGATGAGATCAAGTACTGATAGGTAACATGGACAAAGTCAGGATGCGGTGAGAGTCGAGACTTCCCTTGGTTGGGGCATTTTGAAGGAGGATTGGCAGCAACTGTAAAACAGTATCTAGTGTTAGGGGGATGACTGGATATGGGGTTAAATTGTGTTGGAGGCTTGACAAAGTGGGAAAACTCAAAGATCAGGGGTACATGGATTTTGCGATACTTGTGGTTTATGAATGATGTCAGAATGAAAAAACGAGAGTGGATGCCCAAACCAAAGGAGACATGGGTTTCATTTATGGGAAAAGAAGGTCATCAGGGGTGATGACAAAAAGCTAAGTAAATGCTAGAAACAAAGGATTTTTACAATTACCAAATAAATAAAGAATAATTTGGGATGAGTGTACAAATATAGAAACAAGTACCCCAGTGCAAGATGGCTTGGCCTATGAGGGCGCAAGTTGTGAAGAGAACTGGTGGAGGGTGGGGGACCCATGAGTGGGTTTCTTTATGAGGTTAATGGATGGAAGGAAATCTGCAGATGGGAAAACTGATGGTGGATGAGATGGAGGAATAATGATACTGCGGAGGTGCATTCAATAGAACTGAGATGAGATAACTTGGGAGGCCATTGGGAAAGATAGCAGTATGATGAGAAGAAGTATGTGGCTTATTCTCGGAAGTGCAAAAGATTATTGGGACTCCCATACCTAGGGGGTGAAAGAAGCATGAGTGTCAAGTTTCCAAGGGGAACTGTGAATGGGACAACTCATGTGGGGGAGAGTGCTGCTGGGTGACAGTACCAAAATGTAGCGGAGGTGATGGTACTGCAGAGCCGAATGTAAGGACCCTAAAGGTGAACGTCGGAGGGTGTGACTGGGATATGCAATTGATTTTCAGAGGGAATAATTACATGCCAATTTCGAATATATACCTGAAGGGGTTACATCGTTTGTGATGATCAAGTACCTACACGCATAAAAAACAAATACCCGACGTGAAAAATATATGATGATAAATAACATATAACAAATATGTGATAATTTTGAACATAAGCATTCGTACCTGGACGTGACGTGAGAAAAGTTCTACCACAGGGCCAAGTTTAGATGATGACCCAGGGAATGTGATTGTGTATATGGCGGGACCATGATCTCGTGGCTAAGAACGGATTGGGAAACAAAGGATTTGGGCTACTGTAACTGAGTGTGGAAGTTTGGCAAGAGGGACTATATATGGATAGTGGGCCCACAATGCTACCTCATTTGCAGTGACACTATTGGTGACATGGTGAGAGTGTTGTGAGATGATTTGGAAGATTACGGGAGCTTGAGGTTAGCAATCAGGTGGGTGAAACACCTCTTCTGAGAGGAAAAGGACTCGATGATGGAGCGTGTTCCAAGGGAAATAATGGGTAGTCAATTCCTCCAAGATATCTTCGTCGCAATGGAAAATGAGAGAATACAGGGGATCTGGGGAGGTGACAGGGGGAACTTCCCTAGTGTGGTTGTCCTCCAGTGGGGATGACACAGACGAGATATCATGTATAGGGTGTGAGCGACTTTTGGACATAAGTTGAATGTCCTGATACTGTGGAGGGTACCTCATTCGCGTAGGTATCGACGATGAAATGTATTGAATATCAATAATGTGAGTTTTAGTTGAAAGTGGTCGAGAAGGATCTGTCCGAGACGTTTGGCGTACTGCGGCTAAGGTTTGGATAAATTGAGGTAGATTTGGGAAATGATGAGTGTAATGGCCATATTATGAAAATATGGAATAATCAAATTTGGTTTGCAACTCTTTATTGTCTGTAGTGGAGGACTCCTAAGTAGTAGTGGACATACTTGGTGGAGTGGCGAGAAATGTGGTTTCTCTAGGGAGTTGGATTAGATTGTGTAACTTGGAAAGAGTAGGACACTGATTAGTGGGGTATCCTTCTCTTTTGCATAGTGCATAGGGAATTTGAACTTTGGGGGGAAGTGGAGCTGTGGGATCTTTCTTCTTTCGTCTACCCCCAGCAGTGTCAGTGGTGCCAACAGTGGGGGGGGATGGTGGCGTGGCAGGAGCTTGTACTAGAATATACATCAGTCTTCCCTTTGTCTAAGGAGGGAGATATGGTTGAGGAACCATCGTAGGTGGATGTAGATACCATACAGGGATAGCAAGCACTATGTTAGGAAGGGTAAGGGTTGAAGCTACCTGGATTTCTTGGACTCCAGGTGGCGGGTAGAGGAAGGGAATTTGAGTAATGGCTTGGGGGACTGTCTCCCAAAATGGGATTTGTCCCTGGAGGTGGGGGAAATCAGGGATAAGTGATGTAGTGGGGTTCTCAGGGAATTCATGAGGTAATAGTTCTTAAACTGGTGGAATGTCAATGTGAGAAGAGGCCTCGGTGGGAGGAATGGTGTCTCTAATATCTATTCTATTAGAAGATACTACACACACTTGTGTTGAAGGGTGTAGGAGGGGAAGTGCTCCCTGGTATGCCCCCAGCAAGGATGGGTCCTTGAAAATTCCAGGACCCATGTCAATGAGTGAATAAGCATCAGAGCTAGTGCGGACCAGAGGAAGAATGTTATCGATGTTGGAAGAATGGTTAGGCTCATAATGTGTAATTTGGTCGATGGTGACAATTTTCCCGTTATGGGGGAACATCATTGTTCGAAAACACAAAAGAGGCTACTACCTTCATAGCGTACATGTAGCTACGTCCAAACAAGATATTGTAATCAAGCGGGGTGTCAATAACTTCAATGTCGATGAGGATGTTTTTCCCCCAAGTTCGACAGGGACATTTTGGAAGATCCCTTCAGGGGAGGATGGTCGACCATCGTAGCCTCTCAAGGTGATGGCAAATGGTACTAGATCAGGGGAGCCAAGTTTCTGCCATACTGTTTTGGACATGATGCATGTAGATGCACCTTCATTGATGATACATCGATGAACTGTGATGTTATGAATCTTTATTGGTATCTGGAAAGCTACCAGAGAAGAGAGGCATGGTTCTTCACTATCTAGATCAAATGTGATGAGTCAAGTATCAATTGGGTCGACTACCCCTAAGGAAAAAATCAAGGATTTTCGCTGAGTTGGACATTTTTAGAGAACCTCCAATACCAACATGGCAGCAGGAGATTGAGCTAAGTCATTGACTAGGCTATAATTGTGTTTTTCCCTAGCCTGAGGATTATTGATATTTCGTCGCACTGGAATGTGAGGTATACGAATGGTAGGTTCAACATTAGGGTGTGGAATCATCAAGGCTTGTCCAGTTGTAGATGGAGATGTTTCCAAGGTGGTTGGAGTAGATTTAGGGGGCATGCCGTATTTACGACCGCGCATTTGTAGAAGAATCTCTTCTTTGCTAGTGAGGAGGATATTGCGATCCACCGGATTTCCATGGTGGATGGGCCCTGGGTTTTGATACTATCCCATTTGTGGTGGGGTAGTGTGTACCTCGTATTGGGTATTCATCACACGTTGGTGTGGAATATGGTTTTGCAATATGCTCGAGGGTGGTCATTGCAAGTATTGTTGTGGGGCCTTCTGAGGGGTAGGCAGTGCTGGAGGATGTGGCACGTTCATGGGATCTTTCATTCATTTGAAGTTGACAAATTGGGGGAAATGGTGAGTATAATGTCCATACTCACCGCAAATAGCACAAGGGAAGTTCATCCTGAGGTTGTTTTTGTTGTTCTTCCCTTGGAGTTTGTTATTATTATCCCCTTGAGAGTTTTGGTTACCTTGATTATGGTTCCCCCCAATGGGTTGATTTTGTTGGAGGTTGTTTCAGCCTGGTCCCATATTATTATTGTTTCAGTTTTTTCCTTTATTCTTGGCATTATTCGACTAATGGGCCGTATTTTTCATATTAAACTGTTCAAAAGTATGAAGTTGTTGAATGGGAGAGGGTTGAACAAAGTTAATGCCGACGTGTGGTTGTCCATGTGGAGGAGCCACGGGCTGTGAGGGACTCGGAAATGGAAAGTACGGGTTGTTTTGTGGCAATACTCTGTAGGGCGCATAGGAAGGTGAAGCACTTTCACTACTGTCGAGGTTATATGTTGAGGTAGAAGGTGAACCTGAACTTGGTTGAGAGGTCGGATGCATCGTGGGTGTCGACGAGGGTCCACTCATGGGTGGGGGGGGAGCAATAGGATATGGTTGTTGGTAAGGGGGAGGAGGGTAATAAGTTGGCCCTCCATATGGTTGTGTATATTTAAGTGTGCCATACATAGGTGGTGGTTGGTTGTATAGGTTGTGGTGTGTTGTGGTACCAATCAACCCATCCACAGCATGAGACATTCCAGGTTTGTCTTGGATAAATGGTATGGGCCTGGGTGCATCAAGTAACACTGTGTATAAGTAACCTGACTGAGCATAGATAAGGTCAAATTGTTGGGCCTTGCTGATGGCTTCCTCTTCAAACTAAGGAGAAGTGGATGCTACATCCTTGGCAAGTATAGAAACGAGTTATTTTAGAAACCAATTGAGACGTTGTTCTTTGGTGGTTTCTTCTTTACATAAACTATGTCGCTGACGCCAATCATGGATTTGGTCAGAAATATGCATAGATGAGGTTTGTTTTCTCTCGGAGAGTAGTTCTAAACCAGTTTCATGATGAACTGGTAATTGAAAAAAGGCCAAAAAGGATTTGGCCAAGAATTCAAAAGTCACAAGGGACCCTGATTTTTTGTCCACATACCATTTGGTTGATGGACCAATGAGTGTTATTTGAAATAACCTTAAGCATATGGAATAATCCATGAGTTTGTTTGAAGAGAACCATAAGTGGAAGGTCATAACATGGTTGGCGGGGTCTTCCCCCGATTTTCCTTCAAATTTTGGAATATCTGAAGGTAGTTTGGTAGGCATATTAGGCCATGTGGGGTCATATAAAATGGGATCATTTGTGAGTTTAGTCAATTTGGGAATGTTGAGAGACGCCAAGTATGGCATAATGGGATTTTGTGGATGATTAGTTCCAGCCATTGTGCGAGTAGGTAGTGGACCTGACCCTTGAGAGGGATTTGGTGGGGTTGTACTTCTCCCTTGAGAATAATTTTCCCCCCTGCCTCCTTGTGAAGGAGAGATAGTGGATGGATGTCCTTGGGAAATGGACCCAAAAAACGTGGAACCAAGTAAGGATGATCCAAAAATAGTAGCACTCACGGGGTTGTGAGATGGTTATTTTGATGGGTTGGCAAGACTAGGAATTCCTCCTAGAATAGGAGGGAGGTTTTGCAAGCATCTGGAATGACAGGGATTCTGTGGGTCCCCTATGATGTCCGACTAGAAAAGTGAATGTGTGAAAATGGTGATGAGAGAAATAAATGAACAAGATATTTGTATAGTTTGGACCTTCACAAGATAATATAACTCACAATTGCATGTAATCAAATGAGCATCATACATACATCAACTGTAAATAAGAAAACATGTGGGTAGGTGGATTTTTTTTCCGCATGGGGAAACAAATAAAAAAATGTGTATGTCCTAAAAGATGTATCAGCCTTCCTCTCAAATAACACTGGACCTTCCAAGAGCACTCAACAGTGGGGTCTGAAGCCACCGAAAGAGGAACTATTGAAGGATGAAATGATCGGTTATAATGAGGGGTAGAGGGTGCATATCCCAAAAGAGCTGGTGATATTTCCCAATAGCCACACAAAATCTGATCAAGGTGCAATTGCATACCACAACTGTCACGTGGGTAGATGTCTTAAATCTGGTCACTAGGTACCTCGGTCAAAGTGTGACATTTAGATTTTTGGCCTCGAAAATAGGTCACGGGCTGGATCCCTTCCAAGATTTGGATGACTTAAGGGGGGACACAAAGAAAAACCGTACCTCGTCCTTCAACCCTTCATGGGTATCTCCTTGCCTTATGGTGTAGAAACACTTGACTTGGAGGATTTGAAAGTTCCCTATTTGTCAACTTCTAATGTTTGAAAAATGTGAGGACCAGATAACGGGGGGTTATTTGGATGCCTACCCCTCAGATCCTACGTAGACTAAAACTTTCTTTTGGCACCTCCTGTGGAGGAAAACTTAGTGAGTTTTTAGAAGAATTTTTAGATGTGGTGGGATGAGAGATTGGGGGTGTGAATCAATCTCATTTAAATTAAGTGGGTGTGGATCATTTCTCAAGAAATAGTGGGACATTTCAGAATTCCTTCGGAGAAAAACTACTTCAACCTCCACAATTCAAGATGGAAATTATGTGAGTGAGGAGTGAATTTGTGTGTTAGCAAGTGAAAAATAGTGTGCCAAATTTTAATGAGTTTAGGTGTGAATTTGCAACATGTGGACTTCCTGTGGTCCTCACAAATCTTTGTTACCTAGCTTACTAAGTTTCATTGGTACAACCTTGCAGAATTTTAAAATCCCTAAAGAACTAGCATGTGGAAATATGGGTCCTTACCAATCCTTTAAAATCCCTAGATGTTGTTTACACTAAGAAAGATTGAAAAACTATTCTAGATTGTGAGCATGTGGGCATGTATGGGCCCGTTGCTTTGATCTTTAAACTTCCCTAGTGATGTAAACTAAGAAAGTAATTTCAATAAATTATCTGAAGTTTGCAACATGTGGTAATGTATGGGCCCTTACAAATTTAAGATAATTTCAAAATAAACTAAGAGGATCCCTAGGGGGGCTTTGTCCTCTCCTAAATATTTTAAGAGAGATGAAATGTCCCTTTAACCATCTTTTTGATTCTCAATATCTCTCTATGGTGCAAGAAAAGAGCATACTCAATGATAAAAATTAATTTTCGGTCCCAATGTAAGCGTTTTTATATGTGATAACAATAATATCATCTTAAATTTTACAAACCAAAAAAACCATCCATGTGGCAACCAAAGCAAAAGAGGAGAATATTTTGTTATTTTTACCCCCTAAGTGCCTATGTTTAGCTAACCTTTCATATAGGAAATGATTATAAGTGGAGTGCATGGGAATTACAAATTGCATGAAAGCAAGAATCTGAAGGCTAGGGGCCCTCAAATCATCATGAAAACCCTTACAATTTTGAAAATTTGGATATGTGTGTGGGTTACAATTCTGACAGGTGCACAGTGGGCATACAGTGTGTAGAGAAAAGAAGCATGCGCGGTGCACAGTGCATTGAGTGTGTGTCTATGTGTTGGAATATCCGTGCACTTTCTAATACACATCAGGGGAATTTTTTTTGAGTGAAATTAACCTCCTCCAACACAGAATTTTTCTTTTGACAGGTAAGGCTGGGCTAGTTTTGGTACTTGCAAGATAGATTGATTAAAAATAAGTTCTCTTTAAGCCCAAATAGGGTGGAATTTGATACCTTATCCCTAGTATGGTCGCCAAACTGTTGTGCCCATTTTGTCACTTGGGTGAGAAAAACAATGGCACTTGCATGCCTAGTCGTGCCTGCTAGACAAGACAAAAGTTCGTAAGTGGGTTAAAGACGAAAAACACATGTAATAAACAAATAAACAAACTAAAACAACTAAGAAAATAAAAACTAGAATGCATAAGAAACTTATAACCATAAACAATCAACCAATGACCAAGATTATGCCACCAATGAATAACTATATTAGTTGGAAAAACATCGTAGAGAAAAATGAGGACTTATGGGTCCCCTCTTTCTCCTTGGGAGGGATCTTGAGTTCCCTAATGGAGAGATATTATTACAATGGAAGACAAATGGAAAATGATGAAGAAAATCAATGCCTATTCCCTCAAGAGGTGACTGGAATGGCCTATTGCAATGATTCTTGAATACTCGAAGGAGAAAAGAGAATTCTCAAGGGAGAATTGAGGCAGAATAACAATACTATTAAGATATTGGTTTCTTAGTGCACCCATCGCTTTCATTTATAGAATTTATTCAAGGAAAAATATAATTGGTTCTTGGTGTGAACAAGGGGCCTTTTAGGGAACCCTTTGGTCCTTGACCAACCCCCCATTTGGATTTCTCTCAGATATGGAGGTCAAATCAGGTTGGGAGTTGGTCCATAAGTGGTTGGGGGGGCGACAAGAATCATAAATGCACCTTTCACAGGAGTGCATATATTTTCTCGTATATAGTTGCTCATTTAGTGCATTGTATGCTCTGAGGGATTTGTTGGCCCATGCACTATGCACACGCTTCCTTTAGTGATTTTGCGCATGTCAAGTTTTTCCCAATTGTATAGTTTTTTCCTTTTGAAATGCATTTTAATGTTGCAAGTGAACTAATTGTTGTTGGCATTGCTTTATTTCTGTAACCATTTGCGTGCAATATTGCAGACGAAATTTTAGTGATAACACCTAACATTACCTCCCCCTTGAAAAAGATCCTTGTCCTCAAGGCTTGAGATGATGAAACTGTTGTAGAATGGTATCAAGATCCCAAGTGGCCTCCTTGGGAGTTGTATCTTTCCACTGCACTAAAACTTTCTTGATGGTGAGTTGACAAAGACGACACTCACATTGGTCCAAGACTTCTTGTGGCTTCAACCAAATGGAACCTTATTCATCTAACTGAGGGAGACTAGTTTGAGTTTGGCACTTATTAACAATCACCTTCTTTAAGCATGAGACATGAAAAACAGAATGGAGCTTAGAATGATTGGGCAAAGATAACTAGTAAGCCACCTTCCCCACTCGCTTGAGAATTGTAAAAGGACCATAAAATGTGGGAGCAAGCTTATGACAATGGTTTGTTTTGAGTGAAGTTTTATTATAGGGTTGCAGATGAAGAAACACTTGGTCCCCTTCAATAAATTGTAGTTCGGAACAAACTTGATCTTCTTGTTTCTTCATGTGATTTTGATCCATGGCCAAATTTGTTTTGAGGGTGCAAAGAATGGCCTCGCAAACTACAAGATTGTTGTCAATCTCCTGAACCTTCAATACACCTGGCATGTAGAAGAGAATTGATGGTGTATTTTTTTCACAGAATGCTTCAAAAGGATTCATGCTAGTAGGCATATGGTAAGATGTGTTGTACCACCATTCAGTGAGGGGTAACCACTGAGTCCACCAATTCTATCGTTCAGATGCAAAACACCTCAAATAGGTTTCCAAACACTTGTTGACAACTTCAGTTTGGATACCAATATGGGAATTATATTGAGTGTTGATATGTAATTGGGTGCCTTGGAGAAGGAACAATTATTGCCAAAAATCGCTAGTAAAAGTGGGATCTCGATTAGAGACAATAGAATTAGGCATACCCTGAAGCTTGAAGATATTATCCATGAAACTTTGAGCCATTGTGAAGGTTGTGAATAGTTGTTGGAGAGAAAAAAAAATGAGCATATTTCGAAAGACAATCAACTACCACCACAATGATTGATTTATTTCTCGATTTAGGTAAGCCAACAATGAAGTCCATAGAAATATCCTACCAAATAGCCGACATAATTGGGAGTGGTTGGAGTGTTCTCGGGGTCTTCATTGTTTCTCCCCTATTCCATTGAAAAACATCACAATCAGCCACAAAGGTGCAAAAATCATGTTTCATACCATCCGATAGAAAAATAGTGTTTGACCCTTTCATATGTTTTGGTGAACCTTGAATGCCCAACTCTAGGGGTAGCATGAAGCTTTGAAAGCACCTGAGATTTAAGTTGTGATTGTTTGTTGATATACATACAAAATTTGTAGTGAATCTTTTTATTGTTACAAGAGTACCGTGGAGAAAATGAAGAATTGGATTGCAATTGTTGGATAAGGCCAGAAATTTTGGGGTCTTGCAGCCATTCCTAGTGAGCAGCTTAGAGCCAATTTGGAACAATGAATGAGAGAGAAAAAAAATATCCTTCATCTTCATACTTCTGGGAAAGAGCGTCAACAACCATCTTTTCTTTTCCCGTCTTGTAATTTATATCACAATCATATCCAAATATCTTGGTGACCCATTTTTGTTTCTCTAGGGAGGAAATTCATTGTTCCGGAAAATGCTTGAGGATCTGATGATCTATTTTAATTTGGAAGTGTTGGCCCAATAGATAAGGATTTCATAGATCCATAGCATGAAAAATAGCCAACATTTCCTTTTCATATATTTATTGGCCCAAATGGAACTCCGAAAGTTATTTGTTGGTGAAGGCCACTAGTCTTCCTTCTTGCATGAGAACTGCACCAATTCCTTTCTCGGATCCATCACATATCAGGACAAAATTCTTTATGAAGTCAGGAAGGGCTAGGATAGGAATTGTGCACATAGCCTCTTTCAAAGCATGGAATGTTTGATCAGATGTAGGATTCCAATTGAAAACATTATGTTTAAGGATAGCAGTGAGAGGGGATGCATTTTTTCCATAGTTCTTAACAAATTTGGGATAATAGCCCGTTAAATGCAAAAAACCATGCAAAATCTTGAGATTTTTTGGGCAACGCCAATCTTTCATAGCTTCAATTTTCTTAGGATCCACCCTAACACCATCCTTGCCAAAAATATGACCCAAATACTCCACTTTTGAGGCTCCAAAGGAGCATTTGGATTGTTTGAGGAAAATTTGGTGCTGAGAAAGGAGATGGAGAACTTGATCCACATGGGAAAGATGGGTTGTACATGTTTTACTATAGATGATAATATCATCGAATAAAAATAAGAAAAAATGATGAAGAAAAGGATGAAAGACATGATTCATGAGACTTTGGAAAGTGGAGGACGAATTACACATTCCAAAGGGCATGACCAAGAACTCATATTGGCTCTCATGAATTTGAAAAGTCATATTGGGAATGTCAAAATATTTCATATATATATATGGTAATAACCAAAATGAAGATAAAGTTTAGTAAAGTAGTGAGCACCATTCAATTCATCCAATAGATAATCAATGATAGGAATGGGAAACTTATCTTTTATAGTGAGCTTGTTGAGAGCATGAAAGTCGGGAAACATGTGCCATGTGCATTATTTTTTTAGGACCATGACCATAGGAGAATAATAGGGGTTGGTACTATGGCGAATGACACCCGTGTCGAGAAATTATTGAACGATTTTCTTAATTTCATTCTTCTGGGAAAAGGGATAACGATACGAGTGGACATTGGGAAGAATACTACCTAGAACTAGATGAATAGAATGATCATGAACACCATGGGAAGGGGGAAGGCCATGGGGCATGGAAAAAATAGTGTGGTGTTTGGAAATTATAGATTAGAGGTCAGGATGCATAGATGGTGTCTCAACTTCTTGAATGACATTGAATTGGGAAATATTACTGGAATGAAATTTTTTGAGGAGATTTTTCATTCGATGGGAACTGATGCTCTCAGGGGATCTTGTTGGCATGCCTTAGAACTTATATTGTTCATCGTCTTGTTGAAACTACATGGTCAATTCCTTAAAATCCACGAGGATGAGATCGAGAGTGTGTAACCATTTTTCACCTAACTCAATGTCACAACCACCCATGTCTATGGTGGACATATGATATTTTAGGTTGTACTCACCAATTTGGAGGCACACATTTTCACAATGCCCCCCACATTTCATGGAACCGCCACCGGCAATCATGATTTGAAAATTGATGATTGCATGGATACATCAATGGGTTTCTTGAGCAATGAATTGATGAATGAAATTATGAGTGCTACCACTATCAATTAGGATGATGAGCTTCCATTTTTTAATGTAGCCAATTATCTTGAGGGTTTATGGAGAAAAGAAGCTAGTGAGTTAATTCAAGGAAATGATTGGTTCAACTTTTGGTGGATCAAATGGAAGAGTGATAGGATTTGGCTCAGGTAGATCAACTACATGAGAATACTCGATATTGTCTTCAGAAACATCCTCATATATGGCCATGAACAATTTTTGTTCCTTATACTTGTGCCCTGGAAAATATTTTTCATCACAATTATAGAAAATAACTTTGAGTTGGCATGCATCCATTTCTTCCCAGGGTAATTTTCAGATCTTGAGAGGGGTGGGATGAGGGGAAAGAGTGGAAGGGAGAAGACATAGAGGGAAAGAATGTTTGTGGTGTTGGGAAAAAAAAACCTATTGCGTTTCCTTGGAGTGTTGAGTAGCTTCCAACCAAGTCTGGGGATGAGTCATGAGGACTTAGACTCAGATGTCATCCTTGAGGCCACTAATAAAGCATTCTCAATTTTTTTTATCAAACATGCCCTCTGTTCTAAAAGATAATTACTCAATTGCAGCTATAAACTCTTCCACTATACCTGGTTATTTCAGTTTGGTCAGACGGCCCAGGGAGTGTGTATCAGTGTCAAAGCAGTCATAAAGTTCAACCAAAAACGAGGTCCAAGATGCATATCCTTGGTGTGATTTGTGACACCATTGCCACCATTTCTAACGTTAAGGGTCCAAATAGAGGACATTGTAATGAAGTTTGACCAAGTCATGAGTGATGCCATGCAAAGAGAAGTAGTTTTCCATTTGAGTGACCCACCCAGCGGGATCCAAGCCATGAATTTGTTAACCTCCACTCATGGAAGACGAAGATCATGATGAAAAGCGTTGGAGTGAAATAGTTGGGAATTGGAGGAAGCATTACCTTCGAGGTTAGAATGTTTATCAGATGAGGAATGTATTCCATAAATGCGTAGTTTTTCCAGGGCCTTGGCATCAAATGAGTCAATTTGAGACTCAAGTTGGGATTCAGGCTGGCTAGCAAGGTGGGAATTGTTGTCCTTCTTCAATTCCTCTTTCAGGTGGTCCATTTTGGACACAATGTGGGTATCTATTCAGTTTTCAAGGTCTTAGTTGTGAGTTTTGGCCATGGTGAGAGGAAAACACAAGAAGAGGATTCGAAGGGAATATTTCCAAGTAGCGGTGTTGGAAAGGGAGTCAGGACCATAGGAATAAGAAAGGATAGAAATCGATTGGTATCATTGGGATCACGATGAAAATAGGAGTCCAATGGGATATGTATCAAATAAGGTTGTGGGCATTCCCCATAATTATTATTTTTTACTCATGTGGAGTTGTATTCTGATCTGAAGAATATTGTAGTGTTGATAGGCCTAAATTCTTAACAAGAAAAAATGTGTAGTAATTTTGCAACCAGAATACAGGAGGTAAAGTTGTAAGACAATATATATTGTATTTTTTGTTTATGTTTCCGTCCAAAGGGTTAGGGTATTCATGGTTTCTAGAGACAATTGTTTTTCCTATGCTATAGATCTGTGATATACATGTGGAGTCCAATAGTAACAATTGACCCAATATCTCAGAGCACCAACTAAGGAGGCTAGACCATGCCCTTAGTTGTACTACTTGACTACCCAAGTACTGGAGAGTATCCTCCTGAGTGTTTTTTTTAGTGGCACTATAGCAGTAAGGCAATCAAGTGGTTTATCTATGAAGGGCTTCATGATATCTAGGCCAATCCATATACAAGTGTTATCTGATGCGCTATGAAGGGGTACCAACAAGGGTTACAAGGGTGGCCAACAATGTGCCCTTAAGTACCACTTGTAGTTCCTGTGTGTATGCTTCCCCGACTATAGATTTATGTATTGAATGACATATCTTTGTAGCTTTAACACACCGGAATATGTCTCTACCATGAAAAAATAACCCACAATTTTCTACCAAGGAAAGTAATATGATACCACTTGTAAAGTACCAGATCTATTATAGTAGCTAAAAAAAAACAAATTGCAGAGAATAATAGCAGAACAACACAATAGATGAAACCACAACACCAAAATAATACCTTTGTTGATAGGAAACAATGTTCACTTGCCTCTTCAAGGGGGAAATGTCCAGCAGAGCAGTGCTCTATTACAATAATTCTCAAGACTCCTACTCTTATTTATATTAATTATATCTTCTAAAGATCATTATAGAGAAAGATCCTTCTAGAAGAGGAATCTTCTATTAGGTCTTCTTACATTGACTTATTCCAATTTATTAAATAACCCTTATTAACTAATGTCGTCATTTATTACATGGAAATGTATTATTCTATCTATGTCAGGGGTGAGGGATGTTAGGTCCCTAACATTATTTTATTTTCGGGATAATTTGGAAGCAGGATTTTGTAGCACTCGATACAACAGAGACAGAGCATGTCATGGACAATGTCGCAAGTTGTGAAGTGGTGCAACTTCAGAATCTTCTTACAGGAATTCATCTAAGACATGGTAAAAAAGGGAGCAGTGAAGCTCCAGTACTTATCCACAGATGAGTAGATTGCAGATATTCTCCCAGAGTGACCATGCTTATTTGGATGAGGAGGATGATACACAAGATTATCCATGCTTATATGGCTAGTGATGAGAGTTGATGTTTCAACATCGGGGAAACATTCTCCCATATTGGTCATGCATGGGGCTATGCTAGTGCTGATATGATTAAGGGAGAATGATTAATTCACTCACAGAGCTCTACTAGTGGTGAATGACCCAGGTATGTTGATAGCATTGAGTTGAAATTCCCCTAGATTGAGTTGAAATTCCCCTAGATATGACCAAGGGTAGAATGACTCATTCACTCATGGGGCTCTTCTAATGGTGAATGGCCCATGTATGTTGATGTTCTCTAGGTTTGGGTAGAAATTCTTCCTAGATTGGTCATGCATGTGGCTATGCTAGTATTGATATGACCAAAGGAGAATGATTCACTCTTCCACAAGGAATTAATAGTGGTGAGTGGCCCAAATAAGAATCATCCAAACATTATCCCAAATTAGTCATGCATGGGGCTATGCTAGTGCTGATATGACCAAGGGTAATGATTCATTCACTCACAGGGATCTTCTATTGGTGAATTTCTTAGGTGCAGTCCTTCTCCTATCAAGGAGTGGATTGACTTGAGATGTTATCACATGCATATTCCAGGATGGAATGTAGACATCAACATGGCTCATGAAGACAACCTTTCTATGGAAGAAGAAATCCAAGTATGGAGAATGCCTCCCTCGTTGAGAGGGAGTGTTGGAGATTTTCAACTTTGATCAATAATTCTCCACAAGAAAGTACAAGAAGACCCATATACATCATTACAGAAGTACCATGAAGAAGTTGAAGATCTAGGAAGAGAATTTGGCCCCACAGGAAAAATAATAATAAAATTGAAGACCTAGAAATAAGAAGTCCTCCCCAGACTTGCGCCCAAATCACTATAAATATAGGACTTGCTCATTTCATTTTGACAGTTATACAATTCCTTCTACAGTGCGCACAAGGAAGTTGCCACTGCAGTTTTGGAAATTTAGCTATTTTTGGGTTATTGGTTATCTTGAAGAGTGTGCCACACTTGGAGAATCTCTTGCTTGGTTATTCTTGATCATATTATTGAGGAGATAGGTCTTGGTTATTTTATCCTTGGGGAAGATCTTCTCTGTATGGTATTTTGGCTATTGATGTTGATGTACTGGTAGTATCTTGGATTGAATTCCTCAAGAGAAAGGTTGTTGTGTTTTCTCCCAAGTTTGGGTTTCCCAGTATAAACTCTTGTGTTATTGTGTCTACTGTACATGGTTAATATTTATAGATCTTGTTATTTTTGTTGCATTGTTATAGTTGAGATTTTCAGTGTATATTTATTCTATGATAAGTGTTGTATGAAAGTGAATCTTGATATTAATCATAAGGAAATAACTATCAAGAGCTGAGAATCATATAAAACATCAACAATATCAACATCATTTTGATGGTGAAGGTGATCGAAGTGTAACACACACATCAAAATATGTCCTCAATTGAAGATATGGGCCACCTCCTGAAACCATGAATATCCACCAACTTCTATCTCTAATACCACTATGTAACATACCCAACATGTTCTTTATCAAGGCTATGGGGTACCTTGTGAAACCATAACTTTCCACTAGCTTCTTGCTCTGATACTAATTTCCTCACTATCCTACTATTAATTAATTAGTGCATGGAAACATGACAATGCAGGATTATGTTAAAACCACTAAATCATTCAATGGATAATGACACCATAGTCACATATGCAGGTTTAAACACACAAATTGAACTGAACCAACTAGAAACTAATTCAATTCATAACATAAACAATATTAATTCAACATATTCATAAATAAATTGTGAGCACTTCTCTGAATTAACTACCAACTGGATGAAGACAAAGTATGTTCCACCCAACCATAGGGTCTCTATTGCACTTAATATTTATGCAACAAATTCCATCCACAAGTCGAGGCTATCAATCCATAAGGATGAAATCTCCTATGGTTGGTTCTATCTCTCTTCACATAGCCCAATTCCCATAATTTGGAATCAATAAACTATTACATCTATCCCAATCCATCAACCCTCTTTCCTCATCATCTTTCACAACCCAAGGAATGGGATCCCCTTATTTTCCACACAATCCCTTGGGTTATCCCACTTCCCTCCAAGGCTTCAGCATAAACTAGCTAGAAAATATCACTGCTAGGTACTCCATGGAATATCAATTGTAATTAGGTTTACTCAATGAAAAACATTCCCCTTACGCATAGGCATAATTTCCACATAGTTTCATAGAATCTATTTTCCATAAATTTATTACAACCGCACTATAGCAGCTTAGGTTCTAAGACAAAAAAAAACTCATAGGGAAGAATAAGCATTAATCCCCTTTGCATGCCCAAAAACAACGGATCTATTGCATGCTAATGATAACCCACATGTCTTCATGGGAAGTACAGGATTCCCCTCTATTATAACTAATAACAAGGATTAAGGAATGATAATTAAGTAGGTTTAAGGAATTAGGCTTATCAATAAAATAATAGTGTCTTCCCTTATCCCCCTCAAGCCCATGAGCCCCCTTTATTTCCACTATTGTGTAATCAAAGCCCCCCATTATTTCATCATTCTCCTTCTACAAGATAGGATGTATTATTTTATTATCATTCAATATACAATTTTACATATTACATCATCTGGATTATAGCCATTCATCATTTACACGTACACATTACTAGTTTGGGGATCAAAACTGTTTAAATTTTCCCAAGTGGATTCAACCCTTGGCATGCACTAATACCATGTTTATATTTTACCACTCTACTCAACACCCGGTATTTATCTCAAAACAAAATCACTTTATCTACTAAAAGCACAATTGAGTAATCAGCTAAACATGCAGCAAAAGCGTAAACAAGGAAACCAAATCAAGTACACATGAACACCAATATTTTCGGGTAAAACCCTGGAGAAACCCTTGAGGGAAAACCATTCAAATTGTGCTTTTATTAAGGTAAAATTAGGGCTCCATTAATAGAGATAATGGCCCACTGACATACATATACATTGCAAACAAACCTGGAAACACGTGTGTTATTGTATGAAATGTTCTGCCATGTTTCCCAAGGCATCCGCAACTTGTCCTTATATAAACCATGGACATCTGTGACTATCTCCATTGTGATCCAAAGATATCCACAATTGTCTCAACTGTGACCCATGAATGTGTACAAAATCCCATATGGCCACTTTTGTAAGCTGTTATGCTTTCCTCTGGTCTCTATCCTTTGAAACCCACATGTGCCTACTTATACTCTCTCTCCTCCTTCACCTATATGACCTCTAGATGGAAGTCCTTCTCCACCTATCCAAGATATTGAATCCTATTCCTTCATGATCCAACCCTCTATGCATCAACACTTGACCTGATCTCTAGATGGAAGTCCTTTTCCACCTATTTGAGACCTCCTTGAATCAAAGTCCTTCTTGATCCAAGCCTTGATCTTGGCATCTCTCCAAAGATCCTGACCTTGGAATCTCACCAAGTGAATTCCTCCTGAAGTCTCAAATGCGTTGACTCCCTCAATGCAATTCTCTCACAAGTTTAATCCCTGGTCCTCTTGAATCACTATACTTCGTGATCTAAGCACTCGAGAAGAGATCCTTCTCTACTCCTGAGTGTGACATTAGATATTTCACACTAGAAAAGGTCCTCCTTTTCTATCTGTGTGAATATATCTTCCTCCTTCTACTAGCCTTGTTTTTATAATCATGAGTTATAATCTATTTCTAATATCCAAAGTGATCTATGGTTGAGATTATTTCTCACACTCACTTGATATTTAGATTACATGTTGCATGCTAAGTACTTTTAGCATTTTTCTTAAATAACTCAATTAACTAATTACATAATTAATTAATAAAATAAATTTACTTTAACAATTCCTTTAATTAAATTAAATTCAAGAGTAGAATGCTTTGGATGATTTCCACATGTATAGACACATAGACCTGTGTGTAAATACCTGTCTAATGCTACCACTAACATCAATACTCTCTCTTAGTGAGGAAGGTATTTCTTGAAGAGCCACATGGAACTGGTTTTTCCTATGACTCTAGAAAAATGTCACACACATCATCCTCCATACTGGCATTCCTCCAACCATGTTGGTCATTTTCTCCCTAAATATTGGAATTCTCGCAATCGATGGTTCTACATATCAATGCCACAAATTTTGAAAAAATCGTCAAAGGTCTACTCACCCTCAATGTGATCCTAGAAGATTCTTGCTCCTAAGCATCCATCAATTTCATCTCGTACCAACTTGATCTCCTGGAAAAAAGGAAGGGGATAAATCCCTCTTCTCCTTTGAAGGTTTAGTGCCCATACTGGAAGTATGTGAAATATGCTCACCCTTCAGCTGTTCACCCTATGGAGCCTCTTTCTCCTCGTCCTCTATCATTAACATCGAACTATGATCCAATATTCCCCTGGATATTCTTACAGGCTAGCCCTGAAAATTGTATAGCCTACCATCTCTAACAAAAATGCTAATTTTTTTGTCAAGGCTATCTCCCTTTAAACATATGAGTATTTTCCTTCTCTGAAAAGTAATTGCAAAACCCATGTCCTCCAAAACTAAAACTGAGAGCAAGTTGTTCTTCAGTTCTGGTACATAAATCACATCTCAGGCCTCTAACAAAAATCCTGACTCGATTTAGAACATGATAGTTCCCTTCCACTTCATTTCATACTTGACATCATCACCAAGCTCCTCATGGGTCCCTGAGTCCTCGGTCAAACTATTGAATAGCTCCCATTCTTCTAGATCTACTTGATTTTTCTTAAATAAAATCATGGGCTCCCTTCCTAGGATAATGGTCCACCAAAGGAATAATACAATGCAACAAATAGCCTACCTCAATATGATTCCTTCAATCTTGTTGGCTACTATATCCCTTGCTCCCCATGTGCTCCTTTCTTCAAACCCAGTCATACACACTTGGATGAAAGTCCTTCTCCACCCACTCTATGAGATCTTACTATCTCATTTTGTGTGTCTTTGTTTTCCACTGAGAAACAACCAACACCTGCAAATGAGAACCTTTGTTGTTGTTGTACGATCATGTACCTACAAATACTATATTTCTTCCCTTTTTTATTTTCTTCTCCTTTGGACTGAGTATATCTCTAGGTGAAATTTCTATCTCTAGGTGAAAAAGTCCTTATTTTATCTATCTATGAGTTCTCATGTGGCTCACATATCTAGATGGAAGTCCTTCTCCACCTATATCAGATATCCTTGTTGACTTTCGGGCCTCCTACCATTTCTCAACAAACCACTCTATTCTACAAAAGATAGTGGATTGTTTCTTAGTCCTTCAAGCACCCACCTCAACACTCCTAATCTCATAGATATTCTTCTATAACCATAGATATGAACTTGATATCTCCCTTGGTCACTCATATATCCTATATTTTTCGATACCATGTGCACTTGGTTTCCTCCCATAGCAACCTTGCTCTACTACCATGTTGAATTTTTTTCAAGTCGATCCAACCCTTGGTATGCACTAATACCATGTTGATATTTTACCACTCTAATCAACACCCAACAATTAGCTCAAAATAAAATCACTTTATCTACTAAAATCACAGTTGAGAAATCAACTAAACATGTAGCAGAAGCATAAACAAGGAAACCAAATAATGCACTCATGAACACCAATATTTTCAGGTAAACCCCTCGAAAAACCCTGGAGAGAAAACTAGTCCAATGATTCTTTTAATAAGGTCAAATCATGGCTCTGGTAATAGGGATAATGGCCCACTAAGAGAAGTAAACACTACAGACAAACCTGGAAACTCATGTACTACTGGACGACTTGTTTTGGCACATTTCCCAAGGCATATGTACTTGTCCTTTTGTGACCTGTGGAAATCCGTGACTATCTCCATTGTGACCCGTGGATGTGTATGGAAATCTTGTACAACAACTTATGTACAATGATACACTTTCCTCTGGTCTTTATCCTTTGAAACCCACCTGCAGGTTCTTCTGCTCTCTCTCCTCCTTCAGCTGTATGACCTCTAGATGTATGTCTTTCTCCATGTATCCAAGATCTTGAATCACATTCCTTCATGATCCAACCCTCTCTGCATAAACACTTGACCTAATCTCTAGTTGGAAGTACTTCTCCATCTATATGAGACCTCCTTGAATCAAATTCCTTCTTGATCAACTCCTTGATTTTGGCATCTCACCAAAGATCCAGACCTTGGCATCTCACCAAGTGAATTCCTCCCAAAGTCACAACTATGTTGACTCTGATGCAGGAGCATGTCAAGCGAGCCAGTGCAGAAGCAAAAGACAGTTGGACGAGCGCCCAACGCAAATTTTGAAATTATCTTGAAGTTAATGCGCCAATCTTAAATGAGATAATTAAGAAGGAGTGCACTTGTAAAATGTAAACGGACCTTGAGAGATCCGCTCTCGTCCTTAGTAGGTAGAAGGAATTTATAGTAGTTAATGAAAGTAGATAGAATTGAATGTTAGATTAGACAGTTTTAGAGCGCAAGAGGGAAACATGATATAGACACCCTCATTGTGTATTGTAAAATAGAAGAGAAGAGCACAGAGCATAGAGCGTGAGAAGCATAGAGATGATTATGAAGAGCATAGAGGAGAAGCAGAGAGCTGCGTGAAGACACCCATGTACAGAGATTTGAATTAATAGAGAAAGTTTTGATTCAAATTCATGGCATCGTGTTTGTTCTCCGTGTATGTATGCTAAATGTTATGCTCATGGTTATTTTACTCTTTCTACTGTACATTTTATTTTATGCTATGTATGAATGATTTCTTGTTGAATGTTTGAAATCTGAGAGGAAAGGGAAAAGGAATGAGTTTCAATTGTTTCTTTATCTGCGAAAGAGTTCCTGCAAGGAGTGCAGTTGAATTGTCCACAAGGAGTGCATTGACAAAAGGTTCAGAGGTTTGTCTCTGAAATCTCAGACTAGATAGCTTTTGTTATCATTTACACAAAACTACAATCTGGCACAGCAGGCGTGCAAGGAGTGCGTAGGCCGAGTAAAATCTTAAAGTTTCGAATCTGAGCGAAGTATTGAGAGACTGCTACTGTAGGTGTGCGCGGAGTCGAAGAAGTTCAACACTTGAAATTGTTTGGAAGTCTGTCGCAAGGAGTGCGAGCAGGAGTTTTCTGGAAGGATCAGAGTTGGAGAAATCTCAGAAGGATTTGGACCTTCAAAGGAATCAAAGGAAGGTACAGGCCAAGTACCTGGAAGAATCGGAGGAAGGCATAGTGACGAGGTACCACAGGAGGAAAAGTTTTCAAGGGAAGAGATGGATGGTCAGAATTATCTGTGGAGAAATCGCGAAGTCCCATGAGCCGTCGGATCTCACAGAGGACTAGGGGAGTTACAACAAGTATTCCAAAAAGGTTCTAAACTCATGAAGAGTAGGGCCGTAGATCCAAGCCACATGAGCCATTGGATTTACCCGTGGAATTCTATTTCTGGGATTCGTAGGTTGGAGTCCCGTAATCTTTGCAACAAGACTCACGAAATCACGAAACGCGAAGTCCCGAAGGGACAAAAGGTTCGTGTGGGCTATAGGAATCGGCAGAGTGGACAGGTGGCGCACTCTCAACAAGGAAGTCAATTCAGTTGACCATTTCGGTGTTTCGTGGGGTGAAATCCTGAAACCTTTGCATTAGGATTCGCAAAATCGTGAAATACGAAGCCCCGATGGAGTAAAGGGGCGTTGAAAGGTCAACCTTGTGAGTGCATCGGCGTTTCGGTAAATTGGGTTTCGGGGGTCGAGGAGACAAGTTGGTCGGCATTGCAACTCCCAAAATCGCGATAAGGAGAAATCCTAACTAGCAAGGAGAAAGGGTCAAGTGTTGACTGTCTTCAGATTTTGGAGATTGAGAGACAAGATGCTTGACCACTGGATTTGTGGAAGTGCGAAGTCCGATCTCCCAAAGTACAAGGAGGAAAATTCTTGAAGTTGATTGTGGGTGCAGATTTTCCAAAAGGGAAATAGAGGAGCCATTTCCGAGAGCTCTTCGGGCCAGCGTAAGTGGAAAGATCTTATGCACGTGACCTTCCAACCTACGGGTTGAGGAGGGGTTGCGTCAGGTTTGGTATCAGAGAAAATAAAGGTTCTTTGCTTTCTATAGCAAGGAAAAGGAAGATTCACCATGTCGCCAAGGAGAAGGAACGGGAAAACACCCGATCAGTCAGAGGACAGGGAAATGCCGCAAAGAAGAGGTAGGAAGATGACATATCCAACCATGGAGAGAGAAATACGTGACCTACGCGCCAGACTCGAGGACATGGAGACAACACAAAGGCGTACAGTCGGTGTTGGGGATCTTAGTGATTCTGAAAGTGAAATTGAGGGTGAACATGAAGGGGAAGAAGTTGCAGCCGAAGATGCAACAAACGAGCGTTTGATGAGAGCTATTGCAAGAATGGGTGCAAGAGAGAAAATGGACATTCCATTTTATGAGG
>ML777054.1:22498-42086 GCA_009831015.1 Picea engelmannii | reverse complement strand
AGTGAAATTGAGGGTGAACATGAAGGGGAAGAAGTTGCAGCCGAAGATGCAACAAACGAGCGTTTGATGAGAGCTATTGCAAGAATGGGTGCAAGAGAGAAAATGGACATTCCATTTTATGAGGGAAATCTGGATGCAGAGGCGCTTCTAGACTGGATTAGAGCTCTGGACACATACTTTGACTATGAAGATGTTGAAGAGGACAAGAAGGTCAAACATGTTGTCACAAGATTGAAGGGGCATGCAGCATTGTGGTGGGATGAACTACAAGCTAACAGACGCTGCAAGGGAAAGAAGAAGATCAAAATATGGGACAGAATGATCACGAATATGAAAGCGAAATTCATCCCCAGAGATTACCAGATTACTTTGTTTCGAAGGATGAAGAACCTGAGATAGAAGCTGATGACAGTGAAAGAATACACTGAAGAATTCTACAGGCTGAACATCAGGGCAGGTCATCGGGAAAGTGATGATGAGAAGGTTTCCAGATACATGAATGGTCTAAGATACGACATTCAGGATGAGATGAGAATGGTAACCATCCAAACAGTGGAAGATGATTATCAGATGGCTCTAAAATCTAAAGAGATCTGAGCCGAAAGTAGGGTCAGAGAGGTCGAGGTAGAAGTCAGCCCAAAGGAAAATCAGTTGCCCAGGATAAACATCAGAAGCCCAAAGAGGATTGGAAGAAACCTCAGACTCGAGTTGAGAGAGGTGGAACCTCACAGAGAGGGCATCATACCGAACAAAGAGGAGAGTATGCTGATAATAATATTTTTCCTCGTACTAGAGGTAGAGCAAGAGGAAGAGGTGGAGTAATAACATGCTTCACATGTGGAAATAATGGACACAAGTCTTATGAATTTCCAGATAAAAATAAAGAGAGTGGGGAGACTCAAATCGCCAAAGCACAGAGGCAAGATGTTGAGACAGAAGATGTTGAAGGCGGAAGATGATTGATGATGTGAAAAGCTCTTTTGACACCAGAGAAGGAAATGGAGAGTTCAGTCCAAATAGCCAGACTTTTCCGGACTGCTTGCAAAACCAAGGACAGGGTATGCAAGGTCATTTTGGACAGTGGTAACACGAATAATCTCGTTTCTACAGAGATGGTAGAAAAGTTGGATTTGGAGACGATTGATCATCCAAGTCCATACAGAGTTTCATGGCTACAAAAAGGACATCAGGTAACTGTCACTAAACAATGTTTAGTTGAATTTAAGATAGGAGGATATAATGATAAGATATTATGTGATGTCATTCCTATGGATGTTTGTCATCTATTGCTGGGTAGACCATGGCAATATGACGGGAATCTGATTCATGATGGGAGAATGAACACATACACCCTAGAAAAGAATGGGAGAACTCACATGTTGCTTCCAATCAAAGATAAGGAAGTAAAACATGAAGTAAGAAACATTGTACTTCTCAAGAGTGGGAAGGAACTTCTTACAGAGGTTAAGAAGAAGGAGGAACCGCAATTTATTGTTGTCAGGAAACCAAAAATTGTTTTGACCAGCACAAGAGTGGATGATTTACCAGAAGAGATTCAGAAGTTGCTGGAAGTGTTTGCTGACATAGTAGTGGACGAACTACCACGTTTATTGAAACCGATCAGAAGTGTGAGTCATCATATTGATCTCATACCAGGAGCCAGTTTTCCAAACAAAGCCGCGTACATATTGACACCGCAAGAGAATGAAGAGGTTAAAGGACAAGTCCAGGATTTATTGGACAAAGGATTGGTCAGGGAAAGCTTGAGTCTGTGTGTTGTTCCAAAAGTACTCAGTCTGAAGAAAGACGGAGGCTGGAGGATGTGTACTGACTCAAGGGATATTAACAAGATAACCATCAGGTACAGATTTCCATTACCAAGGATGGATGATCTGATGGATTTCTTGAGTGGAGCAAAGTATTTTTCAAAGATTGATTTGAAAAGCGGTTATCATCAAATCTGCATGAGAGAAGGTGATGAATGGAAGACAACCTTCAAAACCAACGAAGGGTTGCATGAATGGCTTGTTATGCCATTTGTCTTAACAAACGGGCCAAGTAATTTCATGAGGTTGATGAACGAAGTCATGAGGGAGTTCATCGGAAAAATTGTTATCGTATATCTGGATGACATAATGATTTTCAGTAAAACAATGGCAGAGCATCTGAAGCATTTGGCTACAGTGATGCAGAGGTTACAGCAGGAGAAGTTGTTGATAAACATGAATAAATCCTCATTCATGAAGACAGAGCTCATTTACTTGGGATTTTTTATTTCTGCAGATGAGTTGAGGAAGGATCCAGATAAGGTGGAGGTAATTAGGAATTGGCCATCACCGAAGAATATCTTTGAGGTGAGAACTTTTCACGGATTGGCTAGTTTATACCAAACATTCATCAGAAATTTCAGTGGAATTAGTGCACCGATGATGGACACAGTGAAGAAAAGACATAAATCTTTTCACTGGACAGAAGAAGTTGAGAAGAGTTTTAATCTGTTGAAGAGGAAGATCACAGAACAACCAATTTTAGTATTGTCGTATTTCCAAAAGACATTTCAAGTGAAATGTGATGAAAGTGGATTTGTAATAGGGCCAGTCTTGAGTCAAGAGGACATGCCGATAGCGTACTTCAGCGAGAAGTTGAATGAAGCGAAAGTGAAATACTCCACTTATGATAAGGAGTTTTATGCTATTGTTCAGGCATTGAAGAAATGGAGACATTACTTGATCCCGAAGGAATTTGTCTTATACAGCGACACTCATGCACTGCAGTTTGTGACTCAATAGGAAAAGTTGAATCAAAGACATGTTAAATGGGTGGAATATATGCAAAATTTCACTTTTGTGATTAAACATATTTCTGGTACTGCTAACAAAGTTGTTGATGCTTTGAGCAGGAAGTGTTTTCTATTGTAGGAGTTTAGAGTCAAAACATTGGGTTTTGATGATCTCAGGGACATGTATAGAGATGATCCAGATTTTAAGGAGGCATATGAAGCAACTGAGAATCCAATTCTCAGAGATAGAAGCCAATGGGTAGAATACATGATCCAGGAAGGATTATTGTTTAAAGGTAATTAGCTTTGTATTCTGAAATGCTCCATGAGGGAGAATTTGCTGAAGGAGAAACACAGTGGAGGATTGGCAGGGCACTTTGGTCACGACAAGATGTTCACAAAGTTGAATGAGTCATATTTTTGGCCAGGAATGCGAGAAGACGTCAAGAGATTCATGGACAGATGCAGAATTTGTCATCATTCGAAGGGAAGGAAATAGAATGCAGGGTTTTATCAACCATTGCCCATACCTGAGAAGCCGTGGGATGCAATCAACATGGATTTCATATTGGGGTCTCCAAGAACACAAAGAGGATTTGACTCAATTTTTGTGGTGGTGGATAGATTTTCCAAGATGGAACACTTCATTCCATGTCAGAAGACCAGTGACGCAACTCACATTGCAAATTTGTTTTTCAAAGAAGTCATTTGACTTCATGGCTTGCCAAGGAGAAAAGTTTTGGATCGAGACACTAAGTTCATAGGACACTTCTGGAGGACCTTATGGAAGAAGCTCGTAACTAACTTCTCGTTTAGTTTGGCTTATCATCCTCATATGGATGGACAGACATAAGTGGTGAACAGAAGTCTAGGAGACTTGCTGAGAAGCTTGGTGACAGAACACCATAGCTAGTGGGACAACATATTACCACAAGCGGAATTTTCTTATAACGACTCAGTTAACAGAAGCACAGGGCAGAGTCCATTTCATATTTTCTATGGCATACAGCCGAGAGGAATTTCTGAGCTGAGAGATTCAGAACGAAATGCAACTAGGAGCGCTAGTGCAGAAGATTTTGCAGAGGTGATGAAGGAACTTCACAGCCAAGTGAAGGAGCGATTGCAAAATTCGAGCCAAGAATATAAGCACAGAGAAGATCAACACAAGAGACAACTTCAATTTGAGGTTGGTGATTTGATTCTGGCACATTTGAGAAAGGAAAGGTTCCCGAGAGGAACATATAATAAACTGAAGATGAAGAAAATCGGACCATGCAAGGTCTTAAAGAAATTTGGGGCGAATGCTTACGAGATTGAATTACCCAATGGGATCGAAATTTCTCCAATATTCAATATCTCAGATTTGTACCCATATAAAGCTGAGTTACCAAGGATAGTAAAATGAACAACCAGTGATCCAGTGGAAAAAGAATATGCCAGTTGCAAAAAAGCCACAGATGGAGTGCATACTGGACAAAAGGGTCAGCAAGAAGACCAGGCGAAAGCAATAATTTGAATATTTGGTCAAGTGGAAGGACCATCTAGTTGAAGATGCCAGCTGGGAGAATGAAGTAGAGATCCAGAGGCATGGACAGACAGTGCGAGAACTCATGGACAGGAGCCCATGAAAATTTTCAGGCAAGGGAGTATGATGCAGGAGCATCTCAAGCGAGCCAACGCGTAAGAAAAAGATAGCTGGACAAGCGCCCAGTGCAAATTTTGAAATTATCTTGAAGTTAATGCACCAATCTTAAATGAGATAATTAAGAAGGAGTGCACTTGTAAAATGTAAACGGACCTTGAGCGATATGCTCTTGTTCTTAGTAGGTAGAAGGCATTTATAGTAGTTAATGAAAGTAGATAGAATTGAATGTTAGATTAGACAGTTTTAGAGTGAAAGAGGGAAACATGATATAGACACCCTCATTGTGTATTGTAAAATAGAAGAGAAGAGCATAGAGTATAGAGCATGAGAAGCATAGAGATGATTATGAAGAGCATAGAGGAGAAGCAAAGAGCTGCGTGAAGACACCCATGTACAAAGATTTGAATTAATAGAGAAAGTTTTGATTCAAATTCATGGCATTGTGTTTGTTCTCCGTGTATGTATGCTAAATGTTATGCTCATGGTTATTTTACTCTTTCTACTGTACATTTGATTTTATTCTATGTATGAATGATTTCTTGTTGAATGTTTGAAATATGTGAGGAAAGGGAAAAGGAATGAGTTTCAATTGTTTCTCTATCTGAGCAAGAGTTCTTGCAACGAGTGCAGTTGAATTGTCCGCAAGGAGTGCGTTAACAAAGGGTTCAGAGGTTTGTCTCTGAAAGCTTAGACTAGATAGCTTTTGTTCTCATTCACACAGAACTGTAGTAGGCACAGGAGCCGTGCAAGGAGTGTGTAGGTTGAGTAAAGTCTCAGAGTTTCGAATCTGAGTGAAGTATTGAGAGATGGCTACTGTAGGTGTGCACGGAGTCGAAGAAGTTCAACACTTGAAAGTGTTTGGAAGTCTGTCGCAAGGAGTGAGAGTAGGAGTTTTCTAGAAGGATCAAAGTTGGAGAAAGCTCAGAAGGATTTGGACCTTCGAAGGAGTCGAAGGAAGGCAGAGGCCAAGTACCTGGAAGAATTGGAGGAAGGCGTAGTGACGAGGGACCATAGGAAGACAAGTTCTCAAGGGAAGATATGGATGGTCAGAATTCTCTGTGGAGAATTTGTGAAGTCCCGTGAGCCATTGGATCTCATGGAGGAGCAGGGGAGTTACAAAAAGTATTCCCAAAAGGTTCTAAGCTCAGGAGGAGTAGAGCCATAGATCCAAGCCATAGGAGTCATTGGATTTACCCGTGGAATTCTATTTCGGGGATTCGTAGGTTAGAGTCATGTAATCTTTGCAACGGGACTCGCGAAATCACGAAACGCAAAGTCCCGAAGGGACAAAAGGATAGTGTGGGCCATAGGAATCGACAGAGTGGAGAGGTGGCACACTCTCGACAAGGAAGTCAATTCAGTTGACCATTTTGGGGTTTCGTGGGGTGAAATCCCGAAACCTTTGCATTAGGATTCACAAAATCGTGAAGTCCAAAGCCCCGATGGAGTAAAGGGGCGTTGAAAGGTCAACCTTGCGAGCACATCGGTGTTTTGGTAAATCGGGTTTTGGGAGTCGAGGAGACAAGTTGCTCAGCATTGCAACTCTCGAAATCGTGATAAGGAGAAATCCGAACGAGCAAGGAGAAAGAGTCAAGTGTTGACTGTCTTCGGGTTTCGGACATTGAGTGACAAGACGCTTGACCACGGGATTCGTGGAAGTGCGAAGTCCGATCTCCCAAAGTACAAGGGGGAAAATTCTTGAAGTTGATTTTGGGTGCAGATTTCCCGAAAGGGAAATAGAGGAGCCATTTCCGAGAGCTCTTCGGGCCAGCGTAAGGGGAAATATCTTGTGCACATGACCTTCCGACCTGTGGGTTGAGGAGGGGTTGCATCAGGTTTGGTATCAGAGCACAGAAAGGTTCTTTTCTTTCTGTAGCAAGGAAAAGGAAGATTCACCATGCCTCCAAGGAGAAAGGACAGGAAAAAACCCGATCAGTCAGAGGACAGGGAAATGCCGCAAAGAAGAGGTAGGCAGATGACAGATCCAACCATGGAGAGAGAAATGCGTGACCTATGCACCAGACTCGAGGACATGGAGATAGCACAAAGGCGTACAGTCGGTGTTGAGGATCTTAGTGATTTTGAAAGTGAAATTGAGGCTGAACATGAAGGGGAATAAGTTGCAGCCGAAGATGCAGCAAACGAACGTTTGATTAGAGCTATTGCAAGAATGGGTGTAAGAGAGAAAATGGATATTCTAGTTTATGATGGAAATCTGGATGTAGAGGAGCTTCTAGACTAGATTAGAGTTCTAGACACATACTTTGACTATGAAGATGTCGAAGTGGACAAGAAGGTCAAACATGCGGTCACAAGATTGAAGGGGCATGCAGCATTGTGGTGGGATGAACTACAAGCTGACAGACGCTGCAAGAGAAAGCAGAAGATCAAAATATGGGACATAATGATTGTGAATATGAAGGAGAAATTCATCCCCAGAGATTACCAGATTACTTTGTTTCGAAGGATGCAAAACCTGACACAAAAGCTGATGACAATGAAAGAATACACTGAAGAATTCTACAGGATGAACATCAGGGAAGGTCATCGAGAAAGTGATGATGAGAAGGTTTCCAGATACATGAATGGTCTGAGATACGACATTCAAGATGAGATGAGCATGGTAACCATCCAAACGGTGGAATATGCTTATCAGATGGCTCTAAAAGATAAAGAGAAGATGAGCCGAAAGCAGGGTCAGAGAGGCTGAGGGAGAAGTCAGCCCAAAGGCAAATCAGTTGCCCAAGATAAACATCAGAATCCCAAAGAGGATTGGAAGAAACCTCAGACTCGAGTTGAGAGAGGTGGAACCTCATAGAGAGGGAAGCATACCGAACAGAGAGGAGAGTATGCTGATAATAATCTTTTTCCTTGTACTAGAGGTAGAGCAAGAGAAAGAGGTGGAATAATAACATGCTTCACATGTGGAAAGAATGGACACAAGTCTTATAATGTCCAGATAAAAATAAAGAGAGTGGGGAGGCTCACATTGCCGAAGCACAGAGGAGAGATGTTGAGACAGAAGATGCTGAAGGCGAAAGATCGTTGATGATGCGAAAAGCTCTTTTGACACCAGAGAAGGAAGTGGAGAGTTCAGTCCAAAGAACCAGACTTTTTCGGACTTCTTGCAAAACCAAGGACAGGGTATGCAAGGTCATTATGGACAGTGGTAGCATGGATAATCTCGTTTCCACAGAGATGGTAGAAAATCTGGAGCTGGAGACGATTGATCATCCAAGTCCATACAGAGTTTCGTGGCTACAAAAAGGACATCAGGTAATTGTAACTAAACAGTGTTTAGTTGAATTTAAGATAGGAGGATATAATGATAAGATATTATGTGATGTCATTACTATGGATGTTTGTCATCTATTGCTGGGTAGACCATGGCAATATGACAGGAATGCGATTCATGATGGGAGAATGAACACATACACCCTAGAAAAGAATGGGAGAACTCACATGTTGCTTCCAATCAAAGATAAGGAAGTAAAACCTGAAGTAAGAAACATTGTACTTCTCATGAGTGGGAAGGAACTTCTTACAGAGGTTAAGAAGAAGGAGGAACCGCAATTGATTGTGGTCAGGAAACCGAATTTTTTTTTGACCAGCACAAGAGTGGATGATTTACTAGAAGAGATTCAGAAGCTGCTGGAAGAGTTTGTTGACATAGTAGTGGATGAACTACCGCGTTCATTTCCACCGATCAGAAGTGTGAGTCATCATATTGATCTCATACCAGGAGCTAGTTTTCCAAACAAAGCCACGTACAGATTGACGTCGCAAGAGAATGAAGAGGTTAAAAGACAAGTCCAGGATTTGTTGGACAAAGGATTGGTCAGGGAAATATTGAGTCTGTGTGTTGTTCCAATAGTACACAGTCCGAACAAAGATGGAGGATGGAGGATGTGTACTGACTCAAGGGCGATTAACAAGATAACCATCAGGTACATATTTCCATTACCAAGGACGGATGATCTGATGGATTGCTTGAGTGGAGCAAAGTATTTTTCAAAGATTGATTTGAAAATAAGTTATCATCAAATCCGCATGAGAGAAGGTGATGAATGGAAGACATCCTTCAAAACGAATGAAGGGTTGTATGAATGGCTTGTTATGCCATTTGGCTTAACAAACACGCCAAGTACTTTCATGAGGTTGATGAACGAAGTCCTGATTGAGTTCATCGGAAAATTTGTTATCGTATATCTGGATGACATACTAATTTTCAGTAAAATAGTGGCAGAGGATCTGAAACATTTGGCTACAGTGATGGAGAGGTTACAGTAGGAGAAGTTGTTGATAAACATGAATAAATCCTCATTCATGAAGACAGAGCTCATTTACTTGTGATTTGTTATTTCTGCAGATGAGTTGAGGATGGATCCAGATAAGGTGGAGGTAATTAAGAATTGGCCATCACCGAAGAATATCTTTGAGGTGAGAAGTTTTCACGGATTGGCTAGTTTCTACCAAAAATTCATCAGAAATTTCAGTGGAATTAGTGCACCGATGATGGACACAGTGAAGAAAAGACATAAATCTTTTCACTAGATAGTAGAAGTTGAGAAGAGTTTTAAATTTTTTGAAGAGGAAGATCACGAAACAACCAATTTTAGTATTGTCGGATTTCCAAAAGACATTTCAAGTGAAATGCGATGCAAGTGGATTTGCAATAGGGGCAGTTTTGAGTCAAGAGGATAGGCCGATAGCATACTTTAGCGAGAAGTTGAATGAAGTGAAAGTGAAATACTCCACTTATGATAAGGAGTTTTATGTTATTATTCAGGCATTGAAGAAATGGAGACATTACTTGATCCCGAAGGAATTTGTCTTATACAGCGACAATCATGCACTCCAGTTTGTGACTCAACAAGAAAAGTTGAATCGAAGACATGTTAAATGGGTGGAATATATGAAAAATTTCACTTTTGTGATTAAACATATTTTTGGTACTGCTAACAAAGTTGTTGATGCTTTGAGCAGGAAGTGTTTGCTATTGCAGGAGTTTAGAGTCAAAACATTGGGTTTTGATGATCTCAGGGACATGTATAAAGATGATCCATATTTTAAGGAGGCATATGAAGCAACTGAGAATCCAACTCTTAGAGATAGAAGCCAATGGGTAGAATACATGATCCAGGAAGGATTATTGTTTAAAGGTAATCAGCTTTGTATTCTGAAATTCTCCATGAGGGAGAATTTGCTGAAGGAGAAACATAGTGGAGGATTGGCAGGGCACTTTGGTCACGAAAAAACGTTCACAAAGTTGAATGAGTCATATTTTTGGCCGGGAGTGTGAGAAGACGTCAAGAGATTCGTGGACAGATGCAGAATTTGTCAGCATTCGAAGGGAAGGAAATAGAATGTAGGGTTTTATCAACCATTTCCCATACCTGAGAAGTCGTGGGATGCAATCAACATGGATTTCATATTGGGGTTGCAAAGAACACAAAGAGGATTTGACTCAATCTTTGTGGTGGTAGATAGATTTTCCAAGATGGCACACTTCATTCCATGTCAGAAGACCAATGACACAACTCACATTGTGAATCTGTTTTTCAAAGAAGTCATTCGACTTCATGGCTTGCCAAGGAGCATAGTTTTGGATTGAGACACTAAATTCATAGGACACTTCTGGAGGACCTTATGGAAGAAGCTAGGAACTAACTTGTTGTTTAGCTTGGATTATCATCCTCAGATGGATGGACAGACATAAGTGGTGAACAGAGGTCTGGGAGACCTGCTGAGAAGCTTGGTGATAGAACACCATAGCCAGTGGGACAACATATTACCACAGGCAGAATTTGCTTATAACGACTCAGTTAACAGAAGCACAGGGCAGAGTCCATTTCAGATTTTCTATGGCATATAGCCAAGAGGAATTTTTGAGCTGAGAGATTATGAATGGAATGCAACTAGGAGTGCTAGTGCAGGAGATTTCGCAGAGGCAATGAAGGAACTTCACAACCAAGTGAAGGAGCGATTGCAGAATTCGAGCCAAGAATATAAGCGCAGAGCAGATCAACACAGGAGACAACTTCAATTTGATGTTGGTGATTTGATTCTGGCACATTTGGGAAAGGAAAGGTTCTTGAGAGGAACATATAATAAACTGAAGATGAAGAAAATCGGACCATGCAAGGTCTTACAGAAATTTGGGGCGAATGCTTAAGAGATTGAATTACCCGATGGGATCGAAATTTCTTCGATATTCAATATCTCATATTTGTATCCATATAAAGTTGAGCAAATCGGGATAGGAAAATGAACAACCAGTGATCCAGTGGAAAAAGTAGATGCCAGTTGCAGAAAAGCTGCAGATGGAGCACATACTAGACAAAAGGGTTAGCAAGAAGACCAGGCGAAAGGAATAATTTGAATATTTGGTCAAGTGGAAGGACCATCCAGTTGAAGATGCCAGCTGGGAGAATGATGCAGAGATCCATAGGCATGGAAAGACAGTGCGAAAACTGATGGACGGGAGCCCATGAAAATTTTCAAGAAAGGGAGTATGATGTAGGAGCATCTCAAGCGAGCCAGTGCGGAAGCAAAAGACAGCTGGACGAGCGCCTAGCGCAAATTTTGAAATTATCTTGAAGTTAATGCACCAATCTTAAATGAGATAATTAAGAAGGAGTGAACTTGTAAAATGTAAACGGACCTTGAGCGATCCACTCTCGTCCTTAGTAGGTAGAAGGCATTTATAGTAGTTAATGAAAGTAGATAGAATTTAATGTTAGATTAGACAGTTTTAGAGCGCAAGAGGGAAACAAGATATAGACACCCTCATTGTGTATTGTAAAATAGAAGAGAAGAGCATAGAGCATAGAGCGTGAGAAGCATAGAGATGATTATGAAGAGCATAGAGGAGAAGTAGAGAGTTGCGTGAAGACACCCATGTACAGAGATTTGAATTAATAGAGAAAGTTTTGATTCAAATTCATGGCATCGTGTTTGTTCTCCGTGTAAGTATCCTAAATGTTATGCTCATGGTTATTTTACTCTTTCTACTGTACATTTTCTTTTATGCTATGTATGAATGATTTCTTGTTGAATGTTTGAAATCTGAGACGAAAGGGAAAAGGAATGAGTTTCAATTGTTTCTCTATCTGAGCAAGAGTTCCTACAAGGAGTGCAGTTGAATTGTCCGCAAGGAGTGCGTTGACAAAGGGTTCAGAGGTTTGTCTATGAAAGCTCAGACTAGATATCTTTTGTTCTCATTCACAGAGAACTGCAGTCAGGCATAGGAGATGTGCAAGGAGTGCACAGGCTGAGTAAAATCTCAGAGTTTCGAATCTGAGTGAAGTATTGAGAGACTGTTGCTGCAGGTGTGCACGGAGTCGAAGAAGTTCAACACTTGAAAGTGTTTGGAAGTCTGCCGCAAGGAGTGCGAGCAGGAGTTTTCTGGAAGGATTAGAGTTGGAGAAATCTCAGAAGGATTTGGACCTTCGAAGGAGTCGAAGGAAGGCAGAGGCCAAGTACCTGGAAGAATCGGAGGAAGGCGTAGTGATGAGGGACCGCAGGAGGACAAGTTCTCAAGGGCAGAGATGGACGGTCGAAATTCTCTGTGGAGAATTTGTGAAGTCCCATGAGCCGTTGGATCTCACGGAGGAGAAGGGGAGTTACAACAAGTATTCCCAAAAGGTTCTAAGCTCAGGAGGAGTAGAGTCGTAGTTCCAAGCCACAAGAGCCGTTGGATTTACCCGTGGAATTCTAATTCGGAGATTCGTAGGTTGGAGTCCCGTAATCTTTGCAACGGGACTCGTGAAATCACGAAACGTGAAGTCCCAAAGGGGAAAAAGGATCGTGTGGGCCAAAGGAATCGACAGAGTGGATAGGTGGTGCACTCTCGACAAGGAAGTCAATTCAATTGACCATTTCGGGGTTTCGTGGGGTGAAATCCCAAAACCTTTTCATTAGGATTCGCAAAATGCGAAGTCTGAAGCCCCAACAGAGTAAAGGGGCGTTGAAAGTTCAACCTTGTGAGTGCATCGACGTTTCATTAAATTGGGTTTCGAGGGTCGAGGAGACAATTTTCTTGGCATTGCAGCTCTCGAAATCGCGATAAGGAGAAATCTGAACTAGCAAGGAGAAAGGGTCAAGTGTTGATTGTCTTCAAGTTTCAGAGATTGAGAGACAAGACTCTTGACCACCGGATTCGTAGAAGTGAGAAGTCCGATCTCCCGAACTACAAGGGGTAAAATCCTTGAAGTTGATTGTGGGTGCAAATTTCCCGAAAGGGAAATAGAGGAGCCATTTCTGAGAGCTCTTTGGGCTAGCGTAAAGGGAAAGATCCTGTGCACGTGACCTTCTGACCCGTGGGTTGAGGAGGGGTTGCGTCTGACTCCCTCAACACAAGTCTCTTACAAGTATATCTCACATAATCTTAATCCTTCGTCCTCTTGAATCACCTTCCTTCATGATTCAACCACTCAAGAAGAGGTCCTTCTCTACTCCTGAGTGTGACCTTGGAGACTCCACACTAGAAAAGGTCCTCATTTTCTATCTGTGTGAATGTATCTTCGTCCTTCTCCTAGCCTTGATTTTGTAATCATGAGTTATAATATATTTATAATCTCCAAAGTAATCTTTGGTTGAGATTACTTCTCAAACTCACTTGAGATTTAGATTACATGTTGCATGCTAAGTACTTTTATCATGTTTCTTAAATAACACAATTAACTATTTACATAATTAATTAATAAAAGCAATTGACTTTAATAATTCCTTTAATTAAAGTAAATTCAAGAGTAGAAGGATTTGGACGATTTCCACACGTCTAGACATATAGACCTGTGTGGAAATACTTGTGTGATGCTACCACTAACATAAAAAAAACTGGGGTATTACACAAAGTTACATGTTTGAAGGGACCAAGGAAGACATATATGGTATATCAAGTTTAGGACATTATGTAGAACTATATTGTTGTTTTGTTATGGATTGCACTGATGTAGTAGATGTTGTAATATAGTTTTATTGGTTGGTTAAGATAGTGCGTGTTTTCCTATTTCAAAGGTATGGTAGCTTTATGGTATTATGGATGAAGTTGGAGTTTTTTGTATGGGTGTGTATTACTCTGAATAAATGGATAGTTTCACCTCTAATGTTGTGCTACATCAAGTTTCGTCAACTTGTAGGTACACACTCACTCTAGAAGGATGCTCCAACAATGATCATTTTCTTAGTGGAAATTCCCATCTACTTAATAAGTAATGCATATTGATGCTATAGGTTATCATGTTTTTCAAGGTCTATTTTTGGATGATGTTTGTGTGCATCTCTAGTAGTGGTTGTAGCATGCTTGTTGTTTGCATTGAGTTTTTCAAGCATAGTTGGATAGAAATTTTTAGAGAATGGTTGAGTTTATTTGGAGTCGCAACCCTAGGATATGTCATTAATATCATGTGAATGTGGAGTTGGATCTGCCTATATATGTCATTTGGTCATGCTTTGATTGTTGCTGAACAAGTTTCTACTCATACTGTCAACAAATTTAGATAGTCATTAATGATTTTTTGGATGCAACCAAACCCAACAACACTCCTTGTTCCGAATGGATGGAATGGAGAAAAGGGGATGGAAGCTTACATACTTTATTGATGGCCCCTTACTAAATAAATATATAAGTTTTTTCTCCTAATTTCACCCTCGCACTATTTCTGAACTCAATAGATTTTCCCCACTATGTATATCTATGTATTCCCCTATCTATCCATCCCTTTAGTCATTTTGTCTAAAGAACCTAATGGAAATCTCTTCATTATTGAGTCATTAACAACTAATACTTGAGGTTGGTGGCCCCTATATATTTCCATACATTATGCCTCTATGGAATATATTGTGCATATTATGTAAAATCCATCCTCTATTACATCCAATGCTTGGGAAGAGAGTCAACTTCTTCACCATAGCCCATTTTGAATATATATTATAACACCAAATCACAACACCAACATCATGTTATGGAATTCAAGTACATAAAAACGTGCGAGTCAACACAATTAGCTAGAGAATTGCACTGACATATGCACCTAGTACCTATCTATCACTTTAAAGCACAACTTTGCTAATGGGTGAGATCTATGGAATATATGGAATTCTTGAGTTTCGGGTTGAAAGATATTATCAAGAATCTTTAGTTGAATGGATATTGTTGTGGAGTTCATGCCTTCCTAATGGATAGTTGTGGTGTTTCATCCAACCTACAAAGTAATTCGACAATAATTTCCTTCATTCCATCTACACATGGATTGTTGTTTTATTTATTGAAGTTTTAAGTGTAGGAAATTTTCTTGTACCGGGTCATTTATTCCTTGAGATGTTGCAGCTCGGTTCATTTCTAGCATGGAGAAGTTGCATAATAGGAATGTTTATATATAGTTGAAGTCATCCTCCTTTTCTGATTTGGTGATGATAAAAGAATCCACCTCCAATTTGGGTAGTCGTATTTTGTTGTGGTCAAATATTTTTATGAGAACACCATGATTGGCTACAGAGTTGTATCTCAACCTCTTTGACCATGAATAGATATTCTCATCAACATTTCATAGATTCAATTAGATCAATCTATTTTTTATGAAGTTCCTCTATTTTATCATGATTGGATATAGTAGAATAATATCATATAGTCATGCTACTTGGCACTATTGAATTTTGACATGAAACTTGGGGTTCTATTTATGGCATTGGGTCACTAGGATTAACAGTGATGGAAGAATATTCTTACCATCATCTCACATGATTTGATGGCTATGGCTTTGTTTTTCTTTGATATATTTGAGACATAGGTTAGTACATATTCATTAAACATGTACCCAGGATGGGATTTCCTTAATATAAGAGTTAACGATGTAATGGGGTTTAAGGTTGAGTTTGTTTTCTAATATTAATGCCTTTTCAGGTAGTTTTCAATTAGGCCTGCATGGAAGGTAGTTTTCACAACTACAATTTTGGCATTGATACTTTATTTGTAATTGTCTGCATGGCATTACCTCCATCTTGGCTACACGAGAGGATGAGTCTAAATTTGGTTTTAGTTATATGTTATTATTGATTTGTATTTATACCATATCGAGACAATCTTTTAAGACCTTGTGGTAAGGTCAATAGATTGTATCAATCTCAATAGGTAGCGAAATTGGATGGGAGTTACATATGAAATATCATACATTGCTGGGTCTTGATACCATGATTTTAGTGAGTTCAATATCGACTTTCCATTCATGAAGCGCAAGTAATAGTAGTGTTTTTTTATAGTTAGACTCCGAGTTGAGGTGGATTTAGTGAATCAGTAGAAGTGGCGGGGTGATCTTTTACTGGTGAGTCTTGTCACCATATATTTCATGCACCTTTCATCAATTAAAACCTTTTATTGAACCATTTTTCTAGGTTGGGATAGATTTCTTAGGAGCATAGGCATTGAGAATAGATACCCTGGCAGTTGTGCCATATGTTTTGGTAGATGGATTGCTTTTGGTGAATGAATATAGAGATTAGTTTTTCAAAGTTTTGAGAAACAAGTTAACAATTGGTTGTGCATGGTTTTAGGTGAATCTGGAAAATATTAGTGATGAATGATGTGTGACTATGGGATGCCATGAAGTCAAAACTTCGTGATAGGATGATATTATTCTGGTGTGGACTATTGTAGTGGTTAGGATTTGGAATATAGATTATACTTGTCTTCCTTAGTTGTGACTAAGACCAATTCTGGTGGTCATGAAGGTCAAATTTTACTTGAGATGGAGCCTTAGACCTTTGGTTTAATCATTACCATGAAATGGAATGACCATGTACATAGAAGCAATAAAAATCAGCAATCCTCTTTCGAATGCAGCCTAGAATCTACATCTCAAAGTATTCAACTTAGATCCATCTTGTGAAGTTCATAGGAACTTCACTACTCCTTGATCTATGATCCCATGCACTCCAAACCCAATCACATGGCCCGCTCCTCTTCATCGCAACATTAAACATCAGGTGCATATGACCTCAGATAAACCATGGGCTTACCAAGGGATCGGGTCTCAAACTTCCCTTCCCTACACACAAACACCTACTCTAAACTTTATGATCCTATCTTATCAGGGTCATCGAGGAACGACTACATCGGTCTCACAAAACTCAAAATCCAGGCTGGTCCAAAGTTTTGGATCTAGTATATCGGAATATCACTCTGTTGACCTCTTGGGATATCAAACTTCTAGGACACTGGAGCATCCAAATCCAAAATTGCACTCCTATCAACTCTGATCTGATATATCAGAGCATCAGGTTGATTGACCACTGGGGTATCGGGGCACCGATATCCAATTATTCTTGTTCAACAATTTTGGTTCCCGTTTGGTCCAGTTACTAGACTACCGAAACACTAGGGCCATCAGCTTCTCCTAGCTATCGGGAGATCAAGATTTTGATGTTGCTCAACATATTTAATTTTACGATGCACCGGGGCTAGTGTGTCGGGGTTATGATAGGGTTTTGAGTTGTCAATCCTAACAAATGAACGACTACAATATCTTCTCTAAACAATATTGTTTGTTAATATATCATCATCAATCCTTTCAATGGTCAACGATTTCTCCTCCTCTTCACTAAAATGTGCTTCCTCTTCTAGGTCAACACACATTCATATACAGATTCACAGGGCTTATGCACATAGGTTTTACACACAAATCCAAAGATAAAACAAAACAATAAAAAATACACGAGATACATAATTTTATTAAATCAAGCTCGATATTACATGGTAAGGCCTTGTTGGGCCTAGACACATTCTTGACCTGGTCTACATTGTGTCCTCTATGAGCCTCTTTCTAATTGTGCATGTAGGCTTTACATATAGAAAAAAAACACAACATAGTGGATCATTTCATATCCACGATCCTCTTGAGAAATCTCTAACTAATTGACTAAAAAAAAAATTACACATTGATAAACAACAAACCCTATCTAATACATGGATTTCAAGGAAATATCATCCTCTCATCCATGATGTGCCTTCTTGAAGCTTCCAGATTTTGACTTTTATTTGGGGGACGAGGGGGTTTCTCCTGGATCAAACGCCAAGAGCAGAAAAAAATCATGATCTCCTGATCATGTATCTTAAATTGCTGCATCCATCGTCAAACTCTGGTCTTATTCTTCCCTCATGCATCATTACATATAACTTTGAACTTCTCGTCATGATCAACAGTGATATGCAACAAAGCCTCTGCAGTAACAAGTCTTCTACCTTGCTACAAAATACCTCACTAAGTTTCCCTCCTAAGCTCAGTATTTAGTAATCTCCTAGTTATCTCCTCTCAAAACTTTTGAGCACTCCTTTCTCTAGGCTTCTGCAGCTACCCACTCATTCATAGATAAAATATTTCCCTTCACTTTGATAACACTTGATGAAGACCGATTATGGGGGTCACAAATATCAAATTTTCCTTGAGATCGATCCTTGGACCTATGGGTTAATCATTCCCACGAAATGGACTGATCCCATCCACAGTAGCAATAAAAATCAACTACCCTTTTTTGAATGCACCCTCAACTCTACATCTCAGAGTCTTCAACTCAACCTTATCTTGTGAAGTTCATAGGAACTTCACAAATTCTTGATCTATGATCCCATTCTAGGCCCTTGACCAAGCCTTGAGGACCCTTGGTCATGTTTGACCATTTTGGGACTTCGATAGGCTATCAAAGGTGGAGCGCAAGTCAAAGTGGAGATCATGGGATATCGGCCCCTTTTTAGGGATTTTTGGGTTTTGGGCTTATGTAATGGGTATGGGTATGTCGGCCCATGGGTTTACCCATGCTTAGGTCTATTTTGTAATGAATAAATAGAATTCTAGGTGATGTAAGAAGTAGTGACTAGTCAGTGTGAGCCTTTTTTGCTAAGTGAAAAATTAGATCTGTGTGATTTGGCTTTGTGCACACTGTGTGAAACTTGCAAGGCTAAGTGCAAGTGACTGTAAAAGACAGTGTAAGGCTCTGTGCCTAGATCTACTCGGGGAACAAGGATCTGGTGAGGTGCGTAGATCTCTTGTCCTCTACGGAGTTGATTTGAATGCTTTGTGCATGTAAGAAGATTGAAAGAAGCTAATAAAGAAGATAAAGAGTTGGTGGACGTAGCCCCAGGGAGGGGGTGAACCACATATATCCTGTGTTATGAATGATTTGTGTTTTATGATTTCTCTCTTGTTTATGTGATTCAATGCTTAGTGCGATGTTAGACGATAGATGAATCTGATATGATGTCTTACTACTAAATAATGTGAACGAATGTTAGATCTGATCTCTGTTGGTATGCTTAGTGCTTGAATCCATTGGATCTATGTGAATGTTGCATTGATCTATTGTTAGGGTTTATTTGCACTATGAACTAAGGCTAAATATTAATGAACTATAATTACTAAGTTCTTTGTTAAGGTGTTACAGTCATATATATGTGTCCTAGCTAAGGTTGCATACATCTGAGTCCTGCAACCACCCCTGCCTCTACCTCAAGTGAGACTTCATCTGCTTCACAGGTGTTGCCGAAAGGGTCGGTAGTTAGGGTTTTGTTTGTGTGTTGTTGTAGATTTGAACCCCAGGTCTTCCCCTGTTCCAACAAATGGTTCCGTTGTCGGGACCTGAAACTATGATTGTTGGGAACTGAGGAAGAAGAAGCTATGTGCAAAAATATGACCTGAAATTATGATTGCTGGGAACTGAGGAAGAAGAAGCTCTGTGAGAAAATATAACCTGAAACTGTGAAATCTCTGTGTGTAGATCTGTTTCCCTGGTGCGCAGTACTGTACTTGGATTGTGAAACTTTGTGCTAAGAAGAGAAGTCTGATCTGAAGAAAAGAGGTAAGATCTTGAAGCTTTGTGCTCTGAGAAAGGTAAGAATAATGAGAAATTTTGATTGAAAAGGTAGATAAGTAGAAATTCTTGTTTCAAAAATATGGATCTAGGTGTGTTTGATAAATTTTGTCCTAGCCTGAAATCTATTGGATAAATTTATATTTTCAACACACTAGTTTAGTGGGAGTTAACTGACTAGTTCTATTTTAGACTTTCTATTTTTACCATCACTATTATGCATGCATGCATTCCTAAGGAAAGCTAACTGCTTGATTTATTTTCTTAATTATGGAATGTTTTTCCCTATATATGAGTGTATT
>ML777054.1:0-22398 GCA_009831015.1 Picea engelmannii | reverse complement strand
CAACACCCAACAATTAGCTCAAAATAAAATCACTTTATCTACTAAAATCACAGTTGAGAAATCAACTAAACATGTAGCAGAAGCATAAACAAGGAAACCAAATAATGCACTCATGAACACCAATATTTTCAGGTAAACCCCTCAAAAAACCCTGAAGAGAAAACTAGTCCAATGATTCTTTCAATAAGGTCAAATCATGGCTCTGGTAATAGGGATAATGGCCCACTGAGAGAAGTAAACACTACAGACAAACCTGGAAACTCATGTACTACTGTACGACTTGTTTTGGAACATTTCCCAAGGCATATGTGACTTGTCCTTTTGTGACCTATGGAAATCCGTGACTATCTCCATTGTGACCCGTGGATGTGTATGGAAATCTTGTACAACAACTTATGTACAATGATACACTTTCCTCTGGTCTTTATCCTTTGAAACCCACCTGCAGGTTCTTCTGCTCTCTCTCCTCCTTCACCTATATGACCTCTAGATGTATGTCTTTCTCCATGTATCCAAGATATTGAATCACATTCCGTCATGATCCAACCCTCTCTGCATAAACACTTGACCTAATCTCTAGTTGGAAGTACTTCTCCATCTATATGAGACCTCCTTGAATCAAATTCCTTCTTGATCAACTCCTTGATTTTGGCATCTCACCAAATATCTAGACCTTGGCATCTCACCAAGTGACTTCCTCCCGAAGTCCCAACTATGTCGACTCTAATGCAGGAGCATCTCAAGCGAGCCAGCGCGGAAGCGAAAGACAGCTGGATGAGCGCCCAATGCAAATTTTGAAATTATCTTGAAGTTAATGCACCAATCTTAAATGAGATAATTAAGAAGGAGTGCACTTGTAAAATGTAAATGGACCTTGAGCGATCCGCTCTCGTCCTTAGTAGGTAGAAGGCATTTATAGTAGTTAATGAAAGTAGATAGAATTGAATGTTAGATTAGACAGTTTTAGAGCGCAAGACGGAAACAGGATATAGACACCCTCATTGTGTATTGTAAAATAGAAGAGAAGAACATAGAGCATAGAGCGTGAGAAGCATAGAGATGATTATGAAGAGCATAGAGGAGAAGCAAAGAGCTGCGTGAAGACACCCATGTACAAAGATTTGAATTAATAGAGAAAGTTTTGATTCAAATTCATGGCATCGTGTTTGTTCTCCGTGTATGTATGCTAAATGTTATGCTCATGGTTATTTTACTCTTTCTACTGTACATTTTCTTTTATTCTATGTATGAATGATTTCTTGTTGAATGTTTGAAATCTAAGAGGAAAGGGAAAAGGAATGAGTTTCAATTATTTCTCTATCTGAGAAAGAGTTCCTGCAAGGAGTGCAGTTGAATTGTCCGCAAGGAGTGCATTGACAAAAGGTTCAGAGGTTTGTCTCTGAAATCTCAGACTAGATAGCTTTTGTTCTCATTTACACAGAACTGAAATTAGGCACAACAGGCGTGCAAGGAGTGTGCAGGCCGAGTAAAGTCTCAAAGTTTCAAATCTGAATGAAGTATTGAGAGACTGCTACTGCAGGTGTGCGCGGAGTCGAAGAAGTTCAACACTTGAAATTTTTTGGAAGTCTATCGCAAGGAGTGCGAGCAGGAGTTTTCTGGAAGGATCAGAGTTGGAGAACGCTCAGAAGGATTTGGACCTTCAAAGGAATCGAAGGAAGGCATAGGCCAAGTACCTGGAAGAATCGGAGGAAGGCATAGTGACGAGGTACCGCAGGAGGAAAATTTTTCAAGGGAAGAGATGGATGGTCGGAATTCTCTGTGGAGAAATCACGAAGTCCCATGAGCCGTCGGATCTCACAGAGGAGTAGGGGAGTTACAACAAGTATTCCCAAAAGGTTCTAAACTCATGAAGAGTAGAGCCGTAGATCCAAGCCACGGGAGCCATTGGATTTACCCGTGGAATTCTATTTCGGGGATTCGTAGGTTGGAGTCCCGTAATATTTGCAACGAGACTTGTGAAATCATGAAACGCGAAGTCCCGAAGGGAAAAAAGGATCGTGTGGGCTATAGGAATCAGCAGAGTGGACAGGTGGCGCACTCTCAACAAGGAAGTCAGTTCAGTTGACCATTTCGGGGTTTCGTGGGGTGAAATCCTGAAACCTTTGCATTAGGATTCACAAAATTGTGAAGTCCGAAGCCCCGACGGAGTAAAGGGGCGTTGAAAGGTCAACCTTGCGAGTGCATCGTTGTTTTGGTAAATCGGGTTTCGGGGGTCGAGGAGACAAGTTGCTCGGCATTGTAACTCCCAAAATCGTGATAAGGAGAAATATGAACTAGCAAGGAGAAAGGGTCAAGTGTTGATTGTCTTCAGATTTTGGAGATTGAGAGACAAGATGCTTGACCACCAGATTTGTGGAAGTGCGAAGTCCGATCTCCCAAAGTACAAGGGGGAAAATTCTTGAAGTTGATTGTGGGTGCAGATTTTCCAAAAGGGAAATAGAGGAGCCATTTCCGAGAGCTCTTCAGGCCAGCGTAAGTGGAAAGATCTTGTGCACGTGACCTTCCAACCTGTGGTTTGCAGAGGGGTTGCATCAGGTTTGGTATCAGAGAAAAAAAAGGTTCTTTTCTTTCTATAGCAAGGAAAAGGAAGATTCACCATGCCGCCAAGGAGAAGGGACAGGAAAACACCCGATCAATTAGAGGATAGGGAAATGCCGCAAAGAAGAGGTAGGCAGATGACAGATCCAACCATGGAGAGAGAAATGCATGACCTACATGCCAGACTCAAGGACATGGAGACAACACAAAGGCTTACAGTCAGTGTTGGGGATCTTAGTGATTCTGAAAGTGAAATTGAGGCTGAACATGAAGGGGAAGAAGTTGCAGCCGAAGATGCAACAAACGAACGTTTGATGAGAGCTATTGCAAGAATGGGTTCAAGAGAGAAAATGGACATTCCATTTTATGAGGGAAATATGGATGCAGAGGCGCTTCTAGACTAGATTAGAGATCTGGACACATACTTTGACTATGAATATGTCGAAGAGGACAAGAAGGTCAAACATGTTGTCACAAGATTGAAGGGGCATGCAGCATTGTGGTGGGATGAACTACAAGCTAACATACGCTGCAAGGGAAAGCAGAAGATCAAAATATGGGACAGAATGATCGTGAAGATGAAAGCGAAATTCATCCCCAGAGATTACCAGATTACTCTGTTTCGAAGGATGAAGAACCTGAGACAGAAGATGATGACAGTGAAAGAATACATTGAAGAATTCTACAGGCTGAACATCAGGGCAGGTCATCGGGAAAGTGATGATGAGAAGGTTGCCAGATACATGAATGGTCTAAGATACAACATTCAGGATGAGATGAGCAAGGTAACCATCCGAACGGTGGAATATGCTTATCAGATGGCTCTAAAATCTAAAGAGAAGCTGAGCCGAAAGCAGGGTCAGAGAGGTCGAGGTAGAAGTCATCCCAAAGGAAAATCAGTTGCCCAGGATAAACATCAGAAGCCTAAAGAGGATTGGAAGAAACCTCAGACTCGAGTTGAGAGAGGTGGAACCTCACAGAGAGGGCAGCATACCGAACAGAGAGGAGAGTATGATGATAACAATATTTTTCCTCGTACTAGAGGTAGAGCAAGAGGAAGAGGTGGAGTAATAACATGCTTCACATGTGGAAAGAATGGACACAAGTCTTATGAATGTCCAGATAAAAATAAAGAGAGTGGGGAGACTCAAATCTCCAAAGCACAGAGGCAAGATGTTGAGACACAAGATGTTGAAGGCGGAAGATCGTTGATGATGTGAAAAGCTCTTTTGACACCAGAGAAGGAAATGGAGAGTTTAGTCCAAAGAACCAGACTTTTCCGGACTTCTTGCGAAACCAAGGACAGGGTATGCAAGGTCATTTTGGACAGTGGTAGCACGGATAATCTCATTTCTACAGAGATGGTAGAAAAGTTGGAGTTGGAGACGATTGATCATCCAAGTCCATACAGAGTTTCGTGGCTACAAAAAGGACATCAAGTAACTGTCACTAAACAATGTTTAGTTGAATTTAAGATAGGAGGATATAATGATAAGATATTATGTGATGTCATTCCTATGGATGTTTGTCATCTATTGCTGGGTAGACCATGGCAATATGACAGGAATCTGATTCATGATGGGAGAATGAACACATACACCCTAGAAAAGAATGGGAGAACTCACATGTTGCTTCCAATCAAAGATAAGGAAGTAAAACATGAAGTAAGAAACACTGTACTTCTCAAGAGTGGGAAGGAACTTCTTACAGAGGTTAAGAAGAAGGAGGAACCGCAATTTATTGTGGTAAGGAAACCAAAAATTGTTTTGACTAGCACAAGAGTGGATGATTTACCAAAAGAGATTCAAAAGCTGCTGGAAGCGTTTGCTGACATAGTAGTGGGCGAACTACCGCGTTCGTTGCCACCAATCAGAAGTGTGAGTCATCATATTGATCTCATACCAGGATCCAGTTTTCCAAACAAAGCCGCGTACAGATTGACGCCGCAAGAGAATGAAGAGGTTAAAGGACAAGTCCATGATTTATTGGACAAAGGATTGGTCAGGGAAAGCTTGAGTCCGTGTGTTGTTCCAAAAGTACTCAGTCTGAAGAAAGACGGAGGCTGGAGGATGTGTACTGACTCAAGGGAGATTAACAAGATAACCATCAGGTACATATTTCCATTACCAAGGATGGATGATCTGATGGATTGCTTGAGTGGAGCAAAGTATTTTTCAAAGATTGATTTGAAAAGAGGTTATCATCAAATCTGCATGAGAGAAGGTGATGAATGGAAGACAACCTTCAAAACCAATGAAGGTTTGTATGAATGGCTTGTTATGCCATTTGTCTTAACAAATGGGCCAAGTAATTTCATGAGGTTGATGAACAAAGTCCTGAGGGAGTTCATCGGAAAAATTGTTATCGTATATCTGGATGACATAATGATTTTCAGTAAAACAATGGCAGAGCATCTGAAAAATTTGGCTACAGTGATGCAGAGGTTACAGCAGGAGAAGTTGTTGATAAACATGAATAAATCCTCATTCATGAAGACAGAGCTCATTTACTTGGGATTTTTTATTTCTACAGATGAGTTGAGGAAGGATCCAGATAAGGTGGAGGTAATTAAGAATTGGCCATCACCGAAGAATATCTTTGAGGTGAGAAGTTTTCACGGATTGGCTAGTTTATACCAAAAAATCATCAGAAATTTCAGTGGAATTAGTGCACCGATGATGGACACAGTGAAGAAAAGACATAAATCTTTTCACTGGATAGAAGAAGTTGAGAAGAGTTTTAGTCTGTTGAAGAGGAAGATCACAGAACAACCAATTTTAGTATTGTCGTATTTCCAAAAGACATTTCAAGTGAAATGCGATGAAAGTGGATTTGCAATAGGGCCAGTCTTGAGTCAAGAGGACATGCCGATAGCGTACTTCAGCGAGAAGTTGAATGAAGTGAAAGTGAAATACTCCACTTATGATAAGGAGTTTTATGTTATTGTTCAGACATTGAAGAAATGGAGACATTACTTGATCCCAAAGGTATTTGTCTTATACAGCAACAATCATGCACTGCAGTTTGTGACTCAATAGGAAAAGTTGAATCAAAGACATGTTAAATGGGTGGAATATATGCAAAATTTCACTTTTGTGATTAAACATATTTCTGGTACTGCTAACAAAATTGTTGATTCTTTGAGCAGGAAGTGTTTTCTATTGCAGGAGTTTAGAGTCAAAACATTGGGTTTTGATGATCTCAGGGACATGTATAGAGATGATCCAGATTTTAAGGAGGTATATGAAGCAACTGAGAATCCAATTCTCAGAGATAGAAGCCAATGGGTAGAATACATGATCCAGGAAGGATTATTGTTTAAAGGTAATTAGCTTTGTATTCCGAAATGCTCCATGAGGGAGAATTTGTTGAAGGAGAAACACAGTGGAGGATTGGCAGGGCACTTTGGTCACGACAAGATGTTCACAAAGTTGAATGAGTCATATTTTTGGCCAGGAATGCGAGTAGACGTCAAGATATTCGTGGACAGATGCAGAATTTGTCAGCATTCGAAGGGAAGGAAATATAATGCAGGGTTTTATCAACCATTGCTCATACCTGAGAAGTCGTGGGATGCAATCAGCATGGATTTCATATTGGGGTCTCCAAGAACACAAAGAGGATTTGACTCAATCTTTGTGGTGGTGGATAGATTTTCCAAGATGGCACACTTCATTCCATGTCAGAAGACCAATGAGGCAACTCACACTGCAAATTTGTTTTTCAAAGAAGTCATTCGACTTCATGGATTTCCAAGGATCATAGTTTCGGATCGAGACACTAAGTTCATAGGACACTTCTGGAGGACCTTATGGAAGAAGCTAGGAACTAACTTCTCGTTTAGTTCGTCTTATCATCCTCAGACGGATGGACATAAATAAATGGTGAACAGAAGTCTGGGAGACTTGCTGAGAAGCTTGGTGATAGAACACCATAGCTAGTGGGACAACATATTACCACAGGAGGAATTTGCTTTTAATGAATCTGTTAACAAAAGCACAGGGAAGAGTCCATTTCAGATTGTCTATGGCATACAGCCGAGAGGAATTTCTGAGCTGAGAGATTCAGAACGAAATGCAACTAGGAGCACTAGTGCAGAAGATTTTGCAGAGGCGATGAAGGAACTTCACAACCAAGTGAAGGAGCGATTGCAAAATTCGAGCCAAGAATATAAGAATAGAGCAGATCAACACAGGAGACAACTTCAATTTGAGGTTGGTGATTTGATTCTGGCACATTTGAGAAAGGAAAGGTTCCCGAGAGGAACATATAATAAACCGAAGATGAATAAAATCGGACCATGCAAGGTCTTAAAGAAATTTGGGGCGAATGCTTACGAGATTGAATTACCCGATGGGATTGGAATTTCTCCAATATTCAATATCTCAGATTTGTACCCATATAAAGCTGAGGAACCAAGGATAGGAAAATGAACAACCAGTGATCCAGTGGACAAAGAAGATGCCAGTTGCAGAAAAACCACAGATGGAGTGCATACTGGACAAAAGGGTCAGCAACAAGACCAGGCGAAAGCAATACTTTGAATATTTGGTCAAGTGGAAGGAACATCTAGTTGAAGATGCCAGCTGGGAGAATGAAGCAGAGATCCAGAGGCATGGACAGACAGTGCGAGAACTCATGGATAGGAACCCATGAAAATTTTCAAGCAAGGGAGTATGATGCAGGAGCATCTCAAGTGAGCCAGCGCGGAAGAAAAAGACAGTTGGACAAGCGCCCAATGCAAATTTTGAAATTATCTTGAAGTTAATGCACCAATCTTAAATGAGATAATTAAGAAGGAGTGCACTTGTAAAATGTAAACGGACCTTGAGCGATCCGCTCTCGTCCTTAGTAGGTAGAAGGCATTTATAGTAGTTAATGAAAGTAGATAGAATTGAATGTTATATTAGACAGTTTTAGAGCGAAAGAGGGAAAGATGATATAGACACCCTCATTGTGTATTGTAAAATAGAAGAGAAGATCATAGAGTATAGAGCATGAGAAGCATAGAGATGATTATGAAGAGCATAGAGGAGAAGCAGAGAGCTGCGTGAAGACACCGATGTACAAAGATTTGAATTAATAGAGAAAGTTTTGATTCAAATTCATGGCGTCGTGTTTGTTCTCTGTGTATGTATGCTAAATGTTATGCTGATGGTTATTTTACTCTTTCTATTGTACATTTGATTTTATTCTATGTATGAATGATTTCTTGTTGAATGTTTGAAATCAGTGAGGAAAGGGAAAAGGAATGAGTTTCAATTGTTTCTCTATCTGAGCAAGAGTTCTTGCAACGAGTGCAGTTGAATTGTCCGCAAGGAGTGCGTTAACAAAGGGTTCAGAGGTTTGTCTATGAAATCTTAGACTAGATAGATTTTGTTCTCATTCACACAAAACTGCAGTCAGGCACAGGAGCCGTGCAAGGAGTGTGCAGGCTGATTAAAGTCTCAGAGTTTCGAATCTGAGTGAAGTATTGAGAGATGGCTACTGCAGGTGTGCACGGAGTCGAAGAAGTTCAACACTTGAAAGTGTTTGGAAGTCTGTCGCAAGGAGTGTGAGCAGAAGTTTTTTGGAAGGATCAAAGTTGGAGAAAGATCAGAAGGATTTGGCCCTTCGAAGGAGTTGAAGGAAGGCAGAGGCCAAGTACCTAGAAGAATTGGAGGAAGGCGTAGTGACGAGGGACCACAGGAGGACAAGTTCTCAAGGGAAGAGACGGAAGGTCAAAATTCTCTATGGAGAATTTGTGAAGTCCCGTGAGCCAACGAATCTCATGGAGGAGCAGGGGAGCTACAGCAAGTGTTCCCAAAAGGTTCTAAGCTCAGGAGGAGTAGAGCCGTAGATCCAAGCCACAGGAGTCGTTGGATTTACCCATGGAATTCTATTTCGGGGATTCGTAGGTTAGAGTCCCGTAATCTTTGCAACGGGACTCGCGAAATCACAAAACGCGAAGTCCTGAAGGGACAAAAGGATAGTGTGGGCCATAGGAATCGACAGAGTGGAGAGGTGGCACACTCTCGACAAGGAAGTCAATTCAGTTGACCATTTCGGGGTTTCGTGGGGTGAAATCCCGAAACCTTTGCATTAGGATTCACAAAATCGTGAAGTCTCAAGCCCCGACGGAGTAAAGGGGCATTGAAAGGTCAACCTTGCGAGCACATCGGTGTTTTGGTAAATCGGGTTTCGGGGGTCGAGGAGACAAGTTTCTCAGCATTGCAACTCCCAAAATCGCGATAAGGAGAAATCCGAACTAGCAAGGAGAAAGGGTCAAGTGTTGACTATCTTCGGGTTTTGGACATTGAGAGACAAGACACTTGACCACGGGATTCGTGGAAGTGTGAAGTCTGATCTCCCAAAGTACAAGGGGGAAAATTCTTGAAGTTAATTGTGGGTGCAGATTTCCTGAAAGGGAAATAGAGGAGCCATTTCCGAGAGCTCTTCGGGCCAGCGTAAGGGGAAAGATCCTGTGCACATGACCTTCCGACCCGCAGGTTGAGGAGGGGTTGCGTCAGGTTTGGTATTAGAGCACCGAAAGGTTATTTTCTTTCTGTAGCAAGGAAAAGGAAGATTCACCATGCCGCCAAGGAGAAAGGACAGGAAAACACCCGATCAGTCAGAGGACAGGGAAATGCCACAAAGAAGAGGTAGGCAGATGATAGATCCAAACATGGAGAGAGAAATGCGTGACGTATGCGCCAGACTCGAGGACATGGAGATAGCACAAAGGCGTACAGTCGGTGTTGGGGAGCTTAGTGATTCTGAAAGTGAAATTGAGGCTGAACATGAAGGGGAATAAGTTGCATCCAAAGATGGAGAAAACGAACGTTTTATTAGAGCTATTGCAAGAATGGGTGCAAGAGAAAAAATGGACATTCCAGTTTATGATGGAAATCTGGATGTAGAGGAGCTTCTAGACTGGATTAGAGCTCTGGACACATACTTTGACTATGAAGATGTTGAAGTAGACAAGAAGGTCAAACATGCGGTCACAAGATTGAAGGGGCATGCAGCATTGTGGTGGGATGAACTACAAGTTGACAGACGCTGCAAGAGAAAGCAGAAGATCAAAATATGGGACAGAATGATTGTGAAGATGAAGGAGAAATTCATCCCCAAAGATTACCAGATTACTCTGTTTTGAAGGATGCAAAACCTGAGACAAAAGCTGATGACAATGAAAGAATACACTGAAGAATTCTACAGGCTGAACATCAGGGAAGGTCATCGAGAAAGCGATGATGAGAAGGTTTCCAGATACATGAATGGTCTGAGATACAACATTCAAGATGAGATGAGCATGGTAACCATCCGAACGGTGGAAGATGCTTATCAGATGGATCTAAAAGATAAAGAGAAGATGAGCCGAAAGAAGGGTCAGAGAGGCCGAGGGAGAAGTCATCCCAAAGGGAAATCATTTGCCCAAGATAAACATCAGAATCCCAAAGAGGATTGGAAGAAACCTCAGACTCGAGTTGAGAGAGGTGGAACCTCACAGAGAGGGAAGCATACCGAACAGAGAGGAGAGTATGCTGATAATAATATTTTTCCTCGTACTAGAGGTAGAGCAAGAGCAAGAGGTGGAGTAATAACATGCTTCACATGTGGAAAGAATGGACACAAGTCTTATGAATGTCCAGATAAAAATAAAGAGAGTGGGGAGGCTCACATCGCCGAAGCACAGAGGAGAGATGTTGAGACAGAAGATGCTGAAGGCGGAAGATCGTTGATGATGCGAAAAGCTCTTTTGACACCAGAGAAGGAAGTGGAGAGTTTAGTCCAAAGAACCAGACTTTTCTGGACTTCTTGCAAAACCAAGGATAGGGTATGCAAGGTCATTATGGACAATGGTAGCATGGATAATCTCGTTTCTATAGAGATGGTAGAAAAGATGGAGCTGGAGACGATTGATCATCCAAGTCCATACAGAGTTTCGTGGCTACAAAAAGGACATCAGGTAACTGTCACTAAACAGTGTTTAGTTGAATTTAAGATAGGAGGATATAATGATAAGATATTATGTGATGTCATTCCTATGGATGTTTGTCATCTATTGCTGGGTAGACCATGGAAATATGATAGGAATGCGATTCATGATGGGAGAATGAACACATACACCCTAGAAAAGAATGGGAGAACTCACATGTTGCTTCCAATCAAAGATAAGGAAGTAAAACCTGAAGTAAGAAACATTGTACTTCTCATGAGTGGGAAGGAACTTCTTACAGAGGTTAAGAAGAAGGAGGAACCGCAATTGATTGTGGTCAGGAAACCGAATTTTTTTTTGACCAGCACAAGAGTGGATGATTTACTAGAAGAGATTCAGAAGCTGCTGGAAGAGTTTGTTGACATAGTAGTGGATGAACTACCGCGTTCATTTCCACCGATCAGAAGTGTGAGTCATCATATTGATCTCATACCAGGAGCTAGTTTTCCAAACAAAGCCACGTACAGATTGACGTCGCAAGAGAATGAAGAGGTTAAAAGACAAGTCCAGGATTTGTTGGACAAAGGATTGGTCAGGGAAATATTGAGTCTGTGTGTTGTTCCAATAGTACACAGTCCGAACAAAGATGGAGGATGGAGGATGTGTACTGACTCAAGGGCGATTAACAAGATAACCATCAGGTACATATTTCCATTACCAAGGACGGATGATCTGATGGATTGCTTGAGTGGAGCAAAGTATTTTTCAAAGATTGATTTGAAAATAAGTTATCATCAAATCCGCATGAGAGAAGGTGATGAATGGAAGACATCCTTCAAAACGAATGAAGGGTTGTATGAATGGCTTGTTATGCCATTTGGCTTAACAAACACGCCAAGTACTTTCATGAGGTTGATGAACGAAGTCCTGATTGAGTTCATCGGAAAATTTGTTATCGTATATCTGGATGACATACTAATTTTCAGTAAAATAGTGGCAGAGGATCTGAAACATTTGGCTACAGTGATGGAGAGGTTACAGTAGGAGAAGTTGTTGATAAACATGAATAAATCCTCATTCATGAAGACAGAGCTCATTTACTTGTGATTTGTTATTTCTGCAGATGAGTTGAGGATGGATCCAGATAAGGTGGAGGTAATTAAGAATTGGCCATCACCGAAGAATATCTTTGAGGTGAGAAGTTTTCACGGATTGGCTAGTTTCTACCAAAAATTCATCAGAAATTTCAGTGGAATTAGTGCACCGATGATGGACACAGTGAAGAAAAGACATAAATCTTTTCACTAGATAGTAGAAGTTGAGAAGAGTTTTAAATTTTTTGAAGAGGAAGATCACGAAACAACCAATTTTAGTATTGTCGGATTTCCAAAAGACATTTCAAGTGAAATGCGATGCAAGTGGATTTGCAATAGGGGCAGTTTTGAGTCAAGAGGATAGGCCGATAGCATACTTTAGCGAGAAGTTGAATGAAGTGAAAGTGAAATACTCCACTTATGATAAGGAGTTTTATGTTATTATTCAGGCATTGAAGAAATGGAGACATTACTTGATCCCGAAGGAATTTGTCTTATACAGCGACAATCATGCACTCCAGTTTGTGACTCAACAAGAAAAGTTGAATCGAAGACATGTTAAATGGGTGGAATATATGAAAAATTTCACTTTTGTGATTAAACATATTTTTGGTACTGCTAACAAAGTTGTTGATGCTTTGAGCAGGAAGTGTTTGCTATTGCAGGAGTTTAGAGTCAAAACATTGGGTTTTGATGATCTCAGGGACATGTATAAAGATGATCCATATTTTAAGGAGGCATATGAAGCAACTGAGAATCCAACTCTTAGAGATAGAAGCCAATGGGTAGAATACATGATCCAGGAAGGATTATTGTTTAAAGGTAATCAGCTTTGTATTCTGAAATTCTCCATGAGGGAGAATTTGCTGAAGGAGAAACATAGTGGAGGATTGGCAGGGCACTTTGGTCACGAAAAAACGTTCACAAAGTTGAATGAGTCATATTTTTGGCCGGGAGTGTGAGAAGACGTCAAGAGATTCGTGGACAGATGCAGAATTTGTCAGCATTCGAAGGGAAGGAAATAGAATGTAGGGTTTTATCAACCATTTCCCATACCTGAGAAGTCGTGGGATGCAATCAACATGGATTTCATATTGGGGTTGCAAAGAACACAAAGAGGATTTGACTCAATCTTTGTGGTGGTAGATAGATTTTCCAAGATGGCACACTTCATTCCATGTCAGAAGACCAATGACACAACTCACATTGTGAATCTGTTTTTCAAAGAAGTCATTCGACTTCATGGCTTGCCAAGGAGCATAGTTTTGGATTGAGACACTAAATTCATAGGACACTTCTGGAGGACCTTATGGAAGAAGCTAGGAACTAACTTGTTGTTTAGCTTGGATTATCATCCTCAGATGGATGGACAGACATAAGTGGTGAACAGAGGTCTGGGAGACCTGCTGAGAAGCTTGGTGATAGAACACCATAGCCAGTGGGACAACATATTACCACAGGCAGAATTTGCTTATAACGACTCAGTTAACAGAAGCACAGGGCAGAGTCCATTTCAGATTTTCTATGGCATATAGCCAAGAGGAATTTTTGAGCTGAGAGATTATGAATGGAATGCAACTAGGAGTGCTAGTGCAGGAGATTTCGCAGAGGCAATGAAGGAACTTCACAACCAAGTGAAGGAGCGATTGCAGAATTCGAGCCAAGAATATAAGCGCAGAGCAGATCAACACAGGAGACAACTTCAATTTGATGTTGGTGATTTGATTCTGGCACATTTGGGAAAGGAAAGGTTCTTGAGAGGAACATATAATAAACTGAAGATGAAGAAAATCGGACCATGCAAGGTCTTACAGAAATTTGGGGCGAATGCTTAAGAGATTGAATTACCCGATGGGATCGAAATTTCTTCGATATTCAATATCTCATATTTGTATCCATATAAAGTTGAGCAAATCGGGATAGGAAAATGAACAACCAGTGATCCAGTGGAAAAAGTAGATGCCAGTTGCAGAAAAGCTGCAGATGGAGCACATACTAGACAAAAGGGTTAGCAAGAAGACCAGGCGAAAGGAATAATTTGAATATTTGGTCAAGTGGAAGGACCATCCAGTTGAAGATGCCAGCTGGGAGAATGATGCAGAGATCCATAGGCATGGAAAGACAGTGCGAAAACTGATGGACGGGAGCCCATGAAAATTTTCAAGAAAGGGAGTATGATGTAGGAGCATCTCAAGCGAGCCAGTGCGGAAGCAAAAGACAGCTGGACGAGCGCCTAGCGCAAATTTTGAAATTATCTTGAAGTTAATGCACCAATCTTAAATGAGATAATTAAGAAGGAGTGAACTTGTAAAATGTAAACGGACCTTGAGCGATCCACTCTCGTCCTTAGTAGGTAGAAGGCATTTATAGTAGTTAATGAAAGTAGATAGAATTTAATGTTAGATTAGACAGTTTTAGAGCGCAAGAGGGAAACAAGATATAGACACCCTCATTGTGTATTGTAAAATAGAAGAGAAGAGCATAGAGCATAGAGCGTGAGAAGCATAGAGATGATTATGAAGAGCATAGAGGAGAAGTAGAGAGTTGCGTGAAGACACCCATGTACAGAGATTTGAATTAATAGAGAAAGTTTTGATTCAAATTCATGGCATCGTGTTTGTTCTCCGTGTAAGTATCCTAAATGTTATGCTCATGGTTATTTTACTCTTTCTACTGTACATTTTCTTTTATGCTATGTATGAATGATTTCTTGTTGAATGTTTGAAATCTGAGACGAAAGGGAAAAGGAATGAGTTTCAATTGTTTCTCTATCTGAGCAAGAGTTCCTACAAGGAGTGCAGTTGAATTGTCCGCAAGGAGTGCGTTGACAAAGGGTTCAGAGGTTTGTCTATGAAAGCTCAGACTAGATATCTTTTGTTCTCATTCACAGAGAACTGCAGTCAGGCATAGGAGATGTGCAAGGAGTGCACAGGCTGAGTAAAATCTCAGAGTTTCGAATCTGAGTGAAGTATTGAGAGACTGTTGCTGCAGGTGTGCACGGAGTCGAAGAAGTTCAACACTTGAAAGTGTTTGGAAGTCTGCCGCAAGGAGTGCGAGCAGGAGTTTTCTGGAAGGATTAGAGTTGGAGAAATCTCAGAAGGATTTGGACCTTCGAAGGAGTCGAAGGAAGGCAGAGGCCAAGTACCTGGAAGAATCGGAGGAAGGCGTAGTGATGAGGGACCGCAGGAGGACAAGTTCTCAAGGGCAGAGATGGACGGTCGAAATTCTCTGTGGAGAATTTGTGAAGTCCCATGAGCCGTTGGATCTCACGGAGGAGAAGGGGAGTTACAACAAGTATTCCCAAAAGGTTCTAAGCTCAGGAGGAGTAGAGTCGTAGTTCCAAGCCACAAGAGCCGTTGGATTTACCCGTGGAATTCTAATTCGGAGATTCGTAGGTTGGAGTCCCGTAATCTTTGCAACGGGACTCGTGAAATCACGAAACGTGAAGTCCCAAAGGGGAAAAAGGATCGTGTGGGCCAAAGGAATCGACAGAGTGGATAGGTGGTGCACTCTCGACAAGGAAGTCAATTCAATTGACCATTTCGGGGTTTCGTGGGGTGAAATCCCAAAACCTTTTCATTAGGATTCGCAAAATGCGAAGTCTGAAGCCCCAACAGAGTAAAGGGGCGTTGAAAGTTCAACCTTGTGAGTGCATCGACGTTTCATTAAATTGGGTTTCGAGGGTCGAGGAGACAATTTTCTTGGCATTGCAGCTCTCGAAATCGCGATAAGGAGAAATCTGAACTAGCAAGGAGAAAGGGTCAAGTGTTGATTGTCTTCAAGTTTCAGAGATTGAGAGACAAGACTCTTGACCACCGGATTCGTAGAAGTGAGAAGTCCGATCTCCCGAACTACAAGGGGTAAAATCCTTGAAGTTGATTGTGGGTGCAAATTTCCCGAAAGGGAAATAGAGGAGCCATTTCTGAGAGCTCTTTGGGCTAGCGTAAAGGGAAAGATCCTGTGCACGTGACCTTCTGACCCGTGGGTTGAGGAGGGGTTGCGTCTGACTCCCTCAACACAAGTCTCTTACAAGTATATCTCACATAATCTTAATCCTTCGTCCTCTTGAATCACCTTCCTTCATGATTCAACCACTCAAGAAGAGGTCCTTCTCTACTCCTGAGTGTGACCTTGGAGACTCCACACTAGAAAAGGTCCTCATTTTCTATCTGTGTGAATGTATCTTCGTCCTTCTCCTAGCCTTGATTTTGTAATCATGAGTTATAATATATTTATAATCTCCAAAGTAATCTTTGGTTGAGATTACTTCTCAAACTCACTTGAGATTTAGATTACATGTTGCATGCTAAGTACTTTTATCATGTTTCTTAAATAACACAATTAACTATTTACATAATTAATTAATAAAAGCAATTGACTTTAATAATTCCTTTAATTAAAGTAAATTCAAGAGTAGAAGGATTTGGACGATTTCCACACGTCTAGACATATAGACCTGTGTGGAAATACTTGTGTGATGCTACCACTAACATAAAAAAAACTGGGGTATTACACAAAGTTACATGTTTGAAGGGACCAAGGAAGACATATATGGTATATCAAGTTTAGGACATTATGTAGAACTATATTGTTGTTTTGTTATGGATTGCACTGATGTAGTAGATGTTGTAATATAGTTTTATTGGTTGGTTAAGATAGTGCGTGTTTTCCTATTTCAAAGGTATGGTAGCTTTATGGTATTATGGATGAAGTTGGAGTTTTTTGTATGGGTGTGTATTACTCTGAATAAATGGATAGTTTCACCTCTAATGTTGTGCTACATCAAGTTTCGTCAACTTGTAGGTACACACTCACTCTAGAAGGATGCTCCAACAATGATCATTTTCTTAGTGGAAATTCCCATCTACTTAATAAGTAATGCATATTGATGCTATAGGTTATCATGTTTTTCAAGGTCTATTTTTGGATGATGTTTGTGTGCATCTCTAGTAGTGGTTGTAGCATGCTTGTTGTTTGCATTGAGTTTTTCAAGCATAGTTGGATAGAAATTTTTAGAGAATGGTTGAGTTTATTTGGAGTCGCAACCCTAGGATATGTCATTAATATCATGTGAATGTGGAGTTGGATCTGCCTATATATGTCATTTGGTCATGCTTTGATTGTTGCTGAACAAGTTTCTACTCATACTGTCAACAAATTTAGATAGTCATTAATGATTTTTTGGATGCAACCAAACCCAACAACACTCCTTGTTCCGAATGGATGGAATGGAGAAAAGGGGATGGAAGCTTACATACTTTATTGATGGCCCCTTACTAAATAAATATATAAGTTTTTTCTCCTAATTTCACCCTCGCACTATTTCTGAACTCAATAGATTTTCCCCACTATGTATATCTATGTATTCCCCTATCTATCCATCCCTTTAGTCATTTTGTCTAAAGAACCTAATGGAAATCTCTTCATTATTGAGTCATTAACAACTAATACTTGAGGTTGGTGGCCCCTATATATTTCCATACATTATGCCTCTATGGAATATATTGTGCATATTATGTAAAATCCATCCTCTATTACATCCAATGCTTGGGAAGAGAGTCAACTTCTTCACCATAGCCCATTTTGAATATATATTATAACACCAAATCACAACACCAACATCATGTTATGGAATTCAAGTACATAAAAACGTGCGAGTCAACACAATTAGCTAGAGAATTGCACTGACATATGCACCTAGTACCTATCTATCACTTTAAAGCACAACTTTGCTAATGGGTGAGATCTATGGAATATATGGAATTCTTGAGTTTCGGGTTGAAAGATATTATCAAGAATCTTTAGTTGAATGGATATTGTTGTGGAGTTCATGCCTTCCTAATGGATAGTTGTGGTGTTTCATCCAACCTACAAAGTAATTCGACAATAATTTCCTTCATTCCATCTACACATGGATTGTTGTTTTATTTATTGAAGTTTTAAGTGTAGGAAATTTTCTTGTACCGGGTCATTTATTCCTTGAGATGTTGCAGCTCGGTTCATTTCTAGCATGGAGAAGTTGCATAATAGGAATGTTTATATATAGTTGAAGTCATCCTCCTTTTCTGATTTGGTGATGATAAAAGAATCCACCTCCAATTTGGGTAGTCGTATTTTGTTGTGGTCAAATATTTTTATGAGAACACCATGATTGGCTACAGAGTTGTATCTCAACCTCTTTGACCATGAATAGATATTCTCATCAACATTTCATAGATTCAATTAGATCAATCTATTTTTTATGAAGTTCCTCTATTTTATCATGATTGGATATAGTAGAATAATATCATATAGTCATGCTACTTGGCACTATTGAATTTTGACATGAAACTTGGGGTTCTATTTATGGCATTGGGTCACTAGGATTAACAGTGATGGAAGAATATTCTTACCATCATCTCACATGATTTGATGGCTATGGCTTTGTTTTTCTTTGATATATTTGAGACATAGGTTAGTACATATTCATTAAACATGTACCCAGGATGGGATTTCCTTAATATAAGAGTTAACGATGTAATGGGGTTTAAGGTTGAGTTTGTTTTCTAATATTAATGCCTTTTCAGGTAGTTTTCAATTAGGCCTGCATGGAAGGTAGTTTTCACAACTACAATTTTGGCATTGATACTTTATTTGTAATTGTCTGCATGGCATTACCTCCATCTTGGCTACACGAGAGGATGAGTCTAAATTTGGTTTTAGTTATATGTTATTATTGATTTGTATTTATACCATATCGAGACAATCTTTTAAGACCTTGTGGTAAGGTCAATAGATTGTATCAATCTCAATAGGTAGCGAAATTGGATGGGAGTTACATATGAAATATCATACATTGCTGGGTCTTGATACCATGATTTTAGTGAGTTCAATATCGACTTTCCATTCATGAAGCGCAAGTAATAGTAGTGTTTTTTTATAGTTAGACTCCGAGTTGAGGTGGATTTAGTGAATCAGTAGAAGTGGCGGGGTGATCTTTTACTGGTGAGTCTTGTCACCATATATTTCATGCACCTTTCATCAATTAAAACCTTTTATTGAACCATTTTTCTAGGTTGGGATAGATTTCTTAGGAGCATAGGCATTGAGAATAGATACCCTGGCAGTTGTGCCATATGTTTTGGTAGATGGATTGCTTTTGGTGAATGAATATAGAGATTAGTTTTTCAAAGTTTTGAGAAACAAGTTAACAATTGGTTGTGCATGGTTTTAGGTGAATCTGGAAAATATTAGTGATGAATGATGTGTGACTATGGGATGCCATGAAGTCAAAACTTCGTGATAGGATGATATTATTCTGGTGTGGACTATTGTAGTGGTTAGGATTTGGAATATAGATTATACTTGTCTTCCTTAGTTGTGACTAAGACCAATTCTGGTGGTCATGAAGGTCAAATTTTACTTGAGATGGAGCCTTAGACCTTTGGTTTAATCATTACCATGAAATGGAATGACCATGTACATAGAAGCAATAAAAATCAGCAATCCTCTTTCGAATGCAGCCTAGAATCTACATCTCAAAGTATTCAACTTAGATCCATCTTGTGAAGTTCATAGGAACTTCACTACTCCTTGATCTATGATCCCATGCACTCCAAACCCAATCACATGGCCCGCTCCTCTTCATCGCAACATTAAACATCAGGTGCATATGACCTCAGATAAACCATGGGCTTACCAAGGGATCGGGTCTCAAACTTCCCTTCCCTACACACAAACACCTACTCTAAACTTTATGATCCTATCTTATCAGGGTCATCGAGGAACGACTACATCGGTCTCACAAAACTCAAAATCCAGGCTGGTCCAAAGTTTTGGATCTAGTATATCGGAATATCACTCTGTTGACCTCTTGGGATATCAAACTTCTAGGACACTGGAGCATCCAAATCCAAAATTGCACTCCTATCAACTCTGATCTGATATATCAGAGCATCAGGTTGATTGACCACTGGGGTATCGGGGCACCGATATCCAATTATTCTTGTTCAACAATTTTGGTTCCCGTTTGGTCCAGTTACTAGACTACCGAAACACTAGGGCCATCAGCTTCTCCTAGCTATCGGGAGATCAAGATTTTGATGTTGCTCAACATATTTAATTTTACGATGCACCGGGGCTAGTGTGTCGGGGTTATGATAGGGTTTTGAGTTGTCAATCCTAACAAATGAACGACTACAATATCTTCTCTAAACAATATTGTTTGTTAATATATCATCATCAATCCTTTCAATGGTCAACGATTTCTCCTCCTCTTCACTAAAATGTGCTTCCTCTTCTAGGTCAACACACATTCATATACAGATTCACAGGGCTTATGCACATAGGTTTTACACACAAATCCAAAGATAAAACAAAACAATAAAAAATACACGAGATACATAATTTTATTAAATCAAGCTCGATATTACATGGTAAGGCCTTGTTGGGCCTAGACACATTCTTGACCTGGTCTACATTGTGTCCTCTATGAGCCTCTTTCTAATTGTGCATGTAGGCTTTACATATAGAAAAAAAACACAACATAGTGGATCATTTCATATCCACGATCCTCTTGAGAAATCTCTAACTAATTGACTAAAAAAAAAATTACACATTGATAAACAACAAACCCTATCTAATACATGGATTTCAAGGAAATATCATCCTCTCATCCATGATGTGCCTTCTTGAAGCTTCCAGATTTTGACTTTTATTTGGGGGACGAGGGGGTTTCTCCTGGATCAAACGCCAAGAGCAGAAAAAAATCATGATCTCCTGATCATGTATCTTAAATTGCTGCATCCATCGTCAAACTCTGGTCTTATTCTTCCCTCATGCATCATTACATATAACTTTGAACTTCTCGTCATGATCAACAGTGATATGCAACAAAGCCTCTGCAGTAACAAGTCTTCTACCTTGCTACAAAATACCTCACTAAGTTTCCCTCCTAAGCTCAGTATTTAGTAATCTCCTAGTTATCTCCTCTCAAAACTTTTGAGCACTCCTTTCTCTAGGCTTCTGCAGCTACCCACTCATTCATAGATAAAATATTTCCCTTCACTTTGATAACACTTGATGAAGACCGATTATGGGGGTCACAAATATCAAATTTTCCTTGAGATCGATCCTTGGACCTATGGGTTAATCATTCCCACGAAATGGACTGATCCCATCCACAGTAGCAATAAAAATCAACTACCCTTTTTTGAATGCACCCTCAACTCTACATCTCAGAGTCTTCAACTCAACCTTATCTTGTGAAGTTCATAGGAACTTCACAAATTCTTGATCTATGATCCCATTCTAGGCCCTTGACCAAGCCTTGAGGACCCTTGGTCATGTTTGACCATTTTGGGACTTCGATAGGCTATCAAAGGTGGAGCGCAAGTCAAAGTGGAGATCATGGGATATCGGCCCCTTTTTAGGGATTTTTGGGTTTTGGGCTTATGTAATGGGTATGGGTATGTCGGCCCATGGGTTTACCCATGCTTAGGTCTATTTTGTAATGAATAAATAGAATTCTAGGTGATGTAAGAAGTAGTGACTAGTCAGTGTGAGCCTTTTTTGCTAAGTGAAAAATTAGATCTGTGTGATTTGGCTTTGTGCACACTGTGTGAAACTTGCAAGGCTAAGTGCAAGTGACTGTAAAAGACAGTGTAAGGCTCTGTGCCTAGATCTACTCGGGGAACAAGGATCTGGTGAGGTGCGTAGATCTCTTGTCCTCTACGGAGTTGATTTGAATGCTTTGTGCATGTAAGAAGATTGAAAGAAGCTAATAAAGAAGATAAAGAGTTGGTGGACGTAGCCCCAGGGAGGGGGTGAACCACATATATCCTGTGTTATGAATGATTTGTGTTTTATGATTTCTCTCTTGTTTATGTGATTCAATGCTTAGTGCGATGTTAGACGATAGATGAATCTGATATGATGTCTTACTACTAAATAATGTGAACGAATGTTAGATCTGATCTCTGTTGGTATGCTTAGTGCTTGAATCCATTGGATCTATGTGAATGTTGCATTGATCTATTGTTAGGGTTTATTTGCACTATGAACTAAGGCTAAATATTAATGAACTATAATTACTAAGTTCTTTGTTAAGGTGTTACAGTCATATATATGTGTCCTAGCTAAGGTTGCATACATCTGAGTCCTGCAACCACCCCTGCCTCTACCTCAAGTGAGACTTCATCTGCTTCACAGGTGTTGCCGAAAGGGTCGGTAGTTAGGGTTTTGTTTGTGTGTTGTTGTAGATTTGAACCCCAGGTCTTCCCCTGTTCCAACAAATGGTTCCGTTGTCGGGACCTGAAACTATGATTGTTGGGAACTGAGGAAGAAGAAGCTATGTGCAAAAATATGACCTGAAATTATGATTGCTGGGAACTGAGGAAGAAGAAGCTCTGTGAGAAAATATAACCTGAAACTGTGAAATCTCTGTGTGTAGATCTGTTTCCCTGGTGCGCAGTACTGTACTTGGATTGTGAAACTTTGTGCTAAGAAGAGAAGTCTGATCTGAAGAAAAGAGGTAAGATCTTGAAGCTTTGTGCTCTGAGAAAGGTAAGAATAATGAGAAATTTTGATTGAAAAGGTAGATAAGTAGAAATTCTTGTTTCAAAAATATGGATCTAGGTGTGTTTGATAAATTTTGTCCTAGCCTGAAATCTATTGGATAAATTTATATTTTCAACACACTAGTTTAGTGGGAGTTAACTGACTAGTTCTATTTTAGACTTTCTATTTTTACCATCACTATTATGCATGCATGCATTCCTAAGGAAAGCTAACTGCTTGATTTATTTTCTTAATTATGGAATGTTTTTCCCTATATATGAGTGTATT
>ML777053.1:744690-755983 GCA_009831015.1 Picea engelmannii | reverse complement strand
TGGAGCTATTTTCTTATTTTAGTCATAATTGGAGCAGATTAATTCAGATTGAGATGAAGCGTTTGGGTTTTGTCTACAACGATGAGATCTACAAAAGTTACAGAGAGGGCCACTATCCATTTCTTCTTAGATTTGTCAGAAATTGCAAAATAGTGGTTTTTAAAGATCTAGGTCTAGATCATTGGCAGAAATTCGGATTAAGCTAAAATTCTTGGAGAGACTCTAGAAAGAAGACATGGAAATAATCCATGAAGGAATTGAATAAATTCCAAGGATTTTGGAATGAGGATGTTGAAATAGGCCAAAATCCATTATTACATCCAACCACTTTTTGAGGATTTTTGGGATATTCAAAGGAAAAGGGTCCCTAGATGGAAAATCTAGAAAAAATTGTTTACTTGACATTTTGTATAATCATCAATCCAGATAACTTTGAGCTAGTGAAACTTTTCCATAAGTTCATATTTTGGGACATAGTCAGTTTGATTAAAAATTCTAACTCTGGAAAAATGGGTGAAAAAGGACAAAGTTGTCATTTCCATATTGCTATAAATTTTTATTGGAGCATCAATTTGACAATATGAGAGTTTTTGTGAATTCACTATCATCACTATTATCTATGTCTCATACAAAAGTTTATCTATTTCTTGACATATTTACTTCCACAAGTGGTAGAATTTAGTGTCTGGGATTAATTGCACCGGAATGAGAAGTATACAAAAGGGGTAAATTAGCAATATTCAGAAGACTATAATTTTTTGCTTAGAATTGAGAAAGACAACAATCATTGGAAATATCTTGGAGAGGAGAAACCATCTATCAAACCATAAAAGTTGATCTGAGCAGTATAAGTTACAATCAACGCAACAGAAGATGATTGGTGGCATTAAAGAGCAAAAACAAATTATGCACTCATTTTTAGAATTGTGTATGTATATATTTTTTTCTAACAAAAAATTGTTTGCATGCACATTTTCATGCAGAATTTAGAGGTATAAAAAGACAGTTTGGTTACTGTATGAGAACCACAACAATGAAAGATGCCCAAGGGTCCTACAGTCATGAAGAAGAACTCAAAGGTCTACATGTCAACATGGGAAATGCTTGGATAGAGTCTTATGGAAGAAGATACATGTAGGAGCCTGTAACTATGAGAATCCTACAGAGGGAAGTGCAGAGTTATGGGGCAGATAATGAAAATATTATGAAATCCCAGGAAGAGATACTTAAGAGCTTGAACATGTTGCAGAAACAAGCCAATAAAGAATTTGGCACAAGGCAAGAAGATAGTGCTAGACATGTGACAACATCCAGTTCCCATAGAAAAATGGATGAGCATGGGAATGATAGGAAATCAAGGATTATAAGTAGGTTCCATCATTCTCCAAAGAAATCAACTAGGAGAGCTCATACAAGTTCAGGGCCATGAAGTAGCCCAAGTGTGTCCGTTATTAGGAGACATAAGGGATACATATTGCACGGTGAACTCAAGAAAATCAAGCCACCTAATTTCAATGGTGAGCACAGGAAGGGAGAAGAGGTTGAGGCATGGATGTTGTAAATGAAGAAATATTTCCAACTACATGATTATCCTTCTAGGGTAGAAATAAGAATTGCAACCTACCACTTGCAAGGAAAGGCAACCACATGGTGGGATAAACCTAAGCAAGAAAAACACCTTGATGAGAGGAAGGTATCATGGAGGCATTTCAAAGGATATTTCCAAGAGAAATATTTTTCTGATCATTACTATGAAAAAAATATGAAATGTTTCTTTGAACTCAGGTTGGGAAGCATGAAAATGGATGAATACGAGAAAAGATTCTTTGAATTGTTGAAGTATGTGGACTTCATCAAGGATGAGAAAGTCAAAATCCAAATATTTTTGAGTGGGTTACCCTCCTTCTATATTGAAAATATACACTATGATAACCCAAAGACTTTAGAGGAAGTCATAAGAAGATCAAAGAATCTCTATGAAGAGAGCATAGGGAGGCCATTCTTCCAAAAGACATGGAATGACAAGATAAAAGGAAAGAGGGACCAAAGGCAAATAGGTTTTAAGCCACCCTTTTTCAAGAACAACTCCCAAGCAAATTAGTAAGGAAATTCAACCAAAAATAAACACAATACAATAGATTCATTTGGGAAAAATCCAAGGAAAAAACCTGTACAATGTTGGGAATGTGAGAGAAATCAATTATATAGGGTCTTCCCTCACAAAGGTGAAAGAATGAGGATTCTCCACAACATTCAAGAGGATGAAAATTTTGAAGATATGGGAGGAAGCATGTCAAGGATTTATGCAGCCTTGGAGAACAAGCAACCAGAGTATCAATCCCCCATTATTGAAGTGGAAGGTAAGATTGATAACGCCCATAACAATTTTAATTGATTATAAAGATAGCCATAGTTACATAAACTCTAACATTGTTGAAAGATTTCACTTGCAAAGGAGTAATCTTAAGGAATCTTGGTTGGTTCAATTAGCCACAGGGGATAAAAGGAAGATCAATGAGTTGGTTAAATATTTTCCAATAAACATGAATGGACTCAGTAGAAAGGTGGATATGAACATCATACATTGGGTTCCTACGACTATCTGATTGGCATGGATTGGTTGGAAAAACGTCATGTTGTCCTAGGTTGTTACAACGAGAAAATAACTTGTATTGATGAGGGAGGGAAACAAGGAAATATTCAAGGGAATCCGAGAGTTGTGGCTATTAGAGAAATTTAATTCATGTAGATGAAAAAGAGTTTCAGGAAAGGATGCCAATTTTTTGCAACCCATATGGTAGAGACAGCGAGAGATAAAGTGGCAAGTACTAAAGACCATCTAGTCTTGAAATATTTTGAATATTTTTTGGGGGAAATCCCAGGATTTCCACCAAAGAGATACATTGATTTATTTATTGATTTGCTGCCAAGATTTTCCTTAGTGTCCAAGACAACTTACAAAATGGGAACACCAGAATTGAAAGAGTTGTAGATGCAACTTGAATAGATATTAAAGAAGGGGTATATACGCCCAAGTGTGTCACCTTGGGGAGCCCCGGTTCTTTTTGTAAAGAAGAAGGTTCAAACCTTAAGGTTGTGTATTGATTTCAGACAACTGAATAAGGTCACCATAAAGAACAAATATCCTTTCCCAAGGATTGTTGATCTATTTCATCAATTGAAAGGTGCAAGAATATTTTCAAAGATTAACTTGAAATCAATTTATCATCAAGTCGAGATAAAAGAAGAGGATATCATCAATACAACATTTAGAATAAGATATGGGCATTATGAATTCACAATAGTGTGAATTGGGGCTATCAAATGCCCAACAGTTTTCATGTGCTTGATGAATAAAGTGTTTAGGGAATACCTGGACAAGTTTGTAATTTTTTTCTTGGATGGTATTCTCATTTACTCAAGGGAAAAATAAGAGCATGAGAAACATTTGAGAATGGTGCTACAAGATTTGAGAGAGCATAAATTGTATTCCAAACTAAGTGCATCTTTTATCAAAAGAAAATTCACTACTTGGGGCATATTGTTTCAATCGATGGGATAATAATTGATCCCAAGAAGATAGAGGCCATTAGAGGATGGATAACGCCAATAAATGTAACATAGGTCATATAATTTATGGGTCTTTCCTATTATTACCGAAGATTCATAAAAGGATTTTCAAAGATTGCAAGTCAAATCACTTACTTGCAAAAGAAAGGAGTGAAATTTGAATGGACTTCCAAGTGTGCAGAGAGTTTTCAACAGTTGAAAAACATTTTTACAAGTGCATCCATATTATAGATTGCATATCTAGATGAATATATTTTAGTGTGCACCGATGCATGCAAGGAAGGGCTTGATGGAGTCCTCACTCAAAAGGATCATGTGGTGTGCTATGAATCTAGAAAAATAAAAGAGCATGAAAAGAATTATTTTACACATGAATTGGAATTAATAACAGTTGTTCATGCATTAAAAATGGAGACACATTACCTTATGGGGAGAATATTTGAGCTAAGGACAGAGCACTATGGTCTGAAGCATTTGTTTGGACATCCAACATTAAATGTCAGACAAACTAGATGGATGGAATTTCCGAGTGAATGACTTTGAAATTAAGCATATAAAAGGAAAGGAAAATCAGGTGGTTGATGCACTCAATAGAAGAACTCATGAAATACATATTTCAATCATTAACATGTTTAACACATATTTAAAAGACAAAATTTTAGAGGTTGCAAATGTTATAAATTACAACAATACTGAGAGGGGGGGTGAATCGGTATTGTATCAAATTTCTCAATTTGTTTTCCTTTCTAAAAATTAAAGTTATTTAGAAGTGCTTACTTAATAAACAATACATGCATAACACAAAACACAACACATAAAACACACTGCACCAGAATTTTTACATGGAAACCCAATGTAGGAGAAAACCATAAAACATCTTTCTTTATGTTCTTTTGCATACACCAACTTACAATTTACAATTATTCAACTTGACAGGCACCCACCGGTCGCAAATGAGGACATCAATCCTCTCAGGCACCAACCCGTCGCAAATAACGAGGTTATCAATCCTCTCAAGTGCCAACCTATTGCAGATAATGAGGACACCAATCCTCAATGAGATTCAACTCACCCTAGCACCACCTTGCCACCCTAAATTCAATTTAATCTCTTTTTTGGACCTTTCTTTACAAAAATTAATCTGATATGTCTCGAGTTCAGTTTTCTGAACAATTACGAGTCCTTTTTCTTCTCTTTTAATTCGCACATCAATTGAACATAACACATCCTTATTTAAAATGTTTTTGCTTGAATTCCCCTTCCTGTATGTGAATGCATAAAAAATACATTGTGGATATATTTTAACTAGATCAAAGTCCTATCAGTTACACTTATGTCTAAATAAAGTATGTAGATGCGTGACAGTTACATTGTGGAAAAATATTGAACAGATCAAAGTCTTGTCAGATACACTTCTATCTAAATAAAGTATGTGGATGCGTCATGGTTATATTGTGGAAAAATATTGACCAGATCCAACTGGACATTCTTTGACTAAATAAAACAAACCAAATCTTCCTACGGATGAGCATCAGCTCATCTCCAATGATAGAACTTGGTCTTATTAGAGAATCTTCTCATGAATGACCCAAAAACTCACATTCTGGTCTATAGAGGACCTACTTTATAGATAGAACAAGATCCCAAGGCTCAAGTCACAAGTCTTCATCTTGTCGCACTTTCCCTGCAGTGCGCTCACCCAGTCGCTCCGTTCATCCTGTCGCATTCCACTCTATCACTTGTCACATATGATTTTTTCATCACACTCTATTGTGCCATTTGTCGCACTAGCTCAAGTCGCCCTACAAATTTTCTTCTATGCAATCTTCCACACTTTGTGTCACAGTCCATTCCATCATACTAATTTCGTCTGAGCACACTTCACTGCACTGTTCATCACACTGGTTCAAAGCACCCTTCATATTTTATTCTGCATCATTGACCCTTCTTTGTGCCATTGATCCTTTTGTACTTCGATCCTTCCACACACTTCTATTTTCATCCTTTCATGACTTCCTTTGTCTATGCACCATAATTTGTGCCATACTTTTTGCGCCATGGATCTTTTCATCCTTCAATTCTTTTACGCACTTCTTATGTCTATTATTGCACTATAACTGACCATGTCTATGGCCACTTTGACATCAATGACAACATATGTGCAACAAAATCCCCCTTTTTCATTGATGGAAACCCAAAGAGCTTTCAACTTTGTTCTAAAAGGTGACTTCCCAAGCAGTGGCCTTTATGATGAGCTACTCCCTTTCAATGTGTGCAATTGCAAGTTTCCCCCCCTTTCAATGTGCACAAATGCCAGATCAATATGCTAAAATTCTCCCCCTTTCAATGTGCATCAACATCAGGGTTTTGTTATTCTCCCCCTTTGAAAACAATGACAAAGAGAGTATTTGAATATTCTTTCCTCCAGGCTGTGTTGCGCACACAGAACCATCCTTAAAAAAAATACCACTAAGAGCCATAGAAAGATTCAACTGTACACATCTCCAAAAAAGTAAACTTCTCCTTGATACTACAGCAAATGGGGCACCTTGCGAAGTAGTGAAATGTGTTCTTTATTGAAGAAGAGAATATGAGATTACCCCCAGCTTCTGTTTGAGATACTCAAAGGGTTCTCTGGGTAATGGCTTGGTAAAAATGTCTGTAATATGCTCTTTGGAAGGAACATGCTCTAATTTTACCACCCGATCATGAACCTCTTCTCTGAGAAAATGATATTTGATTGGTATATGCTTAATCTTAGAGTGTTTAACATGGTTTTTAGAGAGATTAATAACATTGGTATTGACACACATGATGGAGATAGGTTGATCATGGGAAACTTGAATATCCTTGATATTATTTTTAATTCACAATACTTGAGTACAACAGGATGTTGTTGCTATATATTCAACTTCAACTGTAGAGAGAGATATGGAGGTTTGTTTCTTGTTGAGATAGAAAACTAAACAATTTCCAAGGAGGAATGCCCCTCCACTAGTTCTTTTTCTATCACCAATGCTTCCTTCCCAATATGCATTTGTATAAGATCTGAGAATGAGGTTTTTGTCTTTTTGATACCAAAATCCATAATCAACAGTTCCTTGCAAATATCTAAATATTCTTTTAACCATTAGAACATGAGTTTCCTTGGGATTGGCCTGAAACCTACCTACCAAACCTATTGCTTGTATGATGCCAAGCCTTGAAGCCATGAGATAGAGTAAACTTCCTATCATAGACCTATACATGGTTTGATTTATTTCTAGAGCATCATAATCTTTGATGAGTTTGTAACTGGTAGTCATGGGCGTGCTTACTAGTGCACATTTCTCCAATATGCCAAACTTATTCAGGATTTCATTGAGATATTTACTTTGAGAAATGAAAATTCCTCTTTCTGATTGATGAATCTGTAGACCAAGAAAGAAGGAGAGTTCTTCTAACATGGAAATCTCAAACTCTTGTTGCAATGCAACTACAAACTTCTTACTCATTAGTTCAATGTTACTACCAAAAATAATATCATCAACATATACTATAATAATTAACATATCATTACCTTCAACCTTGATGTATAAGTTGCTATCAGTGGTTCCCTTTTTAAAACCTTGTTGGTGCAGATACTTGTCGATTCTATAATACCAAGCTCTTGGAGCCTATTTTATCCCATACAGAGATTTCTTTAATCGACATACATAATTCTTTTTTACAGCTAGCAGAAAACCTTTTGGTTGCTCCACATAAATTTATTCCTCAAGGTCACCATTCAAAAATATTGATTTGAAATCTATCTAGTAGACTTTGAATTTTCTGTAGCATGCAAAAGACAAAAACATCTTGATAGCTTCAATTCTTACAACAAGGGAAAAAGTTTCTTGAAATACCACTCCTTAAATTTGAGCATACCCTTTGCATACCGGTATGTCCTTATTTCTAACTATCTGTCCATCTTCATTCAACTTGTATTTGTATACTCATTTGGTTCCAATTGCATTCTTTTTTTTTGGGCCTTGGAACAAGATCCCAAGTCTGATTTTTTTCTATTTGATCTAGTTTTTCATTCATGGCTTTAACCCAATGATCATATTGACTTTCTCACACAAAGGTTTGGGGTTCACTCATGGATAAGAGTGCAAAATTTGTAGAGCTAAATGTATTTATAAGTTTTCTTCTAGTTTGTACACATGCTTCCTTATTTCCAAGAATCTAACTTTCTGGATGATGTTTTTGAACATACCTTGATGGAGTCTTTGGTTGTGATGTCTCAATTCTCTCTTTTTCCTTAGAATCCTCTTTTTCCCTGATACTCATGCATTCCATCTCCTTGTGGTTCATTTCTGATTGGTTTATCATCATTCTAGTGTCTCTCTGGATGAAGTGGTCTCTCATCTACCTTTACATCTATACTTTCAACTATTTTGTGGAGTATTTTGTTGTATCACTTGTATCCTTTACTTCTAGAGGATTATCCTAACAAGATACATTCATCAACTCTAGAATTAAACTTACCTGAGTTTTCTTTAATATTTTTTTTAATGTAACATTTGCTTCCAAAAACTTTGAAGTGTTTTATTGATGTTGGTCTTCCATGCCACAACTCATAAGGGGTTTCATCAATGTTTAGTCTTATGTGCGCTTGATTGAGAATGTTAACAATAGTTTGAAAAACTTATCCCCAAAAGGTTTTAGGTATTTTTGATTCATCAAGCATGGCCCTGACCATTTCTTGAACTGTTCTGTTCGTCCTTTCTACTACTCCATTCTGTTGAGGGGTTATGGAAATAGCAAACTATCTATTGATCCCATGCTTTTCACAGTAACTGTTGAATTTATCATAAGTAAATTATCCTTCTCTATATGATCTTAGGCACTTTATTTTTAAATCCATTTCATTTTCTACCTATGCTTTGAAGATTTTGAATTTTTCAAAAGCCTCAAATTTATGCTTCAACAATCCAACCCAAGTCATTATGGTATAGTCATAAATTAACAAAATGAAATATCTTTCACCTTGAGGTGATTGTGTACTAGTAGGGCGATAAATATTTGTATGAATCAACTCAAGAGGTTGATAGGTTGAGTGGTGGTGTGTTCTCTTGCCTTGAATTGAACTCTTGACTGCTTTCCAAACTGACATGACTTACAGACAATATTCTTAGGTTTGGAAATTTTGGGCATATCTATCACAACATATTTTCTTCCTAGCTTAACAAGTTGATTAACACTAAGATGGCTTAGTATTTTGTGTCAAAGCCAACTCTCATCAATTTTACCAATGCAACATTTTTCTTTGCCTTCTTCTAAAACATACACATTTCCTAAAGTTTTGGATGCCTTGACAATAATCTTTCCTATATTCACATCCATTACTTTACATCCTTTTGAATGAAAAATAAAATTGTGTACTTGGTCACACATTTTACTTACACTCAACAAGTTATGTTTTATACCATCTACATAGAACACATTTTGTGCTTTGTTCTTTCCCTTCTTATGTTCATCTAGTATAACAATTCGTTTTCCTCTAATTCTAGTTGGAGCATTGTTTCCAAAAGTAGCATTACCACTTTTTTCTTCAGTTAGTAATTCAAACTTACTCTTGTCTCATGTCATGTGCTTGGAGCATCCACTATCACCATTGATTTTCTTGATTTTTGGCATATAGAGTGAGTCCACAATTTTCTTTGTTTTTGTTTTTCTTCCTCTAAACCTTGGTAAAATATTATTTTCTGTCTCGCTTATATATATGAATCATATTGCTTCTGCATTTACTTTCCTTGTGTCCAAAATTATTGCATATGTGGCATTCAAGGTCATTTAATAGAGGGGAGAAGGAATTTTGATACATAACCATTCGAGGTTTATTGAATCTCATTCTTACATTTTGATTATGTCTAAAAGTCATGTAGCTCACAAACTTATGTCCAAAATTTCCACAAGAGAAACAATATCCATAGAAAAAATTTGGATTCCTAGGAACGAAAAAATTGCTTGTAGGAATCATTTTTTGTTTACCAGCTTGATAAGATTCAAGCACCTGTTGCTTCCTTGCTTCATATTTGTTTGCATAGTTGGGTTGATCCAGTCCTGACTGTGTCTTATTGTCATCTTTTGATTTGTTAGGTTGATTCTTGATTCCCTTGAGAGCATTTTCATAACTTGTAGGCTTCCCACTAGTTGACATGTTGGTGCTTGATTCACCTTTGAAAAATTTTAGACTTTCCTTATATCCTAGCTCTGTCTTGTCATCTAGTGATCTCTTATTGATAAGAATGTTATCTAGAGTTTCAGATCCTTTTATGAATTTCATTTGATTCTTGGACTTCTCTAGATCTTTTTTTAAGGACATTATTTATGCTTCTAGTTTGTCACAAATGTTCTCCTTTTCTTTTATTTGATTCATCAATATTTATTCCCTTATTTTGGCCTCTTCCACCTAAAATTTTAAGATGACTATATCTTCACAGATATCATTGTATTTTTATTTATAAAACTGTAACTATTATTTTCTTAGTCTATTATTTTTCTTGAATCAAGAGATTTCCTCCAGAGAACTAATGAGTTCTCCTTCCATGTCGACTACATCTACACACTCTTCTATTTCTGTTTTTTCTTGATCAAAATTGAGATACTCCAAAGCCATGAGAAGTTTTACATCTTGAATTATATCTGCCTCATATTCTTTTTCTTTGTTGTCTGAAGAGATGTTGCTATGCTCTTTTGAATACAAATTGTTCCTTTTAAAATACTTTTTCTTTTTAAACTCCCTAGGTTTATCCCTGCCTTTTTTTTTTTTTTCATTGGTGTTGTTTTCTTTGAAGGGAAATTTAGATGCAAAATGGCCCAATTTACCACAATGAAAGCATTTGAATGGTAATATACCTTTATATTTCCCGGAGCCCCTCTTCAATTTCCTTATAAATTTATCTTCTTCTTCATCTGAGAAGTGTTCCGATGAATCATGATTTTGAGATGTTGACGATTTGACCGATGCCTTGAAGAATTCATCCTTCAGATCTAGTTTTTCTTTCCTAGTCCTCATCTCATAAGCAATTAGAATTTCATGCAGCCTTTCCATAGTCGGTTTATCTAGGTAATGCAATTATTATATAGCATAAACATTTGCATCAAGTCTTGAGGGAAGAGATCTCAGTACCTTCTGAACTACTATAACTTCTTCAATCTTCTCACCTAGCCCTTTAATAGTGTTTATAGTCTCATCTATTTTGAGAATGAAACCTACAATATTTTCATCTTCACTCATTATTAGCATTTCAAATTGCATTTTGTAAGCTTGAAGTTTGGCCAAATTTACTTTATCATCTCCTTCATAACTGTTTACCAATTTGTCCCATATTTCCATTGTGGATTCCAACTGCATTACTTTGACAAATTTTGTTTCTGCAAGTCCTCCTTGGATGGCATTCATATCTCTTGCATTACTGTAGCAATTTTTCTTACCAACTTTATCTGTTGGAATAGTAGTTGGAATTTTATAACCATCTACTGCAATATTCCCGACTTCCATACCAAGAGACATCAGGTAGGTCTTCATTCTGATTTTCCAAAATGAAAAATTTGTTCAATTGAACAAAGGAGGTCTGATTGAAGAAGAAAATGAGTCTTGATTTGACATACTTTCTGTGTGATCTTCCTTCCAGTTGTTAGGCTATTACTGAAGGTACCTACGCTCTAATACCAATTTTTATAAATTACAACAATA
>ML777053.1:691948-735374 GCA_009831015.1 Picea engelmannii | reverse complement strand
CAATTGTATCATTTTTATTATTGTACATTGAATTTTTATTTTTGTGTGTTTATTTTACTTAATCGACGCCATTATATTCTGGCAACGTGCTACTTGCAATAAATAAATTTCTTACTACACGTCAAAGTTGACTCAAAAATTCATGGAAGCCATTAGAGGCGACGCTGCCAGTTAATCCATTCATTGACTCAAAAATTCATGGAAGCCATTAGAGGCGATGCTGCCAGTTAATCCATTCATTTGTGGCTGCAACTTATTGAGTAGGGAACATTCAGCCCGCAATCAAAACTATTCGTACAGTATTCCCTGCATGAGCCTCAGAAGAAGAATGGAATCAGCGGGTGATGTTCATCCCAAGAGACTCGCAATAAAAAATGATGACGGATCGAGGGAGCAGGAAGGTTGGGAGGGATTAGAACCCATGACCCCGGCCGGCCGTGTCTTTAGCCAACCATCTCTAAATTGTTACATTCTTGTCATTGTAGGATTGAAGACACAGATCGATATCGAGGCCGCAACAGCAGGTCTGGAGGCCACTTTGATTAAACACAAACGCTTCTCCAGCATTGTGGTCGGTCCTGTCATGTTGAATATTAATTCATTCCATCATTTTTCTTTACACGCGCCCTGTCCAGTACTTTCTTTAGTCTAACAGGCAGCCGATTATTCATGTGATTGCAGAAGGAAGAGAAACGCGGGGTTTTGAAATGGTTGCCGGTCAATGTCAATATAGGCGATCATGTTATACTCCCGTTTATCGACCCGGCGGACAATTGCAGTCTGGATTTTGTCAAGAAATATGTATCCAATTTGGCAACAGCTCCTCCCCTGGATCCCTCCAGGCCGCTGTGGCAAATTCATTTTCTGCGCGTTAGATCGGAGGATGCAGAGTCCAGCGCCGTCTTAAGAATACATCATTCCTTAGGGGACGGAGTGTCTCTCATGTCGCTCTTCTTGGCCTGTACCAGAAAGGCCACTGATCCTCAATCCCTTCCCACAATCCCACGCCAAACTCCAAAATCGAACACGAAATCGATTAATGGCGAAAGCAAGGGAATATTGCATTTCCGACCTCTGATCATGGCTGTCTATAATCTTTTCCTTGTAATCTGGTACACTATTGTGGACATGACGCATTTTTTAGCGACAATTGTCTGGATTAAGGACAGCGATACACCAATTAAGGGCTATCCTGGCGTAGAAACGAGCCCTAAGCAGATTGAACACGCTACGCTCAGTCTAGGAGATTTCAAGATTGTCAAGACTGCTGTAAACGGGGTATGTATGGCGCTTTGATGTCTCTCTATTCAAGATTTTATTTGTCTTCGGCGATCTGGTGCTTTGGAAATCTTAAATGTAGGTAATCTTTGTAAAATTTGGATTGTTGAGCTTTAAAGCTGAATTCTGACTCTGTTGAAGAATCGCAGACGGTAAACGATGTTATGCTGGCGATGACTTCAGCAGGGATCCTGCGATATTTGGAACGCGAATACGGTCTGTACGAGCAGATCTTAACTTTCTTTTTTTCTAGCAAACGCAGTGCATATTTGGTGTTAGAAGGTTCTGGGACAAACTAATGGCTATAATAAAAAATATCAGTTGCCTTCTTTAGAGACTTGTAAATAAATTCCTTGAATCTTGATCCTGGGAATATTATTCTGAATCTTGTAATTCCCTATTTAAATTGAAGAGGCCAAGGCCGACGGAGTCTCAAAATCAGAAGACAGGAACTTTGATGGTAAACAACGTCTTCCATCGAATCTGCGCGTGCGATCAGCAATTTTAGTGAATACAAGGCCTGTTCCAGGACTTCATGTACCGTATTTCTCCTCCCCTTTTGATTGCTGAAATTACAAATTCTTACTTTGCAAGAATGATCGATTCTTGCAACTCCGCGGTGGCTTTTTCACAAGTTCTTTAAAATCTATGAATTGTGGACGAAGGTTGCAGCTGACATCAAAACCTCTTATTGCAATTTGCTATAATTGCAGGATCTGGCCGACATGATGAAATCCGGCAAGAGTGGAGGAGCAAGGTGGGGGAATAATTTAGGGTATGTGATCCTTCCGCTTCCCATGGTGAAGCACCAGAATCCTCTGGATTATGCTCGCGCAGCAACTACCCTGACAAGGAAAAAGAAGTTATCTCGGGAAGCACATTTTACTTATGCTAGTGGGAAACTACTGATGAAGCTTGCAGGTGTCAAGGTATGAAAATTAATGGCTGCCTGCATGAAAAACACTGTATACTATAATTATTCGAGCTAAACTTGGGTTAACGGTGGACAGGCGGCCACAGCTGTGACATATAGAATGATCTCACACACAAGTATTTCATTCTCCAACATGGTTGGGCCAGTGGAGGAGGTGGAATTTTTTGGTCACCCAATTGTTCATCTGATTCCAACTGTGTCTGGACACCCTCATGTATGACATCTGAATGAAGAACAAGTATTTCTTTCTATTCCATTTCGAGCATATAAGCAGCAGCAGTATTCAATTGAACTGACGATGACGTTGTGGTGGGTTTTGCAGTCAGTAACTATACACTTTCAGAGTTACATGGAAAAAGTGGTACTGGTGATAACCGCGGCTTCAGAAGTGATAAGGGATCCGAAACAGCTGTGCATCGATTGCGTGGAAGCTTTCCAGTGCATGAAGCAGGCGGCCATTACTAGCTAATCTGTTATACAAGATTTTTGCATTGTAGTTTTCCTTTTAGGAGTTTACAGTTACAGATCCAAAGGGATAGGATATGAAATGTACACCTATAAACTTAGGGCATCCGTTATCCTAGTTTATAGGGATTTCATACACAAATTTAATATTTGGATCTCTTATCAAATTGAAAATTAGATTATTATCATATCTTTTTACTCTGTCGGTTCTGTCGGTTGAGCATATTCCTATGTGTATATTTCTGGCTTCTGTGCGTTGGAAAGTTGAAAATATACTTAAATAATGATTTCTATAATCAATAAAAGTATAAATAACAAAGGTTTTTGGATTTTTCAGTTGGTTGGTGCTCAGTTGTTGTGAATAATTTGACTCGGTTCTATTTTCACTAGGTCTATTGCACTAAATCTATACCGCCCTTGCAACTAAAATTTCTCAATACTTCAATTCATCAGCATGTTTTATATCTATCTTACTCATATGTGACCTGAGAAAAGGACGGATCTCTAATTTGACTTGAGAAAACGATAGATCTTTAAATAAGCCCGTAGCGATCTAAGAGATAGAGATGAGTCCAAACCAAGCAACCAACCACCCAAATTTTAAATGCAAGAAGTGTTAACATCCCATGGCACCTCGGTAATCACACATGGAGGAAGGTCACTCATTCGTTCCTGCTTCAAAATTTAGTTAACTGTTTTATAGTGACATCTTCTTGTCACCAAGTAAACACTGTAACATTCAGCTCATGTGACTCGAGATAATCATTCCTTGTAAATATCATATTCCACATACGACTTCAACCAACTGTCAATAAAATAATTGATCTTCGTTTGCAGTGAAGGATGGTCAGTTTGGAGTCTGATTGAGAGGCCTTCTTTTGCTTTATGGACGTAGGAGAATATGGGAAGCCAGCCATTCAATCGATTTATAAGTTTACGGTCCGATGTAAGGAAATTAATGGCAAACACTTTTCCATCATCGTCCCCATTGGACAACACTCAAAATTTGTTCCTCAATGAATTACTTCAATATCGTTTGTGTCTACTTGTGCTCGGTCTTTGTCATCGCCACCACTATACTTTATCCTAACAACATAGTTATCATATTGTTGAGTCAAAGTTGGACAACATGGTCTATAATGTTCTTTCATAGATGTTGTAGTCATATATGTTGGGTGGTGAAAACATACACTTTGTAGTTATAATAGGAGGGAGGTTTCTCAAGTGTTTGGTTTTCAATATGCATGGAAATTATTAAGATCTTTCATGTTTAAATATGGAAGTCCATGAGGTGTTCAATAAGACTTGTAATTCATTTTTTCTATTATTAGACATAGTAATAAAGATTATCATTGGCCCCATCTATTCTTCTCTGTTGTGTGTGATGTTTTATATTTCTTTATTTTTGTCTATGTTCATTAATTATGTTTGCAAGCTTGAAGTCCAACAAGTGGTATCAGAGCTGAGGTCGGATAAAGGTCGATGAAATTAGAGGGAAGATTGTCATTTGTGTGCAGAGAAAGAGAGTCCGTTGCGAGGGAACTTAATGTTTGACACTCTGTCTGAGGAGGGAAAACCCTATGAGTTCGAAAGGCTATTGGACGCTGAGAAGAAAGGTCGACGGAGCACAAAGTTGGATGCCATGGCAATGGTTAGAGCAAGGTTTCCTCTTGGGTATATTGCTTATCTATGCCAAGTTCTGCAATTTTGAAGGACACACGCAAAGTGTTTGACGAAATGCCTCAATGAGATGATCGTGGAGCATTATGATGGGTTGTCGATGGAGATAGTGAGGCTTGGTCAAAACAATGGCAAAGCGAAGGTTCCAATGCAAAGTTTGAGCTGGAGTTCACAATTCTCTTTTAATTACATGTAAATGAGCATACGATTGTAAGAGATGGTTAGGCATGCGTACCTTGAGTTTGAAATGTCACTTGTAAAGTCTAGAAAATCTAGATGACAGGGGGGAGCATTTAGTATTCCCAGATATCCAGACTTTGAGGGAAGTTTGACCAATTTTGGTCATGGAAAGGGGGGACAATTTAGGTCAAGAGTTGTGGTTTTGGGCACATGGTTTCGATAGCCCGTGGTTTTTTAGAGCCCATGAATTGCATACTCCATTGAAATTAGCCTGGAGGTGAGAGGTAAAGGCTCACTTGGTTGTCTTGGTCAGATTCAATCAAGGAAGTGTATCTCTGTTGGGTATAGTGATGGAGATAAGGGATGTAGATTCTAAGATCCTACTATCCACAAATCATCAATAGCAAAGATATGTACATGGAACAATCATAAGTTGTTCAAGATCACAATTTAGGAGATTTGTTTTCAAACTCATGGAATCACTGTATGGCTTAAGGTAACCAAACAATGGTATGAGATGTGTGATTCCTTCATAGTGAGCCAAAATTTCTTAACATTTAGTGAGTATGATCGTTGTGCTTACTTCAAAAGTTTCAATGGCATATTAATTATCGGTGTCATGTTGATGATATGCATGTTGCAAGCAAAGCATGGTTGAGATCAATAGGTTAAAGGCTCAGTTGGCCAAGATGTTTCAGATGAAGGATCTAGGAGAAAAAAAAAACAAATCTTGGCCATAGAAGTACACAGAGACGAGAAAAATGGTAAGATGTGGTTGTCACAAGTCTATCACGAAGAAACTGATGAAGTTCAGTATGAACACTGTGAAATTGGTAAATATCCCTTTAGCTTTCCATTTATAATACCCCTAGGTCGAACCCCAAGATGTAATTGGACATGTAGGCTGGTGAGAGAGGATATTTTGACACTAAGTGCCATGGTGTCATATGTTTTGTGGCCAGAGTTCCTATATGATTACAATATCTTTGTAATATGTATCATTCATATTAATAATAAACACATCATTGTTGTAGACCAATCAGACGAAAGATAATAGAGGACTAAGAACTCCACTAGAGGAAAGGGGGCTATGTGTCTAAGACTAAGAGCTAAGCCAAGGGGACTTAAATCATGGAAATATTATTTTAATATCCCCTAAAGTCCAAATCTAAGTTCCAAGAGAAGGGGAACGTATAAAAGTGGAGCTCATGAAGCTTCATGAAGACAAGTGTCTAGTAGGGGACATGAAGATATATTGGCAAACTTAGAGTATTTTCCCATCATCTCGTCATTCTTGGGGACTTTACTCTTACACTCCATCGTTCTGTGATATTCATTCAAGGATCTTCTCATCATTCCTTGATCACTGTAACCTTCGTTTCTTACCATGGGTGTGTTGTCATTCTATTCTAGTATTTGTATGGGGAAATCTCTAGGGAGCGATGGGTAACAAGAGTACCAAGACTTTTGGAACTAAAGAGGGGATTGCCAGGCCCGTGTATGCTGAAGAAGCAAGTTTTCAGGCCCATGGGTGGTCTATCTCTCTTTTGAGCGAATTTTCAAAGATTGTTTGTTGGTGCGTTGGGAAATAGTTGCAAGGCTCTAAGATGTTTTGTCTGGCATGTTGTTGAAGCCCCGAAAGGAAAGTGGGGTAGTCGAAAGACTATTGAACAAGGAAGGGGTACACTTCCTGAGGTGGGACATGCATGTGGGAAATGAGAGTTTGTAGGCTAGTTGCAATAGTTGGCACCTTGAACTGAGATTAATTACTGAGTATAGACCTTAGTCTGGCCTATGAAGCCTTCCCTGGTGGACTTCTAGTCTCAGCTCGGGGGTGACCTGCTACTGAAATTTTATGAGAAGTAGAGTCTATGGATGGGAGGAACACCTGAGGTCTGCACGTAGTTGGTGATTTACAAAAAAGACAAGTGTTCTTATGTGAAATTACATGAATTTTACTGTGTATAATATATTTAATGTGTTGTTGTAACTGTTTATATATTTATGCATGGTTTATATATGTTGTAGAACTACATCTGTGTTCATATGCAGGGCATTTTAAGTTAATGAGTGATATCCGAGATGTTTCAAACTTGTTGATGGTAGGAATTATCATATTAAGATATAAAAGTTGTAAATGAAGTAATTCTAGGAAAATTTGGGTTTTACTTGAGTTTGGTGGAAAGGAGATTACAATATATTTTGACATCATAACCAAAATAAGTAGAATTCAAAGGAAAATGAAAATGAAACGGTGTTAGAAGACGGGTTTTTGCGTGACGTGGCCTAGCTTGGGGCTAGGGACGTGACATTATGCTATCAGAGCCCTAGGTTCAAACATTGGACACATGTGGGCCAAATATAGAGATGAAGGTTCAATACTAAGCCCGTATGGGCTAGCCAACATAATGTTGGAGAGATAAGTCGCAGAAAATTGAAATTTAGAGAATGTTTCTGAAATATTTGACAAATAAATTTCATGAATTGGAAAAGAAAATTCATGGGAAATTCAATAAGGAAGAGTCAAATTTCATGTACAAGGGTCGAATCGATGTTTACAAGGTCGAAATTGGTCATATTAAGCTTAGTTCCACAACTACAATTGTGGTCGAGTCAAGAATTTTGGAAAAAAATGGGTATTTTTTTGTACGATGATGCCAACATGACATGGAGACCACATGTCAGTCGATGTGGAAAAATAATGACGTGTAATGCCATGATGGCATGTACACAGTGGTTGGAATGACAGTTGGAAAATAATGTGGAGCCACGCGGTGGGCTAGATTCCAGTTCCGTGAAACCACAGTAAGATCTTGGAATCTAAGTGTTAAGCTACTACGAAGCATAGAGAGAATTGGGGGTATGAACCCTCAAGAATTTGTTAAGTTGCAAGATACCGCGGAGTGCAGAGGGGATCGAGTGTGTGAGTAAGGCATCACACAAACCTACGGTGGATTTTTGGAAATGTAGCTAAGTATTGTTAGCTTTTTAGCTTGGGAGGTACTCTGCATGTTTTGTCTTGTATGCGGATGTTACCTTATGTTGACACTACTAGGCACTTAACTTTGTAATGAGTTTTTATAAAGTTAATATAAAGTGGTTCTTTTATTAAAGTGACTTTTAAATGAAGTGTACATTCTAATATTAAAGTGACTTTATTTCATAAAGTGCACTTGTGTAATAAACTGAAATGTACTTTAATATTTTAAGTGATTTATTTTGGAGGAAAAGAATCATAGCCCTTGATCTTGCAAAGGCAAGATTAGATCTTGGCCTTTGGATTTAGGGTTGGGGAATGTGAAAAGACACTTGGGAGGGAAAATGTCATCTTCATATTTTATAAAAGAATGCATTGGGTAGTGTGCAAGACACACTAATAGAAGGAGTTTGAGAAATTTCTAAGTAAGATTGAGAGATGAAAGAGGGCAGCAAGGAGGGCACATTTCCCAAGATATCTAGGGCACAAATCCCAAGGAAGAAATTTATGTTTTAGAGTGCTGTTGTTTTTTATATTTGTTGAGACAAGTCATACTGTATGGATCTGTACAGGCTGTACAACAACAAATTTGGGCACAAAAATTGAGCCAAGGATTGGCACGGTTTTTGAGGCAACTTTGGGTGAATTTACTGAAGGAGGTCGACCATACAGAAGAAGGTACACCAACCTAATGTGGGCAAAAATTTCGAGGTGTTGTTTTCAGTAAATCCATACAACTCTACGGACTGTGGCACAATTTTCAAGGTAGATTGTGGTTGGAAAGTTTTGTGTTGTAAGTGGTTTTTCTCTTGGCTAGAAATTGTGTTATTTTTGTCGATATGTACTTCCCTGAAGCTGAATAATAAATCTCTCTCTCATTGGGTTTCCCCACATTGAGGTTTTCTTTGGCATTTGCCTAAATTTCTGAGTTATTCATGGTTGGTTGAATGTTGTTCATTGTGTTTATTTCTTTGCATATTTACTTAGCAATGTGTATTTCTGCTTATGGTAATTTCTAAATGTGGGTTTTAGACATTTCAGAGTTCATGCAAGACAATTATCTCTAGGTTGCTAAGTGTATGACAAAATCTTAGCTTGTTGATTTTGTCATTAAATTTCTACATGGTATCAGAGCTTGGGCTCTGAGTGACAGTGAGCAGTGAGATTTTTGGGCAAGTTTGAAGGGGGGGAATTTGTGATTGTTTTTCCTTGAGTTGTGATAGGGAATATGATTGCATGTATTAGATTTGAGGATCGATTGGATGGCATTTCCAACTATTTGCAATGGAAGGTCTGGATGTCATTTTTTCTTAAGGAGAACAAGATTTGGAACTATGTCAGTTATGTTGTTGTGGTTCCCACAACAAATCCTGTTGCTTTGGATTTGCATGAGGTCAAGTAGGCCAAAGATCAGAGGATTATTTTGGATGGGGTGAAGGATCACCTTATCCCACACTTGGATGAGAAGAAGACAACCAAAGAGATGTGGGATGCACTTAAGAACTTATTTGAGGCGAAGAATGAAAATCGAAAGATGGCCTTGAAGGCTACGCTGGACGATACCAAGATGGGTAAGGAGGAGAGTGTTTATTCTTATTTTACCCGGGTAGCTCAAGTGAAAGATGAGTTGGTCGCAGTTGGAGAGGTCATATCAGATTCAAAGTTGGTGAGGATAGCCTTGAAAGGATTCACCAAGGAATGGGAATTCTTCATGAAGTGTGTGGTGGGTCATGAGCATCTTCCAGATTGGAGCAGACTGTTGGACAATTTCACTCAGGAGGAGATCCAGGAAGGATCTCATAGCAGTGGATAGAAGACATATGGAGCCGATGAGAATATTTCTCTTACTGCAAAGATAAAGAAGAAAGGAAGTTCTGGGAGGGACTTGAGTAAAGTCAGATGTTATTGTTGTAACCAGTTGGGGCACCTTGCTTCTTATTGTCCTAAGAGGAAGAAGAAGAAGAAGGAACTAGAGGGGCCTAAGACAGCTGATATAAAATCCATGGAGGACTTTGCTTCCAAGTATGACAGGGAATTTTCTTTGGTTACCCTAGTTTCCAGTGTTGATAGCAGAGGATTTGGGGGTGATATCAGATGGATTGTGGATAGTGGAGCCTCTTTCCACATGATGAGAATCTAGCAAGTATTCCTAATTATCATAGAGGCAGGTCCTAACTGACAGGTGGTAAATGAAGGTGGTATGGCGTGAGTTGTACATGGATTTGGAAGGGTTAGATTCCTACTTGAGTATGGAGGATTCCTAGAGCTTGATGGAGTTCTCTTTGTTCCAACATTGAGGGTTAACTTTCTCTTAGTCTCATCCTTGGAGGATGTAGGATATTGTACATTGTTCAAGAGGGAACATCTATTTATCTATAGGGAGGGAGTGGACCCGGTTGAATTGCAGTTGATTGATGATCAGGTGGACAGGTTGTATATGTTGCGAGGACAACCTTGAGGATATGATTCAATGTCGGATGAGGAGCATGAGGAGGCTCCTGAGATTGTGATGGGCCCAAGGATTCAGTGTTTCATTCCAAGAGAAGAGATCAAGTCTCTTCTGAGCACTGGCAGGAGGCTCAGTCAATGTGATCGAACCGATGCTCGGGGTGGACTGGATTCTCCAAGGAGCTCAGGGTTCCGGATAGTTGTCAGGAGAAGATCCTCTAGTTCGAGTTTTGTGCAAGTGTTGAGGATGGCTCTAGGTTCAGAGGGAGCTCCTACTGAGCACAGTGTGATGGGACCAGATGATGGAGATAACAACGAGTACATCCCTCACTAAGAGGGACTGTTATCTTTTTAACTCGGGAGGTACTCCGCATGTTTTACCTTGTATGCGAATGTTACCTTATGTTGACACTACTAGGCACTTGACTTTGTAATGGGTTTTTATAAAGTTGTTATAAAGTGGTTCTTTTATTAAAGTGATTTTTTAATGAAGTGTACATTCTAATATTAAAGTGACTTTATTTCATAAAGTGCACTTATGTAATAAAGTGAAATGTACTTTAATATTTTAAGTGATTTATTTTGGAGGGAATGAATCATGTCCCTTGATCTTGCAAATGCAAGATTAGATCTTGGCCTTTGGATTTAGGGTTTGGGAAGGTGAAAAGACACTTGGGAGGGAAAAGGTCATCTTCATATTTTATAAAAAAATGTATTGGGCAGTGTGCAAGACACATTGAGAGAAGGATTTTGAGAGATTTTTTGAGTAAGATTGAGAGAGGAAAGAGGGAAACAAACAAGGCACATTTCTCAAGAGAGATAGGGAACAAATCCCAAGGAAGGAATTTATGTTTTAGAGTGCCGTTATTTTTTATATTTGTTGAGACAGGTCGTACTGTATGGATCCGTACAGGCCGCACAACAAGAAATTTGGCATGAAAATCGAGGCAAGGATTGCCATGGTTTTCGAGGCATCTTTGGGTGAATTTACAGAAGGAGGTCGGTCGTACAGAAGAAGGTACAACAACCTGTTGTGGGAAAAAAATTCAACGTGTTGTTTTTAGCAAATCCGTACAACTCTATGGACTGTGGCATGGTTTTCAAGGCAGATTGTGGTTGGATAGTTTTGTGTTGTCAGTGGGTTTTTCTCTTGGCTGGAAATTGTGTTATTGTTGTTGATATGTACTTTCCTGAAGCTGAATAATAAATCTCTCTCTCTCTCTCTCTCTCTCTCTCTCTCTCTCTCATTGGGTTTCCCCACATTGGGGTTTTCCCTGACATTTGCCTAAATTTCTGAGTTATTCATAGTTGGATGAATGTTTCTCATTGTGTTTATTCTGCTGCATATTTACTTAGCAATGTGTATTTTTTCTTATGGTAATTTATGAATGTGGGTTTTAGACATTTCATATTTCATGCAAGACAATTATCTCTAGGTTGCTAATTTTATGACATAATCTTAACTTGTTGATTTTGTCATTAAATATCTACAAGTACCAAGACTTCGGGTATGAAGAGTATGGGGAGAAGATGTAATACACTGTGGAGCGTTGTGACACTTCAAGATTTTTCTAAGTCCTAAGAATCATAAGGGTGGATGGAGTTCCAAGAATAAAAGAAATATGGGGTTGTGGACCCGCGACGAAATTCAAAAATTTGTCTAAGTGTCAAGACTCTACTAGTGTGAAGGGTATCACAGAGGTGGTGAAGCATAAGGAAATCATTGCAGACCCGCGATGATATTTCAAAAAAAAATTCTAAGTATGGGAAAATTGTTTTAATGATAGAGATCGAATGAAAGTCCTAATCTGATGGATATTTAGTTTCACGACTATATGGAGCACTCAATAGCCAATATAATGGAACAACAATCAAAATCTAATTTAAATATAATAGGACGGTGGCTAAGCATCAAATCCATGATGCTCGAGATAATGAATTTTTCTTCCCTGTCATGTCATTAATAGTCTTCTTGCTTAAATATTTTGAAGGGGACAGAAGAATTAGTCATGAAAATTCGTGGACAATGGAGTCCATGTATTCACTCAACAATGTAAAAAAAAAGATATTAAGAATTCATAAGAAAACATAAATAAATTATTTCTGGTGAAATTTTGGAGAACAAAATGTTGCATAAAATGATGGATTTGTTAAATTCTTGTAGTCTTACAAATCTTGTTGCATACACATTTTGCAGAACCAAGAACATAATTCAAAGTAAGTAGAATTAAACAGAAAAATCAATAAACCAAGACATGGATGATGCCCAAGGAACTTACAATTATGATGATGAAGGAAAAATATTTGGTATGAGCATGGGTGTTGCAGTAACATAATCCAATGGGCATTTGGTAGAGACTATAAAGAGCCTACAAAGAGATGTGAAAAGTTATAAAGTTGATAATGAAAGACTTATGAAGGCTAAATAACAACAAGATGGCTTCAACACCAAGATGTTGCAGAACTTAGATATAATAGAGAAGAAAATGGATAAGGAGACAGATTCAAGCAAGTCCAAGAGTCATAGATCTCATGCCAAAAGGAAAGAATCTAAAAGTATGAGTAGAAATCATCATCACTCACCAAGGAATTCAACTAGAAGGGCATACAACAGTTTGAGTATATCACCTGTCAGGAAGCATAAGAAGAGGTCTAGGGTGGACGAACTACAAGGAGAAATGAATAAGATTAAACCTCCTATATTTGATGGTGAATACAAGAAAGATGATGATGCAAAGACTTGGTTGTTAGGAATGAGGAAATACTTCTAGTTACACAATTATTCCTCACAAGAAGAAGGAAGAATTTCCATCTACCAGCTGAAGGGAAAAGCACCAATGTGGTGGGGCCATCTTGTGCAGGTACAACAAATTGATGAGAAGAAGATCACTTGGAAGAAATTCAAGAAGTACTTTCAGAAGAAATAATTAACCAAGCATTATTATGATAGGAAGATGAAGGAGTTCTTTAAACTCAAGCTTGGGAGTATTACTATGGATGATTATGAAAAAAGATTCTTGGAATTGTTGAAGTATGTTGAATTCATCAAAGATGAACAAGTCGATATTCAAAGGTTTTTGAGTGGGTTTCCATCAATGTTCAATGACAAGATATAGTATGATGATCCCAAGACATTGAATGAAGCAATAAGGAGAGCCAAGTGCCTATATGATCGACATAGAGGAAGACCAAACTTCCACCAGGATTGGGAAGATAAGAAGAAGGGAAAGATGGAGTAGAGGAAGAAAGGAAGCGAGCCACTTTTCTTCAAAAATAATTCCCAAAGGAAGCCAAATCATAATGAGTCCTGAATGTTAGAAAAATTGGGAAAAAGACCAAGGAAGCAACCCATGAAATGTTGGGGTCTTGAAGGAGATCATATGTATAGATATTTCCCTCATAGAGGTGAGAAAGTGAGGATTGTTCACAATGTACATCATGTTGAAACAATGAAGGACATGGGAAGACATATGCCAATGATCTATGAAACGCTAGACAACAAGCAAGTTGAATTTCAATCTCACATGATTGAAGTAAAATGTAAGATCAACGACCAACCTATTTCTATTTTGATTGATTCAGGAGCTAGTCATAGTTATATAGATCCTAATATGGTGAAAATATTCCATTTGACAAGAAGCGAGATTGGAAAACCTTGGTTGGTTCAATTAGCTACAGGAGCTAAAAGAAGAATTAAAGAGATAGTCAAGTATTGTCCAATGGACATGAATGGACTATGTACAAAGGATGATTTGAACATCATACTTTTGGGATCATATGAATTCTTAATTGGTATGGATTGGATGGAAAAACATCATGATATACTAGATTTCTATAACAAAGAATTTATTTGCTTGGATAAAGAAGGAAACTTGAGGACAGTTCAAGGCATTCCAAGGTCAATAATCCTTAGAGAAGTTTCGGCTTTGCAACTGAAGAAAATCTTCAGGAAATGATGCCAAATATTTGCAGTGCATATGGTGTTAATGTTTATGCCATTATTATAGTTCTTTGCATTTCAATAGATAAGAGAAATATAAGAACAAGATCACTGAGAAATACACATTCACAAGAGACACAACATTTACCCTGGGAAACCCTCTAGGGGAAGAAAACCCAACAAAAACTTCCTTATCATAAATTGCTAATAAAATGTTCAAGAGATAACTCAAACCAATACAGATAGTCCTCTCCAAGAGATGCACCACTCTTCTCCTTCTCTCTCACTGGTAAGTTGCAGCTTGCCTCTCAAGAAATGAGCAAGTGTGTTGTGTGATAAAGTGAGGCGCTAGCCTCTCTATATATACAAGACTAGCACGTGTGAAGGGTCCTCACTGGCAGGGCCAACCTCTCACTCTGGGTGGGTAAACCCACCTTTAATTTAATTCTGGGTCTCAATAATAACTGTTGGGGCTGACTTCTTATTTTGCCTATTACAATTGTTCGTTGACCAATCCGCAAAAGGGGATTTGGTCCTAATACAATTACTGACATGATTAATCCACAATGGGGATTAATCCTATGAATAAAATAACAATAAGAATAAGAATACTCTTTGCAGTTACATTATTTTAACACTCCCCCTTAACAATAAGGGTATTCTTCAAAAGCATCAGGCGAGAGAGGTTTGCATCATCAGTGGCATCAGGAGGACAATATTGTCAATATCATCTTGGAACATTGGCTAGCATGTTTACAAGTCATCGAAAGTTTTATTCATTGGTAACATCATCATTCTCAAAAGAATGCCATCATCATATGCATCAATATGTATCAGTAAAAATGATACCTCATCACAACACTAGGATGGCACATCACAGTACTACACTGGCTCAATGTCATAGCTATTAAGCTGGTAGCTCAGTGTCAGTCACATCTTGCTTTACGTCTAACAACTAGGTCAGAAGCAAGGAACACATCAACATCTCACTTTACATCTAACAACGAGGTTAGAAGCGAGGAATCATCTTGCTTTACGTCTAACAATTGGGTCAGAAGCAAGGAATCATCTTGCTTTATGTCTAACAACTAGGTCAGAAGAAAGGAACACATCAACATCTCGCTTTACGTCTAACAACGAGGTCAGAAGCGAGGAATCATCTTGCTTTACGTCTAACAACTGGGTCAGAAACAAGGAATCATCTTGCTTTACATCTAACAACTAGGTCAGAAGAAAGGAATCACACAACGTCTTGCTTTACGTCTAACAGTGAGGTCAGAAGCAATGACTCATCTTTCTTTACGTCTAACAGCGAGGTCAGAAGCAAGGAACACACAACGTCTTGCTTTATGTCTAACAGCGAGGTCAGAAGCAATGACTCATCTTGCTTTACGTCTAACAGCGAGGTCATAAGCAATAACTCATCTTGCTTTACGTCTAACAGCGAGGTCAGAAGCAATGACTCATCTTGCTTTACGTCTAACAACGAGGTCAGAAGAAAGGAACACACAACGTCTTGCTTTATGTCTAACAACGAGGTCACAAACAAGGAACACACAACGTCTTGCTTTACGTCTAACAACGAGGTCAGAAGCAATGACTCATTATGCTTTACGTCTAACAGCGAGGTCAGAAGCAAGGAATAAATATATACTCCCCCTTTCAGGGAGGGTCCTTTCAGACTATACCAAGCTTATCTCAAAAGTGTTCAAAATTTACACGAGATAGAGGTTTGGTCAACACATCAGCAATCTGTTCATCCGTGCTAATGTACTGGAGCTTCAAGGCTCCTCTCTATACCATGTCGCGGATGAAATGATAGCGGATCTCTATGTGCTTCGACCTGTCATGGAATACAGGATTCTTTGTCATTTTTATGCAGCTCTGGTTGTCACATAGAATCACGGTTTCTCTCATCTCCAAGTCAAATAGGCCAGTCAACAACTTTCGAAGCCATATAGCTTCGCAGCTAGCAGAACATGCGGAAATGTACTCTGCTTCCGCTGTGCTAAGAGCAATACTGGATTGCTTCCTACTCTGCCATGAGATCATGGCTGATCCCAAACTGAAATAACATCCAGAAGTGTTTTTTCTATCAACAACGCTTCCTGCACAATCTGCATCAGTATATCCACTCAATGTGAAGTCATGATCTCCATCATAGCTGATACCATAATCCATTGTACCTTTAAGGTACCTCGTCACATGTTTTTCATCCACTAGGTGAACACGTCTGGGCTCTACCAGAAAACGACTCAAGGTGTTCACTTCAAAACAGATGTCTGGTCTGGTGTTTTTCAGGTACATCAGCGATCCAATAATTTGTTTGTACAGTGTGGCATCTATCAAGTCTGACGAAGTATCGACCAACATCTTCAGCTTCTCTTCCATGGGTGTATTCATGGGCTTAAATTCTAGCATGTCGAATCTCTTTAAGATCTCGACCGTGTACTTCCCTTGGTTAAGGAAGATTCTTTCTGGACTCTGCCATACCTTAAGGCCTAAGAAGTAATGAATTAGACCAAGGTCTTTCATTTCAAATTCTGCGCCAAGTCTCTTTTTACATTCATCGATGAGATTTTCTTCTCCAGTTAAGAATAAGTCATCCACATACAGTAGTAAGATTACTGGTTCATTATCCATAATTTTGAAGTAGATATTTGAGTCTTCTTTACTCTTGGTAAAGTCTAAGCTCGTCAAGAAACTGTCGATACGGCCATACCAAGCTCTAGGAGCTTGCTTCAATCTGTATAAGGCTTTCTTCAATCGACAGACATGAGACTTCTTGTCTTCAACCTCAAATCCTTGGGGTTGCTCTATATACACCTCCTCTTCGATAACACCATTTAGGAAAGCTGTCTTCACGTCCATCTGGTGCAACTTCTATTTCATCTTGGTTGCAAGAGCTATAATGGTTCTGATCGAAGTGTATCTGGCCACAGGAGCGAATGTCTCTTCATAGTCAATGCCTTCCTTCTGGGAAAATCCACGAGCGACAAATATTTCTTTATATTTCTCAATACTTCCATCAGCGACATGTTTTATTTTGAAGAGCCATCTGTAGGATACCCCATCTTAATTCTTCGATCTGGGAACTATTTCCCATACTTCATTCTTCATTATGGATTGGTATTCCTCTGTCATGGCATCTGCTCATTCTTTCCTCTGAATGGCTTCTTCAAAGAAGGTAGGCTCCTCTTCTAGAAGATCACACATCAAAGCTGTATAACTGGAGAATGGCTTTGGTCTTTTCACCTATCTCGAGGTTCCTTCTGGAACACCATACTTCTCTCCATCTTGAATAAGCTCTCTTGCCCAAGAAGGATTTCTTTTATGGGAGAAGGTCATTTGAGGAAGTTCTTGAACTTCTGTTATATTGTGGTCTTTAGGAGTCTCCTCATCAGGGGAAGTTACGACTTCCCTCACTGGTTCTGCAGCTCTGGGAACTTCCCTCACAGATTCTGCAATCCTGGGAATTACGAGTTCCTCTTCATATACTTCTTCAAGCTGGCATCTTCTTGATTTCTAAAGTGTTTTTTCTTCATCAAAGGTCATGTCCCTGCTGATCTCAATGTGGTGCTGACTAGGTATGTAGATTCTTAAGGCCTTGGATACCTCACAATATCCCACAAATATTCCCTTCTTTCCGGAGGGTTCCAGCTTGTTTCTTTTCTCTTTCGGTATATGAATAAACACTGGACATCCAAATATTTTGAGATGTCTTGCCTCTGTCTTCTTTCCGGTGAACATCTCTTCCAGGGTCTTAAACCCAAGTGCACTATGGGATAATCGGTTCTGCACATAAACAACTGCCATTGCTGCTTCTGCCCATAAGCACATAGGAAGATCTTGATCATGAATCATGGTCTTAAAAGCTTCCATAATGGTTTTGTTCTTCCGTTCAGCTACACCATTTTGTTGGGGATCTTGATCCCAACATCTTTGCAGATATTCACGAACTCTTTTGAGGTATATTCTCCTCCATTATCTGACCTGAGTATCTTAATCTTCCTTACAATTTTTTTTTATATCAAGGCTTTGAATTCCTTGATCTTGTTGAACACTTCAAATATATCTAGGTCTTTTACGAGAATAATCATTAATGAATGATACATAGTATACATGCCCATTAATGGAGGATGATGGCATTGGGCCACACACGTCTGAATGAATGAGTTCCAATACTCCTTCTGCTTTGTTGTCCCTTTTTGGAAAAGGGTTCTTGATATTCTTCCCTTGCACACATCCATTGCATATGCCTTCTTGATCAACCTTGAGTTCTGGTAAACTTGTGACAACTTTGCATATGTATGGTAGCGCCTTGTACTTGATGTGAACTAATCTTTCTAGAGTTCACATGGATTATTCAATAGCGTGGGTCATGGCAGCTTCTGAGTGACCCACCTTCTTCTTTTCCAATGATGATTGCTTCATTTATGGTCTTTCCTTTAGCGCGTTGCCTTGTACAACCTTCATTATAGCTTCCTCATGTGACCTGGAGCAAGGTCAACAAAACAACAAGCAAGAATAATATCCTTCTAATAATATAAAGAAATAGCATGAACAATCATCACAGTAGCTCCTTTAGAGCTATCACTTATAATTTATCTAAAGCAAAGATTAAAGGTAAGGAATACAATACGAAATGAGGTCAACACTCTCATAGTGTTGTGACCAAGCATTCTTCCATGGCAACTTGGAACTAACACACGAAGTTTCTCCTAGAGGAGGTGTTAGTCATATCAGGCAAAGTATTTACCTCTATATTCTCACATGCTATCAAGTATAATACTTTACGACAACTGCTATCTCAACTATAGTCATCAACTTGTCATGTGTACCTTTTAATCTTGATTAATCAAACCCGGAGCCTTGTCCTCAAGAATGAGTGATTGCTCTTCTTCCAGGTTTCCTTCTCTCAAGTGACGAGTGCTTTCTTCAACCTGTCTGTTGTACTAAGACAATACGCTATCTTGACAGAAGGTTAGGTTAGAGGATAAGCTCTATGATCAATTTTTAATTCTTCTAATAATTTGACCATAGCTTCAACATGCAACACTGATCAAGATAATTTCATAACAAATAGATGCATATTAGAATAATCACACCTCGGTTGCATCATTCCTCTGAATGTGTTGGATCTTGAGATCCTTTTGGATCTATGGCAAGAGATCCCTTCTCCTGCAAATACTCTTTAGGGTTTAACCATTAAACATATGTGAGTTCATACCTCTGATGGCATTTGAAAGTAGTGGCTCCATCTGGTAGAAACATTAATCATTACCAACTCTTAAGAAAACTTCAAGGGTGATTGCAACTGATTCTGTGGATGCAACTGCAACTGGTACTATAACTGCAACTGGTTCTGAGACTGCAACTGCAACTACAACTTAGGGTTTTATGAGTAAACCCTAATTTATCATACTTCGAATTTTGAAAATCTGATCCAGGAGATAGATGCGCTGAGCTGAGGCGAGTTAGCTAGTGCAGTCGGAATTTCAAAAATCCAACTTTTACCCCCTCAAACTTGATCTGCAGATTTCTAGACTAGTGCTTCTGGTTTTCTGGTAGTTCTGGTACTCTAGTTTTCTGGTACTTTGTGAAACTAGGGTTTCACTTTCCAGGAGATCTAGCCACTAAAAAGGTGCACTCAAGGTGCCAAAATGATCCTTGGGGGAGGGAGCAACTTTCTAGGTGGTTTTGGAGCTAAAAAGATTCACTTTTGAAAAACCCTAATTTGCAGGTACTGCAACAGTGACGTTTTTCTCTTGCGAAATATGTTTCCTTCAGGTTGGCTCTGATACCATGCTAATGTTTATGCCATTATTATAGTTCTTTGCATTTCAATAGATAAGAGTAATATAAGAACAAGATCACTGAGAAATACACATTCACAAGAGACACAACATTTATCTTGGGAAACCCTCTAGGGGAAGAAAACCCAACAAAAACTTCCTTATCATAAATTGCTAATACAATGTTCAAGAGATAACTCAAACCAATACAGATAGTCCTCTCCAAGAGATGCGCCACTCTTCTCCTTCTCTCTCACTGGTAAGTTGCAGCTTGCCTCTCAAGAAATGAGCAAGTGTGTTGTGTGATAAAGTGAGGCACTAGCCTCTCTATATATACAAGACTGGCACGTGTGAAGGGTCTTCACTGGCAGGGCTGACCTCTCACTCTGGGTGGGTAAACCCACCTTTAATTTAATTCTGGGTCTCAATAATAACTGCTGGGGCCGACTTCTTATTATGCCTATTACAATTGTCCGTTGACCAATCCGCAAAACGGGATTTGGTCCTAATGCAATTACCGACATGATTAATCCACAATGGGGATTAATCCTATGATTAAAATAACAACAATAATAAGAATACTCTTTGCAATTACATTATTTTAACATATGGAGGAGGCACCTAAGGATAAAGTGCCTAGCATTGAAGACTACGCATCCTTGAAAGAATTCAAATATGTATTTAGAGAGATACCAGGGTTGCCACTATAAATATATATTGATTTCTCTATTAATTTGATGCCTACAGTTGCATTGGTGTCCAAGACTCCTTATAGGATGAGTACACCATAATTGAAGGAATTACAAATGCAACTTGAATAAATCTTGAAGAAGGGGTATATATGCCCAAGTGTGTCTCCTTGGGGTGCCCTAGTATTATTTTACAAAAAAAATATGGTACCTTAAGATTATATATTGACTTTAGGCAGTTGAACAAGCTGACTGTGAAGAACAAGTATCATTTTCCAATGATAGATGATCTATTTGATCAAATAAAATATGCAAAGATATTCTCCAAGATTAACCTCAAATTAGGCTATCATCAAGTGAGAATCAAAGAAGAAAATATCAACAATACTTCTTTCAGAATGAGATATGGCCATTATGAGTTTACAGTGGGGCCATTTGGGTTGTCAAATGCACCGACTATCTTTATGTGTTTGATGAATGGTGTTTTTATAAATTACTTGGATAAGTTTTTCATTTTCCTTCTAGATGACATTCTTATCTAATCAAAATATGAATAAGAGCATGAAAACCACTTAATGATGGTGCTACAAGTATTGAGGGAACATCAATTGTACGCAAAATAGAGCAAGTGCTCATTCTATCAAAGGAAGATACATTATTTGGGCCATATCATTTCAGAGGAAGGGATGGTTGTAGATCCTGAAAAGATAAGAACTGTCGAGGGGTGGCCAGTACCAAAGAATGTATCATAGGTGAGATGTTTCATGGGACTTGCAGGATGCTATAGAAGATTTATTGAAGGTTTCTCAAAGATTGCTCACCCAATTAATTCTTTGCAAAAGAAGGGTGTAATATTTGATTGGACTACTGACTATGAGAGAAGTTTTCAGCACTTGAAATACTTATTGACAAGTGCAGCTATCTTGAATATTGTTTTGATAAATAATTTGGTGTGTGTATTGATGCATGCAAAGAAGGACTTGGTGGAGTCCTTAGTCAAAACCAGCATGTGATATGCTATGAATCAAGTTAAAAGAAAATGAGAGACATTATGCCACTCATGATTTAGAATTGACAGCTATAGCGCATGCCTTAAAGATGTGGAGATGCTACCTTATGGGAAGAATATTTTAATTGATGATAGACCATAGTGGTATGAAATATTTATTTGGACAACTAACTCTGAATGTTAGGAAAATCAGATAGTTGGAATTTATTAGTGGCTATGACTTCGAGATAAAGCATATTAGAGGAAAAGAGAACAAGGTGGTTGATGCACTTACCAGAAGGGTGCATGAGATACATGATACAACCATAAGCATGTGCAAATATGATCTAAAAAAAAATAAAAATAGAAGTTGCAAAATTAGATCAGAACTATGTGCAAACAATGGAAACATTACAACAAGGTAATTTACAACAGAAAACTAAAGACTATGAGCTAAGAGAAGATGGAGTCCTCTTGTATAAAGGAAGAACTTATGTACCTACTTATCAAGATCCGAGGAGAATGATACTAAGAGAGATGCATAATGTGTTTTATGATGGGCACTTGGGGTACTAGAAAACAATTGTAGTTGTCAAAAACCAATATTATTGTCCAAGTGTGAATAAATAAGTGGATGATTATATAGCAAGATGTATTGAATGTCAGAAGATCAATGCTAAGCATAAACATCCAACTGGTTTGCTACGGTCCTTGCCTTGCCTATTCCTGAGTGGAAATGGGAAGTGGTAACAATCAACTTCATCACCAAGCTACCCAGAATAGTGAAACAACATGATTCCATCATGGTGGTGGTGGATAAGCTCACCAAAGATGCTCATTTTATTCCAGTAAAGCTGACTCACAAGGAAGCTAATATTGCATATATCTATATGAGAGAAATTGCTAGGCTTCATGGGGTACCTAAGGAAACAGTTTCTGACAGAGATATCAAGTTTACATCAAAATTTTGGAAGGGATTATTTAAAGGATTTGGGACCCATATGAACTTTAGCTCAACATATCACCCAAAATATGATGGAAAAATAGAGATAATCAATAAAGTGGTTGAAGATATCATGCTAAGAATGTATGTGATGGATAAACCATCACAATGGGAAGACTATTTACACTTAATTGAGTTTTCCTATAATAATGGGTATCAAGCATATTTGAAGATGAGCCCATTTGAGGCATTATGGTAGCAAGAGCAATACTCTACTTAGTTGGGACAACCATGCAGATAGAGAAGTAGTTGGGCCAAAACTACTCAAGGAAATGGAAGATAAGATGGTGAAGATTAAACATAATTTAAAGGCTTCCCAAGACAGGTAGAAAAGCTATGCAGATAAGAACAAAACTCATAAAGAGTTCAAATTGGGAGACCATGTATTTCTAAAAGTAAAGGCCAAGAGAAGCTCTTTGAAATTGGGGAGTTGTTCAAAGCTTGTAGCAAGATACTGTGGACCCATTGAAATCCTGGAGAGGATTGGTCTTGTTGCATACATGTTTGCATTACCTGCATCCATGTGCATTCATAATTTATTCCATGTGTCTTTTCTTAAAATGTATGTGCTTGATGCTAATCATATAATTGATTGGAATGTGATTCAGGTGGGGAAAGAAGGAGACTTTCGAGTACAACCTGTGTGCATATTGGGTCAAAAGGTCAACCATTTCTGGAATCAATCCATCGATCTAGTAAAGGTCCAGTGGACCTATTATAGTTCTGAAGATGTAACCTGGGAATATGAATATGCCATGCGGGAAGAGTACCCACATCTTTTTGGAGTTTTTTTGAATAATTTTACTTGTACATGTGTACATATGTAATGTCCCTTGTCCAAAACCCTTTGTAATTATACATATAGACTGGTGAGATGTGGTATCAACTGTGAATGTAAATGTACATTTAAGCCGGTGAGATGTTGGCACTAATTTTTTATGTTGCGCACACCTGATTAGTGAGTGGAGTATTGTTATCAAAGCTAGGGTGCACACATTTCATAGTGTTGCGCACACCCGAGTAAGTGCACACATTTCACAGTGTTGCGCGCACTTGGGTAAGTGTGTGGGAATGACCTAGAAGTGAGCATAGAGCTAAGTTATATATATGGTTGTATATGTATTGAGGTTGGAGAGCCTATGTGATTATGAGGCTGGTGAGTCGAGATGCAGATAGGCCATTGTGCCTTTCCATGTAAATATAATCTTAGTTATTAATATAATATTACATCGTTGACGTTGCACACAAACAAAGTCAAATGAAAATATATGGGGGGTTAAATCCATTGGAAAAGGGAAAATGGGGGCAGGACATAAGTCTTAGTGGAATATTTTATAATATTCTCGAAAAGTGTAATGTTGGATAATTATTTTATCCTAAGTTTCCGGGGTTGGGAACGAGTCACCATGTGGCTTAAGTTACTTCTGAAGGTGACAAGTGTTGAGTTTAAGGCATTCAATAATATTGTTGGCCTTAGTGTATTTTGGGGATTATTCAAGATTATTCATGATCCACTCTCATGTGAAGAAGGGGTCAGTTTCGGAAGAGGACAACTATTACCTTATCTGCACAAAGAAGTTTGTAAGGAGTTGTGGCGTTATAATCAGAGTTTATTGTCGAAGAGATGGGTTTTTAGGCTCGTGAGCAGTCTCTCTGGGTGAGAGATTGGCTATTGAGAAGTGGGTTGTCAGACCTGTGAGCATACTCTCCAAGTGAGAGTTTTTTTGAGAATTGTTCCATGGTGCGCTGAGAATTAGTCGTAGGGCTTGGAGACTTCCTATCCAACCTATTGTTGTTAACCCTGGAAGGGAAGTGGGGTAGCCGAATGATTGTTGAGAAGAGAAGGCGCACACTTCCATGGGTGTGATAGGTGTGTGGAGAATGAGGGATTTTGGGCTAGTTGCAACAACTTGCACCTTGGACTGAGCAATTATGTTGAGAATCAGACCTTAGCCTGTCACTAGGAACCCTTTTTCCCTGGTGGAGTTAAGCCCCAAATCAGGGGTGACCTGTTGCTGAAATATTACGAGCAAAAAAGTCTATGGCTGGGAGGAACATCTGAGTTCTACGCACAGTTGGTGACTTTCATAAAATATAAGTGTTCTAATGTTCTTGTCTCATTTACTCTGTGCTTATTTGTCTATGTTTGACATGGGTTAAATTATTGTATGTTGTCGTACATAAGCAGTTGTTTTTATTTTGTCTAATGTTGCTTGCACATGTAAGTATGATGATTATGCCTTGCATTTGTAGACATGAATGAGTATGACAAATTTTGATAGTCTTTCATATTAAGTTAACCTTGTGATTTTGGTTACAAGTCTTCAAGAAGAGGATTGAATGGCTGAGTCCACAGGAAAGTAGCTTGTGTGCATAGGAGGCTGGAATTCATGTGTGTGTGCAAGGAATTAGACCTCGCACATGAGGAAATAAGGATTGGAGTGTGATGCCATGGTGGTTTTGTGCACGATTGTGATGTGTGATCAACATGTTGGTGCAGATAGTTATTTGAGTTACTTCCACTGCTAAAGTTGTGTTAAAAGGAGTAAGTTAGTTTGGTGCATCTCAATTTGAGGTTGAATGCATTACTTCAAATAATACTACGCAGACTTGTGTTTAGAGTAGAATTTGCGCATTAAATTTTCGGAGTTGTATTGCTCAGCAGTATGCTAGGGATGTTACATTATGGTAGCAGAGCAATCTTAGAGCATGTTGTAAGTGCTAGTAACGGGAAACATTGCAAGGTGGTAAAAATACTCAGTTGGGAGATTGGGTACGTTACATTTTGATTGATTTAGAGCTACATAAGTTAGGATTGAGTGACGTGGCCCAAAATGGGGTGGATGGGGATGTTACAACATAATGCACTAAGAACAATGCATAAATAAGGTGGAGGGGAATGTAATACCCCTAGGCCGAACCCCAAGATTTAATTGGACATGTAGGTTGGTAAGCCATGATATTTTGGGCCTAAGTGCCAAGTGTCATATGTTTTTTGGCCAGAGTGCCTATATGATTACAAGATATTTTTAATATGTATCATCCATATTAATAATAAAAACATCATTTCTACAAATCAATCAGACGAAAGAGTATGGGGAACTAATAACTCCACTGGAGTAAAGGGGGCTATGGGTCTAAGACTAAGAGCTAAGATAAGGGGGCTTAAGTCATGGAAATATTATTTTAATATCCCCTAAAGTACAAATCTTGAGATGTCATAATCTAAGTTCCAGGAGCGGGGGAACATATACAAGTGTAACTCATGAAGCTTCATGAAGACAAGTGTCCAAAAGGGGACATGCAAATATATTGGGAAACTTGGTGTATTTTCCCATCATCTCATCATTCTTGGGGAATTTAATCTTACACTCCATCATACTACGATATGCATTCATGGATCTTCTCATCATTCCCTTATTATTGTAACCTTCATTTCTTACCATGGGTATGTTGTCATTCTATTCTCGTATTTGTATAGGGAAAGATCTAAGGAGCAATAGGTAACAAGAGTACCAGGATTTCTAGAACTAAAGAGGGGGTTATCAAGACCGTGTGGAATCTCTCTCTCTTGTGAGAGAACCGCTAAAGAATATTTGTTGGTGCACTAGGAAATAGATGCAGGGCTTTGACACTTTCTGTCTGGCTTGTTGCTAAAGCCCCAAAAGTGAAGTGGGGCAGTTGAAGGACTGTTGAACAAAGAATGGGCACACTTCCTAGGTGGGACAGGCATGTGGAAAATGAGAGTCTGTAGGATAGTTGCAATATTTGGCACCTTGACCTAATATTAGTTGTTGAGTATAGACCATAGTTTGGCCTAGGAATCCTTCCCTGGTGGAGTTTTAGTTGAAACGCGGGGGTGACCTACTGCTGAAATTTTATGAGCAATAGAGTCTATGGTTGGGAGGAACGTCTAAGGTTTGCACACAATTGGATAGTCACATAAAATATAAGTGTTCTTATGTGAAATTACATGATTTTTATTGTGTATAATATATTTAATCTGTTATTGTAACTATTTATATATGTATGCATGGTTTATATATGTTGTAGAAATGCATGTGTGTTCATATGAAAGGAATTTTTAGTTAATGCAATGATATCCAAGATGTTTTAGACTTGTTGATGGTATGAATTATCGTCTTAAGAGATAAAATATGTAAAGATAGTAATTCTAAGAAAATCTATATTTTCCTTGAGTTTGATGGCAAGGAGATTACAATATATTGTGACATCATAACTGAAATAAGTAGAATTTAAAGGAAAACAAAAAAGCAATGGTGTTAGAAGACGGGTTTTTGCAAGACATGGCCCATCTCGGGGCTGGGGATGTGACACCATTATGAGATTTCTTCAATTTTATGTCTTGGTAGTAAGGAAGAAAACAATTATACATCTCTTGTACCATATACAGTAGGAAGGTTTATGTTTGTGATGGAATGTTCAAATATTTCAAATGTAGTTGGTGTTGTCAATGTACACATGGCAAAACTAGGTAAAAATCATGGATATGGGTGCTTCGGTATCTTAGAAGCATGAGTATCACCTATAGTGATTGTAGTGATTTATCATGTGGTTATGTTGATTTAGAGGAGGTGGAATGGTCCACATTGGAGAAAATTGTGCAAACATGTTCACACAACCAATATTGTTAGATAAGCTACGGTGTTTTTTGGCTTCTCTTAGCTCATCGGAATGGTGATTATTGATTCGTTGGGTATGGTATCAAGAAAAATATTTTAAAGGTGGAGATCGTTGGGTGGTGAAAATACACACCTTTTCGTTACAATATGAGGGAGGTTTTTCAAGCGTTTTCCTTTCTGTATTCCTAGAAACACTTGATATTTTTCCTATTTAAATATAGAAGCTTGTGAGGTGCTCCATGAGAATTGTAATCCATTTTTTCCAATATTATGATAACAAATAAATATTACCATTTCCCCCATCTATTCCTCTCTACTATGTGTGCCAAAAACTCACCACCCCTGCTCCTCGGGCCCCTCCTCTCAAGGTCCAAAAATTAACATGGGTAGAAATGGATGAACACCAACTCAAGGGTCTTTGCTAAAATTGTGATAATAAATACTTTCTTGGGAACAATTGTAAATAATATAAACTTTTTATGGCCATTTCATAGGATGTTTATGATGAAGAGATTTTGGTTTCACCTGAAGAAAAGATACCCAAAATAGATGATCCTACACCGCCCCCTAATCTTCTTGAAGTTGAAACACTGATTTCACTAAATTATCTCATTGCATTTTCTTCTCCCAAAACCCTCAAATTGATTAGTTACATTAAGCACAAGAAATTCATCATCCTAGTTAATAGTGGAAACACTCATAATTTCATTCATCGCCACCTTTCTCAAGAAGTCAATTGTTATATCTATGTTTTCAACCATTTTCAAATCATGATTTCCAATGGTGGTTCCATGAAATGTGGAGGGCATTGTGAAAATGTGCACCTACAAATTGGTCAGTATAACCTAAAATCTCACATGTTTTCTATTCACATGGGTAGTTGTGACATTGTTCTTGGTTTTGAATGGTTACGCACTCTTGGCCCCATCACCATGGATTTTAAGGAGTTAACCATGTAATTCCAACCAGAAGGAAAACAATATAAATTCCAAGGCATTACAACAGGGTCTCCGGAGATCATCAGTTCCCATCAAATTGAAATGTTACTCAAAAAAGGCCATTCTAGCATCATTTCCCAACTCCATTCCATTCAAGCAGTTGAGACACCCCCATTACACCCCGATCTTCAAGCGATCATTTCCTTCCATCCCACTACTTTCCAAACTCCCCAAGGGCCTTCCCTCCTCCCATGGATACCATTACCATTCCATTCCTTTAATCTCAGGTAGTCTTCCTCCCAATGTTTTCCCTTGTCATCATCCCTTTGCTCAAAAAAATTAAATTGATAAAATTGTCCAAGAATTGTTAGAAGTAGGCATTATCCATCCCAATACCATCCTCTATTCTTCCCATGTTGTCATGGTCCTCAAGAAGGAAGGAACTTGGCGTATGTGTCCTAATTTTCATTCCCTTAACAAACTTGCCATCAAAGACAAATTTCCCATTCATGTTATAGATGACCTTCTGGATGAACTCAGTGGGGCTCAATACTTTACCAAACTTGACCTACATTCAGGATAACACTAGATAAGTATGAAAGAGGAAGACATCCCCAAGAATGCATTTCACACTTGTGAGGGCCACTATGAGTTCTTGTTCATTCCCTTCGGTCTATGTAATCCCCCCTCCACTTTTCAAAGTCTCATGAATCATGACTTTAGTCCTTTCCTCCGTCACTTTGTGTTAGTTTTATTTGATGATATTCTCATCTATAGTAAAACCTGGCCAACCCATCTCACCCATGTAGATCAAGTTCCCCACCTGCTCTCCAAGCACCAACTTTTCCTCAAACAGTCTAAATGTGCTTTTGGTGCCTCTGAAGTTGAGTACCTAGGTAATATTGTTGGAAAGGATGGTGTAAGGGTGGATCCTAAGAAAATTGAAGCTATGCATAATTGGCATCGCCCTAAAAATATTAAAATTATACGTGGTTTCCTAGGTTTAACGAGATATTATTTCAAGTTTGTTCATAATTATGGAAAATTTGTGCATCCTCTCACAACTCTCCTTAAAAAGAATGATTTCAGTTGGACTCCAACAACTGACCTATCCTTTGAATCCTTGAAAGAGGATATGTGCACTACTCATGTATTGACCCTACCTAACTTCACCAAGACCTTTGTTTTGGAATGTGATGCATATAGGAGAGGAATTGAGGCAATCCTCATGCAACATGGACGAACTTTGGTGTTCACTAGGAAACATTTGTCGCACCAACATTTGGGCCAATCGATTTTTGAAAAGAAAATGTTGGCTATTTTGCATGCATTGGATTTGGGGCTCCCTTATCTATTGGGACAATAGTACCAAATTAAAACAAATAATCAAAGCGTCAAGTACTTCGTGGAATAATCAATTTCATCCGCGAAGCAACAAAAATGGGTGACCAAGCTGTTTGGATATGATTATGAGTTTTTTTACAAGAAGAAAAAATAAAATGTAGTGGTTGATGCTCTTTCCAAGAAATATGAATACGAAGGGTCCCTCTTTTCCCTCTCATTCATTGTAGAAGACTGGCTTCATTTTGTTCAACAGGAATGGTTTCAAGACCCCAAAATTTCCATCCTAATCCATAAAATTCAACAGGATCCACAAGCTTCTCTAGGGTACTCTTGGCACAATGAAGATTTTTGGTATAAAGGTCACTTGTATTTAAGAAAAGTTGACCCTTAAACCCAAGGTGCTCTCTAAGTTTCACACTTCACCTACAACGTGCCATCCAGGTTTACCAAAACTTATGAACGAGTAAAATGATATTTCTTATGGGATGTTATGAAATAATACATCTGCACCTTTGTGGATAAATGTGATACATTTCCACGTAATAAGGGAGAGATTTCCAAACCTCCTAGTACACTCCAACCACTTCCACTTCCCCCTACTATTTGGATGGATATTTCCATGGATTTCATTGTTGGATTACCCAAATCAGGAAATAAGTCAGTCATCATGGTGGTAGTAGATCATCTTTCTAAATATGCTCATTTCTATGCTCTTCAACACCCATTCACAATGTCCACAATGGCTCAAATTTTTATGAATAATATCTTCAAACTCCATGGAATGCCTCATTCTATTGTTTTTTACTGTGATCCCACTTTCACCAACAATTTCTAGAAAGAACTATTCAATCTCTAGGGAACTAAATTGCATCTCAACACAACTTATCATCCCTGGACTGATGGCCAAACAGAAGCAGTCAACAAGTGTTTGGAAACATATTTGAGGTGTTTTGCATCTGACAGACAACATCAATGGGTTCAATGGTTACCCCTAGCTAAATGGTGTTACAACACCTCTTATCATACTACCACTCGCATGACTCCTTTTGAAGCATTATATGGATAAAAGCCACCATCAATTCTCCCATACATGTCGGGTGTCTCCAAGGTTCAGGAGGTTGATCTCAATCTTACCATCCTCATGAAATTTCTTCGTACTCTCAAAGAAAATTTGGTAATGCCTCAAAATTGCATGAAGCATTAGGTAGGTCAGGTTCGTTCTGAACATCAATTTTCTAAAGGGGATCAGGTGTTTCTCCGCCTCCAACCATACAAGAAGACTTCACTCAAATACTAATAGTATCATAAACTTGCACCAAAATTTTATGGGCCTTATACTATTATCAAACATATGGGGCTAGTGGCCTATCAGTTAGCTTTTCCTAGTCATTTGAAGCTACATCTTTTTTTTTCCATGTCTCATGCCTGAAGAAAGTGATTAGCATCAAATGCCCCACCTAGACCATCCTACTAGATTTGGATGAATAAGGTTCCATTTGGTTGCATCCACAAGACATATTAGACCAAAGAGAGCTTTGTCTTCGTTAGTGCACCATCAAGGAATTTTTGGTTCACTGGAAGGACACTCCACCAGAATATGCCACATGGGAGATGAATACCATTCTGCAACAATTTCCTCATCTTAAGCCTTGAGGACAAGGCTTTTTTTCAAGGGGAAGGGCATCTAGGGACCTAACCACTCACGTAGATAGAATAATATATTTTCCATGTAATAAATAATGACATTAGTTAATAAGGCCTAAATATATTTTCCATGTAATAAAGGCCAAAATTAGTTAGGAAGGCCTATTTAAGAAATATGAACAAGTAAATGTAAGAAGACCTAATATAAGCTTCCACTTCTAGAAATATCTTCCTCTAGAATTTTCTTTAGAAGATATATTTAATATAAATAAGAGTAGGATGCATGATAAATCTTGTCTTGAGAATTATTGTAATAGAGATATACTCTATTTGAGGTTTCCCCCTCGAAGAGGCAAGTGAACATTGTTTTTTTTGAATAAAGGTATTATTCATGGAGTTGCTCTTCTCATATTTTGTTGTTCCATTGATATCTCTTGAATATTTGTGTTTCTTCATATCATATTACATCTGGTACCTTACATAAGGTCCATGAACATCAAGATCACCTAGAAAAGTCTTGTAAACTCCGTAGTCTAGTCACACTCAGGAAAGAATAAGATACAATGATATTGTAAGGAGTGCCAAGGGTATTTAAAGCAGTGGTGGACTTGGAATATTCCAAGTGCTAACAATTTGATGACTTGGAAACTAAATTTTATTATTAATGCATCAGTTGGATTAAGGGTTCCATCCATTCACATTAAAATTGGCTAACCATGTAAAAGGAAACAACTCATACATCCGAGGATAAATTCTTTGTTAAGCCCTAGACAAAACCCCATGTTAAGAATAAAGCCCCATGTTAATTCCTAGATAAAGCCATTGATATTGATTTATTACATTTCTATTTCTATATTAGTGGTGTTGGCTAGACCCTTTAATTGTAATTATACCCTTTGTCTTATATATATATATATATATATATATATATATATATATATATATACACACACACCAAGGAGACCTAGTTTTACAATCATCACATCTTGTACTTTTGTTCTATTGTAAAATTAGGTTCCCCCCTAGAAGAGGCTTATATTTCATTATTCTATATAATTCTCAAGGTGCGGAGTTACTTCTCTTTATATTTTCAGGTTATTTGGGTGTTTGTTGCCTAACATTTGGAATCACAGCATACGATCCCAGGGTTTCGTTCCTTCAAATGAGTCACCTTGGAAATTTCGCTATAACTTTTTTTCTTGGATGTTTTTGATAGAAATTTTTATGGAAGACTAATGAGACATATCAAATTAATTTTGTTAAAAGGATTAGGTTTTGTTTTGTTATAATTTCAGATTTATAGCCTGTGGAAATTAGGATTTGTGACTAGTACTAAAACTAATCTCAAATAGGTGTTCTTGGTAAAAACTCCATAATTTTTTTTTCTGGGAAGTTTAAGACAATTTTTTTTTTGGAAGAATCATGATACATAGTGAAGTACATATGGTAAAAAATTTAGGTTTTTTCACTACACTTTCATTTTTTTTTTGTTAATAATTTCGATCTATTTATATTTCCATTGAAAAATATAACAAAAATCTTGTTGTTGGAATTACACTAGGGAAACCAGACCAAAAATAGTGTAGTAAATTGTATGAAGTTTTAAGAAAGGTCTGTCTCTGGAATCTAAAGGACCGATAGTAGCTACTCCTAGGACTTTGAATACAACAAAAAAATATTCTGTGTAATTTCCTAGCTAGACCTTTTTTAGGCTTAGCACTAAAACATCGTCCTTCAACGTAAACCAACTTACTAAGAAACCAATTATTCATGAAAAATACTAAGGAGGAGAAGGACTCTTCACCTCATGCACTTGGGGTTGAGGCTCTTCCATCGTCGAGAGGTTGATTCCTGCGATTTTCTGAGCCAACTAGTTCATTTTTATGGTCCATAAGTTGAATCTACATCTGCAACTTGTCGAGATGGAGCATAATTTCCTCTTTGTCATCTTCCTTGTTGGCTAGAGCTCGCCCAAAAACAATTTCATTTTCCAATATATTTCTATGGTCTTCATATAGTAGGACTCTTGAGAACGTATTCCCCTAGTGTTTGGGACCCAAGAAAGAACGTTTGCATGAACCTATTCATCTGTTACGAAGCGCCTAAGGACACAAACATCAACTTCAACAAGGTTTTTCTCGGATTGAATTTGGGGAGGGGTGTGGATGAGGTATGACTCTGTCGAGTTCTCAGCTACTGCAACAAGAAGGGAACCAAAGAACACTCTTTGTTGACCCGAGGATCCTCCTCAGGAGCGGCGAGAGTGATTACCTCTTCCCATGGGAACTGCAAACAAGGGATTTGTAGGAGGATAGAATGATGTTAGGAGGATAAGAGAGTGAGATTTTAGATGAGTATCATAGTGAACAAGATCATGCTAAGGTAAAGGAATGAGATTGGGCCAAGCTCGATGGGGATATGGAGTAAGGAGACTAGCCATTGCGATGGAAATCATGTTGATGAGAGCATTATTATGGCCATAGTAATGACCATTCAGAGAGGTGATAATGGAGTCCATGATGAAACTAGAGAGGTTTATACAGAGGACAATCCAAGACTGAGCTCGTGAACTGAGAAGGATATCTCGGTGAAGAAGGATATTGCGTCCATTAAAGTTTGGAGGTCAGGTGCTATGCATAGGAGGGTCAATCATTAATAGCATGGGAAGGTTGGGTACAAGTGGGAGGAGGAGGATAGGTAGTGGTCGGAGGGGAGGACGTGTCTTGACTTGGTCGTGGTGGGAGCCCCAAGGCCAATTTCTTCCCTACCACTCGATACGGGGGAGCATGGTATGCATGGGCTAGAGTGGAACAATCAGTTTGTAGGGGGAAGGGGGGAGGGGGGGAGATTCCAATCAAGGTCTAGGACTCTGTCTCCTCTATCAATCCATTCATTTTCCAGACAGTTAATGAGTTTATTGCTTGAGACTTTCACATGGGAGGGAATAATAGCATCAATTCTAAGAATGAGAGAGTTAATTTGTTCCAGAATTGCTTGAAGTCTCCAGCTGGTAGTGTTTTTATTTAAATGGGTTCCACATTGTAGTTTGCAAAGGATGTGTATAAAAATTTGCGAGTCTCCCTCTATGACCAACAAATGATAGTGCTCTCTGATAGAAATGGTAAGACCAAGTTCTAAGGCGTGAAATTCAGCTGCGTTGTTTATTTATATTCATATGAAGCTGCCATAAGCCCAAATAATTTTTCTTTCTCTATTGCGAAAAACTCCTCCATAACTGGTTGGTCCTAGATTCCCTTTAGAAGCGCCATCGAAGTTAAGCTTGAGGAAGCCTTTATGGGGAGAGGTCCAAAGCAAAAGGGAATAAAGGGTAGAAGAAGGAGTCGAGGGTGACTCGATGTTAGGAGGGGGATGAAAGTTTAGGCTCGGGATAATTTGAAGCTCTTGAGGAGAGCCCTTCTAGTCTTGGAGGGACCAAGTGGATAAGAGCACCATTTCTCGAATGTTTTGTTGGGTTTGAGCCCAGATTGAGTCTTTTGAGGAAGAGACATTCTTGAATATGTGTCTATTCTTCTCCTTCTTGATTCTCCAAAGAGTAAAACCAGGAAGGAGTTTCCATGCTCGATTTACGATGGGGTTAGAGAAGGTCGTTGATCTCCATTGAGTTATGGTATATGCAACTTTCTCTCTGTTATGATCTGAAGTTTGAAAGATAAGAGCTTCTTGGTCCCATATCATGGAGGATAAGGGGTAGGATTTTAACAAGTGATTAATTGTTTCATCATTATGTTTGCAAAGATGGAATATTTTCAGTCCTTGGAAGCCCCGTTTGAGAAGGTTGTCCCAAGTTAGAATTTTCCCTTAGTGGAGAAGCGAGAGAAAGAAAGAGATTTTCGGCCACAAATTTTGAGTCCCAATTTTGATCGAAGGTTCCTGAGATGGCCTAGTTTGATCCTCGATGGCCAAAAGATAGGATTCTTTGAGAGTGAAACAACCTATAGACTTGTATCCCTAGCGGAGAATGTATTTTCCATGGTGAATGTGAATTTTCCTTTGAGATAGACTTTGCCAAAAGTATTCCCAATCTATTTGTGGAGGAAGAGGGCCCCATTGTTCCTTGGGAAGCCATGTTCCCCAAATGTCATTTTGGTTGGAGGGGAGAAAATATTGAGAAATCAACAATATATTATGGGCCATCATCTTGTCTTTGAGTGCTTTTGTTGCTTTATTTTTTCTGAGAGGAGGGAGTTGCTGCCAGGCATCCTCCAAGAAGAGTGTAGTGTGGTCGTCCCTGATATCCCATAAGAAGTGTGAGTGAATGAGAGATTTTTTTTTCCAGGATGTGTTCCATATGTTAGATCCCTTGATATTAGTTGAGCGTTGCATGAGATCCTGAGAGTCCATATGTGGACAATATTTCTTTTGCTAGAGTCTCACCCATGGTGTATCCTTGGATACCAACCATCTCCACCAATGTTTTACACCCAGTACTGAGTTGAGGGTTTCTGGATCTCTGTGCCCGAGGCCTCCTTTAAGTTTAGTAGGAAAATCTTGTCCCAATCTACCAACACCCACTTTTTTGCCTTTTGAGCTCCTCCCCAAAGAAAGGAATGTTGAAGGTTTCAGATAGATTTTAGGATGGATTTGGGAGAAGCTAGGGACGGAAATAGATAGAGGGGCATGGATTGGAGAACAAATTTGAGGAGGAACAGATGTCCAAGTGTATTGAGAATTCTGAAGGACCAATTTTCTAGCATTCTATTTAGTCGAGTGATGAGATCTTCCCAAGAGGACGCTCGAAGTCCATTGGTGACTAACAGATCCCCAAGGTACTTGGAAGCAAGAAATCTTCTTTGAAATCCAAGGATTCAAGTTATGTGCAATTGAATGGATGGGGGGGGTATGAAAGAAGAATATTTGGGATTTACTGGTATTGAGGTCCATGTTGGATGTTTCCCTAAAATCAGTGAGAACTTGTTGGATGGCTTTAGCTTCCTGAATGATAGGTTGGGCCATAAGCATGGTGTCATCTACAAATTGTTGATGGGACAAGGGATATTCATCATTATGGAGGCACATACCTTTGATTTTGTTTTATGTATGGCCGCTTTGATCGGTCTACCAAGTCCCTCAGTCATGAGGATGAAGAGAAATAGAGAGAGGGGGTCTCCTTGCCGAATTCCGCGAGAGGGGGAGAAAGGATGAGAAAGGGAACCATTAATCAAGGTAGATAAGAAGGCCTAAGAGGTTAGAGAGAGGACCCACTTTATCCAAGAAGGGGAGAAGCCAAAGGCCCCCTGGAGGGTGAGGTGGATAAATTGTTAGTTGATTTTTTCAAAGGCCCTAGACAAGTCAAGCTTAAGAAACATTCCAAGTGAGCCGAAATTTTTGAGCGAATGGATGACTTCGTGGGAGAGGATGATTTCATTGAGGATTTGTCTACCTTCGACATACCTTGTTTTCTCAGGAAAAATTAAGGAGGGGAGCAAGGGATTTAATCTAGTCGCAATAATTTTGGTAATGATTTTGAAAATGACATTGCAAAGAGTGATTGGTCAGTATTTATTGGGATCCTCAACCTTGTTTTATTTTAGAATAAGGGCTAAGAAGGTGGAATTTAGGGCTGGGAGGACATTTGAGTGGATACGAGAGTCCTTGAATACTTCCCATACATCATTCTTAATGATCGACCAACAGGTTTGATAAAAGTATGTTGTGAATCCATCTAGCCCCGGGGACTTGTTTTTTGGCATGTCAAAGACATCTTGTTCAAATTCCTCCAGAGTAATAGGTCTCATGAGGGTGATGTTTTTATCTAGGGAGACAATGAGGGGAATATGTATGGTGATGCATTGAATGGCAGGTCTATAGTCCTCTTTTGGTTGTCACAAGGGTTTGAAACTGAGTGACAAGTTCCCTTTCAAGTTCATTGTGCTCTGTCAGACAGTGACCTTGATTTTTCTTGAGGGATGTAATGCGATTGTGATTCTTGCATTGAATCATTGACCAATGGAAGAAGTTTCTATTCCCCCCCTCTTTCAGCCATATGATTCGAGACTTTTGATTCCATAATATATCTTCTTGGTTTTCTCTTTCATTTAATTGGGCTTAAAGATGCTTCTCCTCTTGAGTAAGTGCTTCAGTTTTGCCTTCACTTATTATTACCTACTGTAATTGCTCCATTTTCTAGGTTAATTTTTCCTTCTCTTGCAGAATGTTTCCAAATTTCTCTTTGTTCCATATTTTTATTTGTTGCTTGATATATTTGAGTTTTTGTTGAAATTTGTACATAGGAGAGAGGGAGATGGGATTGAAGTTGGTTCACCAGGTTTTGAAGCCTTCGAGGAATTTTGGGGAGCTAAGCCAAAAACTCTCAAAATGAAAGGGCCAATTTTTGGGGCTACCATAGAGGTCGAGGTGGAGCTGAATGGGCCAATGATTCGAACTAGAAAAAGGGATAATGGATGCTATGGGATGCATATTGGACAGAAGGATTGAGTTAGAGACAAGAAAGCGATCGAGGTGAGAGGAAACTTTTTGAGGGCACAACATTGATTTTTCCATTGAAGGTGTCATTGGTATTTTCTATGTCTACCATCTTGAGGATATGAATGGCATTGTTGAAAGAATGAGACTCATGGTTGAGACGTTGAATACCTCCTTATTTTTCTGAGAGAGAGGTAAGAAGCTTGAAGTCACCTCTAATAATCCAATGATGGTTGGAGGTTAGGGTCTAAAGGGATAACATAGAGTCAAGGAAAAGGGATTTATTAGTTGAGGTATTTTGTCCATAGACATTGGTGAGGAAGCCAATGGTAGAGGATCCAACCAACTCGAACTTCATGGATTTAGCATGTTTAGTGGAATTTTGGCCCTTAACCAAGTTTTGGAGATCCTTGGTCATGTTTGAACTCTTTTGGGACTTCGACGAGCTGGTCGAAGGCGGAGCGCAAGTCGAAGAGGAGATCACGGGATCTCGGCCCCTTTTTAGGGAAGTTTTGGGATTAGGGTTTATGTAACGGGTATGGGATGTCGACCCATGAGTTTATCCATGTTTGGGCCCATTTCTTAATGTGTAAATAGATATCTAGGCGATGCAAGAAAGGTGAAGATGCTAAGTGCTAGAGTTCTATCTATGTGATTTCAAAGGCTTTGTGCATAGTGTATGTTGAGACTTGTAGAGCTAAGTGCAAGTGATTGTAAGAAGGCTTTGTGCTTAAACCTAGCTCAGGGAAGGAGGATTTGGTGAGGGGCACACATATCTCCTGTCCTATGCGGAGTGGGTTCTGAGGATTTGTGCATGTAAGGAGATTGACAAAAGATAATAAAGAAGACGAAGAGTTGGTGGACGTAGCCCCACACTGGGGTGAACCACGTATATCCTGTGTTATGGTTGCTTTGTGCATTCTGGTTATTGTCTTGTGTATATAATTTAAGCTTAAGTATAGTAATGAATGTTTAGATGGATCTAGTATGATAGCTTAGTGCTTAAATGATGTGAATAAATGCTAGATCTGATATTTTTCCATGTGCTAAGTGCTCAAATGTGTTAGATATGGTAGAGTACTACATTGTTTTGTAATTAGGGTTGGATTTGTGATGTGAATAAGGGTTAATTACTGATGAATTTTAACTGCTAAGTGCTTTGTTAAGTGGTATAATCACAGATCTGTGTCCCAACTAGGTTGCAGACATTTGAGTCCTACAACCACCCTTGCCTCTACCTCGAATGAGACTTCATCTTCTTCGCAAGTGTTGTTGAAATGGCCAATAGTTAGGGTTTTGTTGGTGCATTGTTGAAGTGTTCAACCCTGGGTCTGCCCCTGTGCCAACAAATTGTTCTATTGCCGGGACCTGAAACTGTGATTGTTGGGAACTGAAGAAAAGAAAGCTTTGTGTGTAGATATGTTGCTTTAGTGCATAGTATTCTACTTGACTTGTGAAGCTCTCTGTTGAGAAGAGAAGTCTGATCTAAATAAAAGAGGTATGATATTGAAGCTTTGTGCTCTACGAAAGGTAAGATAAGTGAAAAATTTTGTTTCAAAAGAATGAATCTAGGTATGTTTGATAAATTTTGTCCTAGTCTGAAAACTAGGGCACAGTTAGAAGAAAGAAGATTTGATATGAATAGATATGATAGAAGCAATGAAAGATATGTTATTCCTATGCATAGAAAGAATGTTTGGACTAACAAATGGATGCAGGATCCTAGAAATAATTTTTTGCAGGTTAGTTACTGTGATCCTAGTGCACAGTACATGACAGGTTGGGGATCATTTAAGAGAAAGAGAGGATTAACCCTTTGTTACAGTTGCAGAAGACCGGGACATATTGCTAAGGAATTCCCTGGTAGAAGACCTAGTTGTATTTGTTGTAAAGCTATGGACCATGAAGTTTTGGATTGTCCTAGAATGATTGCCAAAGTTGAAAAGATGAATATGAAATAAGGAAACTATGAGACAGACCAAGAAACTATGGATATGATAGAACCCCAGAAAGAATCAGAGACTGTAATACTACAGATGAAAGAAACCTTCAATGACCACAGAAATATCAACTTATTAGAGGTCTTAAAAGAGAAAGAGTACATAGAAACAAGAATAGGAGACTTCGACATAGACTCTGTCCTGGATGAGGAAACACAAGTGAATATCATGATAGAAAGAACTTGGGAAATTTTGGGAAAGCCTGTTATGGTTCCTTCATTAGGAGGGATAGGATTATTTAGAGGAAAGATGATAACCCTATGTGGAAGACTTACCTAGATATCTATGAGTGCTCATGGAACTTTGACAGAAGAAGAATTTGAGATCGTTAAGTTTGTTGAGAAAAATGCCCCATTTTCTATCTTGCTAGGAAAAACCCGGATTGAGAAAGATCAAATACGAAGGAAACAAGAAGAGGAGGATCTAGAACAGAAAAAGAAAGAACTAGGAGATTTCATGGCTAGGAGAATAGTGCACTTACTAGAAGAACAAGAGAACCATTCGAAGCTACTAAAGACCAAAGATATGGACGTTGAAGTTGAAAGGACACAGGAAGACTGGAGACACCTGTCTGTACAAGAGATTAGAGCACCTACCCCAGAAAGAGAAGAAGTATCTCCCTTGAACCCTATGAAAGACCCTCCACAGTGCGAAGTTATCATGCCAAGAGGAGATAAGAACAATAATGGAAAGAGGAAACCAATGATTCATATCACAGTAAAGAAGGCCAGAAAGTTCAGTAAGAAGAGGGCAAAGTTAGAAAAATTGCAAGAAGTTCCAGAGAATACTTCACAGAAGAAAGGTTTCCAGAACTCGAACTTTGTCGGAATATCAGTACAACACAGATTGACACTTCACCATGACAAAGCAATATGACTGGTAGAGGCAATATGACCGTTCAATTGACACTCCCGAATGGTTAGGAAAGCAGTTATGGCCTGAAAGTTCACCATTGGACTGTTGGGACTGCACCATAATGATTGGAATTGCATTGACTAAGGCTTTGCAACCCATTGAAAGAAACTGTTATGACAATATCTATTTATCCCATCGAGCATTGCAACGAGAACACTTTTTCCAATTGTGATTATCCGAGGCCATAGAGAACTAGTTGATTTCGCGTAATGATCATTGAGACCTCGCCATCCATTCTGTTACATTGAGTGTTGTTCACCGAACTAAGATATGAGATCTCGAGTGTGCATGTCGGACGCAATTAGCGCAACAAAAAAAACCATTGAAGAGATTCTAATAGACCTCGTGGCTGAGAAGGTGATGTCCATAGGCATCCAAGCCTCATCGACGCGAGGAGTGCAAGCCTCCCCGTCGACTACTCGTGTATCTGGACCATCCCGAGATGCAACCGAGAGAAGAACCAAGCATCATGATGACTTGGAGAATGCGAAGCTAATTCCATCCATCCTACCCGACTACATCGCATCCTTGGCCGGTGTGGTGAGTCGTGATAGTGTCTCGATGGACTTCGACTACACAGTCATCATTGCATACCTCCCGAAGGGAATACAAGCAGTCAGACCACAGTTGGAGAGGATTTCAACCTTGAAGATCAGTGACTATAACCTAGGAGACCGCAAGAGCTATGGCATGCTCGCACCTCACAAATATTTGATCAAGACCAAGGGGAAGAAGTTGAAGATCATCCCCCAGCCGTGAACTATGGACATTGCGAGGTCCATTGTCTTGAACATGATGAAGATAACACATTTTAGAAGGCACCAGGAGGTTAACGCGAGCGTTAAGCTCCTATTGTCATGCTTCCATGGCAGGTATCTATGGTTAGACAGACGCATCACCGTCGATCCAGCGTTGATGATCAAAATCTGGACCAGGGGGCAAAAATTTGCTCAATTTTCAAAGTGCTCGGATTGCGACGAAAACGATGCCATTGCGTCCATCCCGTTCTCCTGATTCCGGCGGTATATTTACTTTCGCAAACGGAGTCCGTATGGAGAAGTTATCGCGATCTGTTCGTCGAGCCAAACAGGCAAAAATTTGATGCTGACTGTACCTGTCCGGACAGCTGACGTGGCAGAGGCCGTATAGCTGACGTGGAGATCGTACAGATGATGTGGCAGTTTGCTGACGTGGCAAGTTGTGGTTGGTTGTTTGTGGACCAGTAACATGTTGACACGTGTCGTATTGGAAGCGAATGAAAAGAGGGCACGTGGCCCAATGGTTGGGCGCCACGTGTCCCTCATTTGGTTGGCTTATATATGCTTTGTAAAAGTAATGGAGGCCGCGGGGTTCGACCCCCGGACCTCCCATAACACAAAGTCTTTACAACATTCAGCTAACCAATAGTTCCGACCCGTATTCCTTGTTTAATGTTCCAATGCACATATAGTTAAAGTTATGTGTTATTGTATTTGAAAAGGGGGGCGGGTTGGGGCTTAGCCCCGACCCATGGTTTCATTACAAAGCATATGACCCAAAGTTTGGCTCCGATTATTGGCGTGAATGCATATACCAAAGTTTATTAATACATATGCCATATAATATATGCGCGCGTGGTAACCAAAGTTTTGTATTAAAATATGGTTTATACCATTGTATTAAATCCGCGCGGGTTATAACATTGTGTTATTATATATATTGTGCATAGTTTTGTGCGCGGGGTTTGTTAACCCTCGGTTTTATGTGTATTGTGCCATGTGCCGTGTTTTGGAGCGCGTGGGGTGGTTACCACAGTTATGCACATGGTTTCAACAGTTGGCACGGTTTTAAAACCGTTTGGCCTTTTTGATTTAGCCCGAGGTCGTATGGACCATATGCCCGAGTGCCGAGGCGGTTGGGGGCTGGAGGTGCCCTAACCGTTCTACGGTTTGCACCGTTGGCGTGATTGCACCCGGTGCCAGGTTATAACACGCATTGGGAGCGTGTTCCAGGAACATGTACACAGAGGTGTGTTTTGGCGAACCAGTTCCAGTAAAGTTGAAGGAGGAAGATGGAGGAGGCCTAACTTCTTCATCGTTTGGCCGTTTGAGGTGCCGTAAAAGCCCAGCCAGGGGTTTTTGGACGTGATGGATCCATTGGTGCCATTTTCACAGCCATTTGAATACTTCTTCAACAAGTGTTTCACCATTGAAGTTTCAGGAAGCTCCAGGGAACTTCAAGCCCTCTTTGATGGAGGACATGGTTTGGTGAGCCTATATTTGTTTTCAGTAATTGAATAATCATTTTTGGATAATTGATATGCTCTGAACACATTGGGACAGGTTTCAGAGGCTTTTGAGGACTTTTACATGTATTTTTGCCAAAGAGAAGCTCAGGGAAGCTTATGGCCACATGTAGAAGAGGTCATGCCCCGATGAGCCATGATCCGTTTTCAGAGTTCTATCAGTCATTTTTGGGGTTTTTATGTGTTCTGATCTCAATGGTGCAGTTTGTTTTTCCATTGGAGTTGAGCAGCAGCTTGTAAAAGAACTTTTGACTAATTAATCCCAGAGAGCCAAGTCCATTATGGAGGCTCAAGGAGATGTAGCCCGGAGGGGGGTGAACTCCTTTATCATGTTGTTCTTGTTGTGCATTTGATGGTTTGTTTGCTACAAGTTAAGTTGCTGTGTATGTGTTTAAAGTACATATCTAACCATCTAAAGAAACATTTGCTCACACATAAGCATTTACAAGAAGATACATGAACTTAACACATAAGTTTATTTTGCATATTTATACACATGAAGCAAGGTCCTGTAAAGTTTATTTTAATGAAGTAGGGGTGCTTGCATAGCATAACAAGTCAGCCTTCTATTTTCAGATCAGGTGGTATCAAAGCATAAGTTTGTTTCGCTCATGTGTTTTCCATTGATAGCTTGAAGATTTAGCTATTGGTTTTTGTGCAAGTTTTGTGTTGAAGTTTGCAAAGATGATAGAAACTTCAAGTATTGATAGTTCTCCTACAGTTTCATTATCTAAAGAAGAGTTGATAACTATGAAAGATTTGATGAAAGTGATATATGATAATAACATTGCCCTTGAAGAACAGTTGATGGCCATGAAGCAGGAGAAAGAACAGTTT